>JAPWTK010000043.1:1165000-1765000 GCA_029963805.1 Aromia moschata
ACCTGCTGGTACTACTTTCTTGGTCAGCCAATACTGTTTTTATGGGATTAAATTTTTTATTAACTTCTTCCACTTTTTGACATCCGAGGCTTTTGTTTGTCTGTTTTCTTAACTTGTTATCTGTTTTAATAACTCAATTCTATTACTAAGTAGTGCAATTTTATCTTGTGATTCACTAATAATTTTATGTTTTCGCTGTCAATTGTCACATTACTTAATGGTTTTACAAAGACATACTGTTATAATCAATGTTCGGACATACAGTGCAGCAACAGTAGCTTTGCCCTTGGCTGCAGTAGACAAAACCTGAAATTGTGGATTTATTTTATAGCTGAAGTCGTGAACGCTTCGAGAAGTACAGCCTGTTATTGTTTGTTTATGGGCATCTCTTATATAGTATCTCTCGGGTATATGGTTGTACTACCTCGTACTACATTAGTTGTGGGCATTTCGCGGGTGTACTAGGTATTCTAGATGTACTGTACGTAGTTTTAACCTTGAACGTATTTTATGAATGAATTACTTCATTCACTAGAAACTCGTGTGTGGTTGCTCCTGGGACTGAACAGTTGAACTGCAGTGTACTCAAATATATGTATTAAAATTTTTGAAGATGAAACAAGTTTGTTTAACAACGTATAGCCAAATATGTTAAAACATTGTCGCTAATTAAAGTATAGTGTTTACATCTCATGAATATATTATGTTAATGTTTACTCTAAGATCCATTCAAGGTTAAAACCACTCTGGTCATGACATACTCTTATCACATTTTATACATCGTAAACTTTGTGCAATTATTTTACATTATTTACAAGGTTTTGTGCTACCCGCTGCTTCACATGTCTTACTTGTCGGCTTGATCGTGAAATTTAGTATATTTAAAGATTAGAGTATCTGATAATGTAATACTGTGTTTCGGGAGGAATGTCTGTAACTTCTAAAACAGATAGTATGTCATTTGATGAACACATTACATCTGAGATTGCTGAATCACAGAACATCACAACTGAGGTAGGTACAGAGTGTTAAAGTTTGGTAACAAAATACTGTTTAAAAAAATTTTTGGAATTAGAAGATTTTTGCCTGTAATTGTTATGTGATGACTGCTACTGTACAGCATATATAACTATGGCGCCCTCTATGGACCAAATGTATTTGTTTTCACTCATACCAAATACGAACTTTTTTTTACAATGAATACAATTTTTCATTCTTGATTTATTAAAAGAACTGTATGTTGGCTTGGAAACATTTGGGATCTCTGTATCTCACCAGGGGTTCAACATTGAACTAAGGTATGTTTAGTTCAATGGACTTATGTTCAACTTTAGATTCGCTGGTAAAGCACACTCTGGTAAACGCACTCTATACAGTGCGGTCGTAAAGTTGGGAAAAAAGTCGATATTTCTTTTTGTATATTTTTACAAAAATTTATTTACTAAAATGTTGTATTATAGTTTACAAAAGAAACACAGATTTCAAAAAAATTTCACGGATTATAAAAACATTTTCTGTGTACAGAAATGTAAAAAAAGTAGTTTGCTGAAAACGAACATTTTGAAATGTTTGGCATTAAAGTCATCGTATCTGAGATGTTAAGCAAATTGTACAATTTTCAATAACAAACGCATTCACATATTAGTCATTTAACACAAAAAGATAAAATTTAAAACTAGATTGAAAATCAAATCAAATTTGATAAAAAAAAATAAGCCTGAGAAAGTTTTTCCTTGTGTTGCCAAACTTCATTGAAACAGGAACTAATGCCTGTACTGGCCAGTGGTGGCCGGTACATGTTCGTATTTTCGTAAGGAGGTATGGGACCTACACCATATTTTAGTGGATGGTTACTAGACCTAAGTAGAGGGCTATAATAGCCAAAAATGTTCAGGGAAAACTTGCGATATTTTTTCCAAAAAATGGTTACCTCCGGGCAGATCTTGGAAATGGCTTGCAAAATATTTGCGAAATATTTTTTTCATAATCACCGAGTAAATACAATTTTTTTATACGTGTGATTTTTACAAAATTCTTATTTTGCTTAAAGATACAACTATTGTAAAATATCACAGAAATCATGAATGAAATAAAAAATCAAATTGCCATAAATTTTACAGAACTCGTAATGTTAAGAAAACCACAAGTATAAAAAAAAAGTATTTATTCGGTGATTATGAAAAAAAAATTCACAAAAATTTTGCAAGCCATTTCCAAGATCTGCCCGGAGTCAACCATTTTTTGAAAAAAAAATTCGCAAAAGTCTTCTCTAAAATATGGTGTAAGTTCCATGCCTCCTGACGAAAATAAGAGCATGTCAAATTCCACCTTCCGCCACTGGTACTGGCTTTACCAAAATTGTAAAACTTTCCTCATTCTGTTATGATTTAGCTTGGCAGAAACGAGGCGTGTGCATTATAAGTGCAATACACGAAAGTAACTAGTGGCTTTTCGCACGTTTACCATAGTTTATTATGCAATTATAACACACTATTCAACGTATTACAGATAGTGGAGGTTGTACAACAGCACCAGCTATCACGAGACTACTGAAATAAATACGAATTAAGGCGACCCTCATCACATGCTTCGCGAGATATCTATGTGTTGCGTTGACGTATGCCAACTTTAGCAATGATTCGGGATTTGCTAAATTACATTTTTATATGGGAACAAGGGTCCGGAAATGTGTGCCATAACGCAGGGTCGGTACTATACAACTCTATGATAATTAAAGAATAAACCGTATTTTTTAAACGCCTTATGCCAAACTCTCCGGACCCTAACGGGAACCATCGAATGGACAGTTCACTTCGGACTTTACTCCTCAGTGTTATTTTTTATAGGGTTATAATTTAAGGGGGCTTTCCCGCTTTTCGGTACCAAAAAATCGTTTTTTTTTTATTTATTGAAATCGATGTGTTGTACATTCAAATTTATTGTCCTGAAATTTTAAAGTGATCCGCGTATTAGATTTCGAGTTACAGCCGGATTAGTGACGACGGTCCCGGCGCTTGAAAAGAGTCACGCAGGGAAAATGGAGGTGGACAGTGTAAAGGAAGTGTTTCAACGATCCGAAGAAAAACATAATGTAAAATATGCTCAGTATATTGGCGACGGGGACAGTAAGACCTCCAAGGCGATTTTGGATTTGGACCCGTACAACAACGATCCGAAAGTAATGAAAAAGGAATGCGTCGGTCACGTGGAGAAAAACGCATGGGAACCAGGCTCCGTAATGCGAAGAAAACAAACAAGGGACTCGGGGGAAGAGGTACAGGAACACTGACCATCAAGGTAATAGGCGAATTGACAACTTATTACGGCCTGTTACTTATTATCCGTATTCAGCGAAATTGCCCGGGCAATTGATCCGGGCCCCGAATTGATGACGAACTGTAAGTAAAATAAAATCATAATTATATGAAAAAAAAAACGTAAAAAAAAAACTTCAAACGCATTTTTCTCAAAACAAAACTGGAATGAGATTTTTCTCGGACACTAATTAACCGATTTTATTGATTTTTCTTTTAAAATAATGTTCACAAATGATGTCATTAGTGATCAACATAGGATTTTTTTTGATATTGCAAAAATTCGATTTTTAATAACAATTTAAAGGTAGAAATTTAAGGTGAAAATCGAACTTTTTTTTCAAAAGTTGCACCAAATCGCGTAAAATTTGAATTTCAAAAAACCCCTATGATAAACACTAACAACAACCCTATATTTCATAAAAATGTTTCATTTTTTGATTTCAGATGAATAGCGTCGTAGAAAATTCTCATTTACATGAGACATGTCCGCCTTAAGTAGCTACATTGGAACAAGGATCGACGGCCGCCATTTTGGTTTAAAAAATAAATAAAAAACTAAATGTAACCTACATACCTGTATCTTTTAATTAAAACAAAAAATTGTCTCAATCCGTTTTATACTTTCTTCAAAAAAAATTCCCAAAATAACCTTTTTTTCCCAGCGAAAAAGCGGGAAAGCCCCCTTAAAGAACACAATCTATTTTAATAAATCAACCACTCTTAAACAACTTAAAGGACATATAATAAGACTCGACCAATACGTCCATAAGATTCTTCAGTGAATACAGTTACCAACAAATACATGTAGGTCACTTAGAGGGTTTAGTTTACTAATTTATCATTTACTCATTACTTTTACATATTATTCTATCAGTTATTTAGGTTCTCATACTTGCAAAAATAAATATTACAAGCAGATGCATTTCCAGGGAAATAAAAAGTATGCCTATATTAGATTTTGCCTGAAAATATATATATATATATTTTCAGTAATATTCTTTTTGTTCCGTGAATCTAGAATATGTACATCCATAGTTTAGATGCGATAACTTTAAAGACAAATATATATCTCGAAATATTCCTTTATAAACAAAAATTAAGTTTGAAATGAAGAGACTTCAGATTTGATTTAGAAGATTTTAAAACTGCTTAAACATTTTACTGAAAATCACTACGAAACATAGTTTTTTCTCAGTTACCCACTAACAATAAGTAATCAGTGGAATAATATTGTTCCACTCTTGTTATTTTCGATATTACTGTATAGTTATATCATACCTGACCGATAATTTTCTAAATCTTTGTAACATACTTCAGCAGTTATTTACTTTGTTATTTACCTATTAGTTGTTATTAGTACCAATAATATTATGTAATTGTACTTACAATATACGGAAATCGGTGAAGAGGAATTAAAAGCGTTTAAACGAATAAAGATCTTTGTTTCGCAAAAAATATTACATTTTGGTAGAATTACGTACCCATTATTGGTTATATAATGGCTACTTATACTGCCTATCACCATAATTAGCGAAATTTAAACAATATTTAATTTATTATTTATTAATAGGCATGTGTTTGTTCGCTATACAATACTGTCAGTCCTATGTATTTTTATTCTCTAAAAGTATATAGGCAAATAGTAAAAAATCTTTTTTTTTTTTGTATTAGAACATCAGAACTATTATAGCGATTTCTTCTTTACTAGCAAAGTTATCAAACATATGCGCAGAATTTAAGAAAAGTCAATGATCCCTTTTGTGGAGCCTATCATTACTTAAATAGCCATTATTTACTGTATGAGCAACATACACTTTTGTTTTGTTAGTAACTGCTTGCTCTTCTTTTCTAATATTTTCTATACTGCGTCACTCAACTTAGAGCATGAAGTATGAAATATCTCGAAAATAGAAGTCTAATATTATCTATTTTTGCATCAACGCATTATGCAAAAACAAAATTAAACACAAACATATAGGAAGTACTTACCTTCACTTATATTGCAATATCGTAGAACTAACCAATTATTTTAATTTTCACACCCACACAATTAAAGTTAATAGGTGTTCAAAGTAATTGTTTCAGATTGTGTTCGTTGGTTGAAGTATAAACAGTATTTTGTTGTTGCAGTTATTTTACACGCCACACATTCAAAACAAATTGAAATTAGAATAAGTAACTACATGTATTGGGTAAAAAAAATATAGGAAGTATTTAAAAGCTAATAAGTTTTTAACCACTGGGCCTTTTATTACAATAACTTTTTTTACAAACTTAATTTTAAAATCCACATTAATTATTTTATGACTTAAGTGGGTGTTGTAGCCAATAGTTCTAACACATACAGGATAAGTACATTTGCTTATACATATTTATATCATCACTATTAATGGAAGATTTTTTATGGCTTTTTTAACACCCTCTTCAATTGTATTAAATAAGTTGCATGGTATAAATAAATTCGGATATTACGGAATGTTCTATTTCATATGAAACACAGTTTAAATTATTTTCTTATGTAACCTGTTCATACCCATATTACTCTTTATTCAAGCATATCTTGTTCTTCTACTTGGGCATTTTCCATGAATTATATTTTTTTAGGTAAAAAATTTGATTTAAAATGACCCTTCTTTAAAATGACATAACTGTTTTGGGACAGTTTGACATAACTTAGTACATCGATTTAACTGTTAGAAAAATCGATTCTCCCACTTTTTTATACAAAAAAGGTATACATACCTAGTTGTTATTACTATATACACTAGAGAACGTTAAAGGTGTAATGGAATCAACTGGGAAAATTGACTTCGACTTCTTCTATCACCTTTATTATGAATAAAACAAAAAAAAACTGGATGTTTTTCACGAAACACCGAAGTATTATACTTTTCTCGACGCGCGTTTCGCCAACTAAATTGGCATCTTCAGGAGAAGATTAAAACTGGACAGTTTTAATCTTCTCTTAATCTCTTAAAATATAGCCGTTCGGTGTTTCGTGGAAAACGTCTAGTTTTTTGTTTCTACGCCGAAGGTTCCAGAACCCACTCCAGATTTATTATCACTGCTAAGTTTTTATAGTGTCTTTTTAAAAATGCACAACTCATCAAGCAAAATAAGAATAACAAGTCAATTTTCGGGAGCAGCGAAATGTTTTGAGGTCTACAGAATGTACAAAATTATTTGAAATCTCAATACCGGTTACTCTTACTGACTTTAAACAGGTACATATTTTTTTAAGCAAAAAAAAGGAGGAGAATCAATTTATCTCATAGTTAAATGGATATACAAAGCCACAAAAAAAGATATGAAATTTTAAAGAAGCGTGATGAGGCTTAGGTGACCCCCTCTATAGGTCATATGCAATTCGAGAACTATGAATGCATTTAAATGTTTCACCTAAAAAAACAGAATTTCTAAGTGCTCACCATTATCTCAATTTTTTTGAAAATCGTAGAGAACATCTGAAAACTCAAGTAAACTTTGACACCCTGTATTTTGGTTATCATCAACAATTGGACTAAGGTAAGTTTAGCCAAATCACATTATTTGACTAGAATAATCTGATGTTGCACTGTGTACTATTATTTATGACCTACCCTGTACAGAATCCTTGATATTGTAGAAACTTTAAAGATGTTAATTGTCATTTTAAGTTACCTTAAAATGACCCTATACAGGGTGATTGAGCGAGCATTGACTCCCCCCTCCCCCGTCTGATCTCGTTATTATTTACGATAAAATTTTGTGGAAAAAATACGCTACTTTAATTTTTTATAACGAGTCATCAAAAAAAAACAAAAGGGAACGTCATGAAAGTTGGTTGAACAAACACGATGTATTTCTATTTTGAATTTATAACCTTATTTAATTGTCAACGCTGTTACATAATGTGAAAGCCATTATTTATTTTACAATTGTGACAGCCACTTGTCAAAAGTTTGACAACAAAGTTTCGCTTCGACATGGCTATCTCTCTCGTTCATACCCAAATTTGACATTTTTTTTGGACGTCTGTTTATACATTAGCACATACTATTACATACATATAGCACATACTATGACATAACTACAGAGTTTTAAAAAAATCACGTGTCAGTGATAATTGACCATATTTTGTTGAATTGTATGTATAATTGAACACATGTACGTTTCAAAACAAATCTCCAATTTCGACTGAATACAGCGACATAGGGGACGCACGAGGGGACGCTACACGGTTGTAAAATAGTGTGCAGCGTCGTTGTGCGTCCTGAGTGGCGAATTTGGGAAGTTCTCCCACATCGAGAGTTCCGGTGCGGAACTCTACGACGTGGGAAAGAAATTAAAATTTATCTTAAGTACTTAAAAGTTATCAGTACTTAAGGATGTTTATTCATGGACTCCATTTTAATTATTAGGAAATGCATATGGCAAACCATATATGAAAATATATGATAACGGAACCATCAGAATGAGTAGAAATGTAATACAGTGGTAATTTTTGTAATAACGAAACTCCACTATTGGATCAGTATCCAGTGAGGAAAATCTAGAAAATGGCCGCAGTCGATCATTTCGTAAGAACGGTGGCATTAAAGACACGAAATCTCCACTATAAATGTGTGAACTGTATTTTAACATATACAAATTTAAGATATGGGTTGTAAACTAAAGGAATTTGTAAAAAAATAGATCCTAATATTCTAATTCAGTGTTGGCATATAAAAATTAGCGGCATATAAAAATTCCATCTATTTTTTTTCTCCATTTTATTATAATATACGTATATCCATTATTATTTACACGTATTTATTATTTATATATCCATAACATAATTTCGTTATTTCATAATCTCATTGCGTTCGTTGATGATCCTACGTCACAACATAACAGCACACTGGGAGTGCTCTCAGATATGATTCCTAGAGGGACCAACATGTATCTGCCCTTTAATATCCTTATTTCTGGAAGAAATGAATGAGTACGAGACAAGAACGACCTATTAAGGGCGGATGGCTGCTGATTCATGGACTGTTCCAATACTCCAGAAAGAACTGGAACTGGAGTACCTACATAGTAGTAACTCTAATTTTATAGAACCAAAATTTCTTCCGATTTGGGTGATAATGATTTTGGGTGAGGTGGTAAAATATCTTAAGGATACAAAAATGAAAACATTATTCAGATAGTTGCAGCACTCAAAACTCCTGGCTCCTGTCGCTGTCAATCAAAAATTGTGTCGAACTGCCAAAAGGCTAACGTTAGTGGATCACAAGTGGGCAGAAATGATAAATTGACATTAATCCTGGTACCTATAACTCTGGTAATGAACACAACAAAATTACTGGCTACTTGGGCAAAGAGGGATCGAGACAAAATTTACAGGACAAGAGCTCAGAGCTCAGTTCAGCTAAAACAACAAAACAAGATTGGGCAGACAGAAAAACTCGTGAGAACTGGGATATATCACCGGGATTAATTAATTTCAAGGCATTTATAACACGCAACGAAAACAAAAGGTAACTATTAAAGCTATGTGGGTCGAACATAAAAACTCTAATTGGTTTTACTCTATCGTATGTGTACATCAGACATCGGCCAGTTATGAAAAAGGACAAACAGAAGTGAGACGACAGATAAGAAGCAACCGCATACGAATCGAAGGTAGTGTGGTAATAAGATCGGCTCTCTCACCACGCTACGCTAGTCGTTAGAACGAGAAGTGTAGAATTTTTCCTTTTTAAAATATTTCCTAATAATTCTCTAAATTTTGGTGTGGGTCCCGTACTTCCTTAAAAAATACGAGAATTTGAAATTCTACCTGCCGCAAGTGCTCCGTTGCTAATCAGTTTGTCCGCTTTTTCGATGGTATCAAAAAATGCTTTACAGTTAACTAACCATTTGTTTTCTGTAGCTGTTTTATATTATGCAAAAACCAATTGCCGCACGTATTTACAATTCGATTAATGTTCTTGTATAGCCATTATATTCTAAATTGCAAGATTACCAGTGAAGACACAGGTGATTTTATAAAAAATCATTAAGATCTACATATACAGAATTTATTAGAATCAGTGTGTCAGCTGTCGCTGTTATCTTTAATACAGTTGTGCTGTACTAAACTGTTAAAATCCGCCATTACCAATAGCACCGCAAACGCAACAGAAAGTGCAATTAACACTAATTCACAAGCAACATAATTGAATTATGGTATAGAATTAATTAGTACTATCTGCTTGCATCAATTAGAGCATTAACTAAAACGGTTATTCACTTCAATTAAATGAGTACGTAATACAAACAAATGAAAGTTTTTAATTATCGTAGTATCGATTTATGGTGCCTAATTTTGTAATATCCCTTTTTTACAAACGTGCCTGTTATATGTATGCTAATTTGCATACCTCATAAGTTAATGAAATTGATATAATACACTTTACGAAAACTGGTTACGTCTTCATTGTAAGGCATCTAAAGAGCACTAATGAAAGTAAACTTTTCAGGAAAACAATAGTTTACCAATTTTCATTACCAAATACTTTCTACTATTTTAGACTTGGTTACGAAGAGAAAGTGTAAATGTTCGACGTTTTAATCCAAAGGAATTTTCAAAACAAATGATAAATAAGCGGCCCTCCTGCCAAGATAATGAAATTAATGAATACTGCACATGCAATAATAATTATTATCCAGATCAATTATAATTGATCTGGTGCAGTTAAGTGCATTGAGATAAGAGATAAGCCTATTTTAAAATTTTCGTAAAAGCGACAGTTATTAATGTAAAAAAAACTTGTATTGTTATTTCAAAAATTAAAATTATTTAACATCACCTCAGGAAACAGACGAATTAAAAGTTAAAGGTGGAAAGTAGGAAATGTTAAAGTATTTTTATAAAAGTGGTGTCATAATGTTTTGTATATCCCAGGAATGGAATATGTTACATTCCAAGAAAATCTTTTAGTTCATACATTGTTTTATAGTCGTAGACGCGATTGAAAAGTTGAACGATGCGGTAGTGATGGTGCTCCAGATAAAATTAACTGCAGGAATTAAATCGCATGTTGTTATGTTAGTGTCGGATGCTGCACCATCTTATCTTCTCGAAAACTTTCACTTGCATTCTTTTCACTGCAGGCTATAATAGCAAAAAGTATCAAAGGCCTCCTTTCAGAAGATAATATGTGCATAGAACCGTTCTGTAGAAGATATACAGGTTTACGCATTACTAAATGCTATATCTTTTAATAGTGACATATTTTTAGACATTTTACATACTTAGTTTAATCGGTTTTTATTCCCAAAGTTGCAAACTTTTATCATTATGTTCTGGTGTAAAGGAAATAACTCATGAATGAGATAACCGACTACTTTAAGTTTGCTTTTCCAATAGTCCAGTGGGTAAATAGGATTGTACACATATCTATTTGTTCTGATTACATAGCGGTGTGGAAATGTAGTATCGGTGTAAAATCTGTTAATATTTGTAATGTAACATTAGAAAATAAAAGTTCACCGAATGTTCGGTTATGTTTCAGTGTGCTCTGTTTTCTCCTCGTCATAAAAATATCGGACATGCAGGTTACGTTATCTGCGTTTCTTTTTTTTCCTCTCGATCCCACTACATTTTTAGGTTAAAACTTACATCAGTCAGCAAATGCAAAAAAAGTCGACCAAAAAATTAAAATAAATTCGCACTACTGCTGCAAGCGCTCGCGACAAGCATCGACAGTTCGCTGTACTGTAATGCTCTGTTACTTTACAGGCAAATGTTACAAGTCCCGACCACATGCAGCAAATGGTGGCGACTGATCTGTAACTAGAAGAATAAAATTTCGCTTATCAAAATTACAGTATTTTATAACAACACCAAACCATCATCAAAAGTCATGATTTTTCAACTTCAAATTTAATTTATTTTTTATATACCACGTAGAATTAAATCTCGGTCCGTAGTGCAGCCGTGAATCCTCAAACCATTTGAAGAAGGGGGATGTCTCGTTCGTGCAAGGGCGAATACACCTAGTGAAGGTAGAGCATATAAACTTTCATATAAACTTTGAAAAAAAAATCAACAATTGTGTGCCCCACCCGAGGATCCGTTTTTGCTATTATGGGCTCCTATTTAGTAATCATCCGTCATCTAGTGATCCTGTACTGATCCTGTAAAATATGACGTGTGTGTCCTGTGGTTCCTTACGAAAACTTGATAATTTCAAACTCCACTAGCCGTCACCGGTTTATGGATATCTCTGCATACACTGCGTCTATGTTGGGATACGCTATTTGCGTGTTTTGAACATTGTAGCATTAGTGCATAGTTTGAACTTGTGCAGTATATAAAAATACATGTTATATTCGTATGTTTGTTGACTTCATAATTCTAGTATATTAGGACTATTGCCATACATTTTCCGCCATTCCAAACTGTCTATATGACGTATTGCTATTATCTTATGTTCAGACTATCTATGTATATGACATATTCCAGTACAGTAATATTATGTTCACAAAATAAAAAGAAAACCATATGTTTTATTTTCATCTATAGAAAAAAAAAGGAAGTAACAATGTAACCTAAACGTTTTTCTATTGACCTTGTGTTTTTTATATGACGGCATAGCATACCATGGTCTCAGGTTAAGGTTTAATAATTATTACGATAGGTATACTTAATACCGTCAGTATAATGCCGCGGCGATAGCTCAATGGGTAAAGCGCCAGGTGAGTAGATGGCGATTACTCAGAGAGCTATTATCCGCGCGGGTTCGAATCCCGCCTGTGGCAATTGGCACCTGTCACAGGGTTTGGTTGTGTGTCTTACGTCTTTTCCATGTGTATTCTCCCTCTGAACAGTTGTAATGACTCTTCTTCCCTCTTAGAGGGAGAATGTCAATTTCTGTGGTGTGATTTATTATAAAATATTATAACATACTTTATTTATTTATTTCTTAATCTACAAAAGGTATAAGATAATTCAAATCATTATTTAAATGAGAAAACCGTACGGCATTAAAATAAGAATAGATAAACTAGGATTAGAAGATTATACTGTTCACATTCTCTGAGTTTATTAAATCATTTAAGTGAATAATTATTTAAAAGTACTCCTATAATCTACCGTAATAAATAGGCAATAGATAAATTATACTTTGCTTATCTGTGGGGAATTTGGCGACCTTCTTCTCTATTAATTTTAATGCTGGACCTAATCCAACTAACCAAAACACTAATACTTTGCTTGTTTGAAATGCTTCCGTCGCCGATTGTACGTAGCACTAGGCTTCGGAATGCTTGTCTGCCCACATGTAAAACTGCATAAGGGTATCCCGCGTTCCCGCAGCGGGATGGCGTACTACTGCGCATACGCGAGCTCTGGAGCGTTTTCGAGGAATGTCAATGCCGTATGTAGCACGGGCAAGAAATACACGTGTATATAATGTGCAAGGCGGCTAAAAATACGGTTTATACGTTCCGAGCCCTGCGTTGCACGCATTTCTCGGGTACGTGTTAGATCGTACTACGCTCGTTGTGTGCAATTCGTGGCCAACGGTATTCTGGGAGCACCTACTGTATGTATAATTTTTGTTATTTAACCCTAGAACGCTAAACATATTTCTAACACCACTTAAGACTAAACATTCGTAAAATTTACGAGTCAAAATTTTGCGTAATGTTATCATTTTTTAATTTTTTTTATTTGATATCAAAACAATACAAACTAAATATCAGTAAGTGCATGCTTTACACATATCACATCGGTGTTCGTTACAAAATGGCTTATTACAGTTTGAACAAATGTGAGTGGTCATGCGTCTTTTTCTCGAAGGGCAACTCGCACAAATCGTCCTCTTGGGTTTATCAGGCGCTGTTTTCTTTTCTAGTGCATCATGTTCATCTTCTGGAACTGCCTGATCTAGTATATTGCCAATACTTTCACGGAGTGAGCGCTGGAAAGTGGGTATTTTAATTCTTTCTTTTAGCCATGGCGTCACCAAATACGAGTATACAATTCTAACATGTATGACTTTCTAGAGCTTAGTTTTTGGCCACGTTTTGCTTTATGGGCATTATAAAACATATAACTATTTATACAACTAATATGATAATATGATTCTAAAATCAAGTTCTCTGCAATATTCTCAATTTCTGCTTGAGTTAGTGGTCTGGTGGCTTCCCAATGTTGAGACATACTCTTTATTATAAGATTCCAAAAAGAACAAGTTAGGTCTGTTCACTACTTTTATGAAAAATATTTTTTTTCTGTTCTGTGCAATATTAAAAAAGTTACGTTAAGACTAACCTTTCGTAAAATTTACGACAATCGTCTTATAACTGTTTATAAGTCACGCTAAAATACGAGGTAACACCATCCAACTATTCAGCATTAGTACCTAAGAGAATAGATAGAAGCTCAGCTCGATACTTATCGAATCTGCTCGATGATAGCCAAAAATGAAAATCGGCGTCGTAAAATTTACGAGGCTTAGCGTTCTAGGGTGAAAAAGGAAAAATTACATGTAGATTTACATACAATGGTACGATATGTCGACCAACATTAATTATATTGTACATGAATTTACCTACATAAAGCTTACTCACTAACTTTCTTGAATAAAGTTAACATTGGAGATAAAAACACGGAAAATACTTCATCTGAACAATTTATTGGTGACTATAGATCTGATAAATACGTCTAATATTTAAACTGGGTACATATTATAGAGAAATCCGTACTAATAACTACAATTATTGTTTTGTTTTTTTAATATCGACGTAAAATTACATAGCGCTACCTATTCACTATTTTCATCTATAATATACATCTATAATATCTGTAAATTTTATAACAGTTATCTTTTTTATAGATTACTATCATTCTCAAAAGGACTTACTCTTGCGTCTTATTTTTAATTAACTTACTTTTACTATAAGTGTAATGAATATGCAATCGAGGAGGCTTCTAAAATGTTTATGCTAAACAAATGTTAAGTTTATTAGCGTACCCGGTTAGTGGTTATCGAAATAAAACCGCGACAAACATTTTACAAGTCATCAAAATAGCAAAATACCATCATAAATAATTGCAGCAATTATGTGTTAGGTGTAGGCCAATTACATATTCGTATATAGAGAGTACGAAAGAGGCTAAAAGTTATGTTGGATAGAAGTACAAGGTGTGTAAATTAAGTAATGAGACTGGCAACGTAGCTCCCGATCTGGCAACACTGCGGAGACGGGACTTGAAAGGGTGGTAGGTTAACGTGCACCTTCAGTACAAGTTTTAACTTGTTATAGAGTCATTTGTTTGTTCTTTGTGACTGTTTTCGTAAACCGGTTTTTTATGTGCGTTTTAAAAATGAGTGACATTAATTTTGAGCAACGGTCTGCTATCAGGTTTTGCTTCGGACTTGGACTTAGCGCAACGGATAATTTTGCAAAACTTCAACACGCCAACGGAGACCGTGTTTTTTCAAGAGCCCAGTTTTTTTGGTGGTTTAAGGCATTCTCAGAAGGAAAAGGGTAGATTGAAGGTGAACCATGCAGCGGAAGGCCTTCATCTTCAAGAACCGATGAAAATGTCGATAGAATACGGGATCTTGTGCATTCAGATCGTCGGTGGACGACAATAATGATGGGGAAAGAGTTACATTTGAATCACACTACTGGTTCAGCAGATTTTGACTAACAAATTGAGGATAATCTGTGCAAAAATGGTTCCAAAAAACCTTTCTCAGGATCAGGAACGAAAGGTGTCTTGACTTTTTGGAATCGATCGAAAATGATCCCCATTTTAGACTTGAGTGTCTGAGTACGACCCGAAAACAAAGCATTAAAGCATGGAATGGCACTTCAAGCTGTCCAAGACGCAAAAAGCAACAATGAGCAAGTCGAACTGGATGTTGCATCACGACAATGCGCCTTGTCACATAGCCATTTCAGTAAACGAGTTTTTAGCTAATCAAAACATTCCTGTGGCTCCTCAGCCTCCTTATTTCTTGAGTCTCTATGACTTTTTTCTCTCCCCAAGATTGAAAAATCACTTCAAGGTACGTCATTTTGGGACCATAGAAAACATTCAAACGGCCGTAACCGACCAGCTGAAAGCTATTCCAGTATATGAGTTTCAGCACTGCTATAAGGAATCTAAGAACCATCTCCAGCGCTGTGTGGCTTCCCAAGGAAGTTATTTTGAAGAAGACAATACAATTTTTGTATTTCTATCCGAAATAAATATATAAAAAACTAGTCTCATTACTTAATTTACACACCTCGTATGTATCTGTGTACCGACCGATAGAAACGTTTAATCTTAACAAATGCTAAAAGTTAATGAACCGATTCTCGTGATGTTGTAAAACATCTAAATATATGGTAATTTAGAATATTATTAGTTTTAACAAAGCTCATTTTTGAGAAACCTTACTTTTTTTAATTATAAGTTTTTTAGAAGCATTTTTTTCTGGTTTTTATTTAATTTTTGATACTTGTCAAGAGAATTCATAGATTAGGCTTTCATATGAACTTATGATTTTTTAAAATTTACACATGAAATTTACATCATCATTAGTCCCTCAATAGTTTTTATATCACTGTAATATTAGCTTCGCTTTCACTTTTGTCAAATCACACCATTATGAAAAGGAAATCCTAAATGCTCATTAGGATTAAAGGATTGTCATAGCTTCTGTGGCGTAATATTAATCTACGCCCAACTTCGAGAACGCCACGATAATGGGTTCACTCACTTTTAACATTCGCTAAGATGAAATGAAGCTGTCGATATATGTATGTATAAACCCTAAACCTGTAAGTCCAAGACTCTTAAACTTTGAAACAAAGAACACCGATTTTTATGGGTTTTTATGGATTTATAATCTATCATTTATAACCTGTCTGTGTTTATAATTTAAACACAGACACAGTTGCATACGTAACCTTGAACCTATATATGGGGCATTTCACGCCAACTAAGGTCAAAAAAATTTCTGTTTCAAACATATCACAATCGATAGTACTTGCTAAAAAACTAACTTCCCTAAAATTTTAGATTTTTTTGAGCCACACGGAGAGGGATGGTGAGGGTGAGAAAATACAAATTTTCATTTCGATTCTAAAATTTCGATCTTTCTCGGTAAGAAAATGAAGAACATTAAAAAGAAGGTTGCAATAGTTTCAATGTGTTTTCTTTTGCGTACAATACGATAAAAATATATTCAAAATTATTGGGGGTAGGTTTCACCCTTATTTTGAGAATTGAAAGTTTAAAATCGAAATTTCGAAAAGTATGACGATTTTTTTTTAATTTTTTTTTTATTTTTTATTTTTTTTTGTGTACTTTCGATTAATTTTTAATTCATAATGGTCGTCGACCAGGAACTTGCCCAAAAAACGGCCCAGAGGTGAAAAAACGTGGTGTTAGCGTATTTTCTTATCCTGTGAGATAGTAAATGGCAAGTGAATAATATATTCCAAGGTTTTTGGGCCGCTGATTAGAATCTAACGTCATATTAAAATCAAAAAAAACAAAATGGCGGATTCAGATTATGGTAGTCAACTTTTAAAAAATGGCGAAATTTGGAAATTTAAAAAATACCATCGTATTCTACGGGAAATTTTCTACGTTAGAATCGTAATCAGCGACCCCAAAAACCTTGGAATATATTATTCACTTGCCATTTACTATCTCACGGGATGAGAAAATACGCTAAAACCACATTTTTTCACCTTTGGGTCGTTTTTTGGGCCAGTTTTGGTCTTCACCCATTATGAATTAAAAATTAATGGAAAGTACAAAAAAAAAAGAATGGAATTAAAAAACAAAATTAAAAAAAAAATGGTGCCATACTTTTCGAAATTTCGATTTTAAACTTTCAATCCTTAAAATAAGGGTGAAAACGACACCCAATAATTTTGAAAATATTTTTATCGTATTCTACGAAAAAAAAACATATCGAAAACCATTTCAACCTTCTTTTTAATTTTTTTCATTTTTTTTTATTGAAAAAGATTGAAATTTTTAAGTATAAACGAAAATGTGTATTTTCTCACCGCAAAAAACAAAATTTTAGGAAGAGTTTATAGTTATATGTTTCAAACAGAATTTTTTCCAGTGGGGACTTAATCTCAGTACTTCAAACCCCATATCATAACCTCAAGGATATGTAACCTTTATCCGTAATATTTATGCATGATTCTTGAAATTGAAATTTGCAAACCCTACAGTGACGTACGAGCCTTCTAAAAAAATTTCTCCTAACCTGTAATATGTATGCAAACCCTGAAATTAACAAATCCTTTAAATCCCTATGCTCCTAGCTACTCACACCCCACCCCTCCACTCGTAAATGTAAACTAACTATTTAATTCTAAGAAACAACTCAAACACAACGCCATATTAATTTATTCTATTTTCATTATTGTAGTGAGTCATATTAATAATAATAATGTTTCATATTGTATTTATTAAAATTTACAAAGGCAATATTGCCTTTAACTGAAACTAATGGTCGTATTTCACAGAGATGGTAACAGTAAATGATTACCAATAGAGGAAATCTACTAATGTACAAAAGAAACAAAGTGAACGTGTTATGAATTTTCATTAAAAAAGTTGCTGTATTTGAATTACAATATGTTGCTAAATAAAATTAGTATGCAAAAGTTTAGAAACGTTTGAAAATTTTTAAACCACGATTTCATTTATTTACGGTGACTACCAAAGCATAACGAATAGCACTCTTTAAAATATTTTGTAATTTTTATAATATGTATATTTTAATTTGATACACTTAAACAGGAAACACTCGTGCATTGACCTATTTTTAAAACAATGTGTTTGCTTCGACAAACCGTAGAAATTTGTCATTGTTCTACTATTAACCCAGATGAAACACTTACACTTTATTTTTAAGGTCAACTTATTCTTTTTACCCAGTAGTGGATAAAGTCCAATAAGTAACAGAATTGGTGTCAATATTCACCACAAATATACAATTCTCCAATTCCCCGAATTAAAACTCACCCAGAACTGACATATTAATTACTTATGGTGGACAGTTGGAGGGCACCTTATAAACCAGCGTAAGTGAGTTAAGCACGCTCGATTTCTGCTCAACAACTTTTTAAACCGCTTTCTGTCTGTTGCTAATTTATAAGAAATTATTTTCTCATAAAAAAAGTCCGACATACTTTCCTTCTATGAATAAGTGCGAGACAAGGCACGGTTTGCACAACAGAATTTTACCGGGGCAAAGCTCAGCGACGTTATTTGGAAGCAATGGGGGGCCCCCGCCCTCAAAAAAGGCCCTATCGAATTAAGCTGCCCCATCAGGCCAGGGCAACAACAAAACTAAACCCTGCGATAGTAAATATATCCAAAACGGGAGGGGAGCTAAAACTCCACAAGTACAATTAAGTAAGTTTTGGCTTTTGTACGCATAGTCTAATGGCATTTTTTTTCTTTTTGGATAAGAAATTTCTCTTTTTTCTCACTAAATGGTATCCTTTACTAAATTATCCTGTAATAACAAGAAGTCACACAAATTTTTGATTCTTTTTAAAGATAAATCCATTTTCTACCTCCTGATGTTAATTATTATTTTCAACCCATCCTTCCCTAACAATTCCTCCAAATTCAAATACTCTATTTAAAAACCCTTGCTTTTAAGACTTAAAATCTAGTTTAATGTATCCTTCAAGCTCAAATATGAAATCTGCTAAGCCACAGTTTACCTATTGGAACAAAGTGAGGATCATTTCTATTTAGTGAAGTACAACTAGAAAACGTCTACAAACTTCAATGTGTAAGAAAGTACTAGGATGAAAAAGCTGTTGCTGGAATTTATTTTTTTTCCACCCCTAAGTAGGGAGTCTTAAAATGGTGGAAAACGGTACCTTGCTTGAGTGGATGACTAAGTTTGTGGCGTGTTGGTATTATGTAATTTATTGAATTTATTGAAAGTACAATCGACCTACCACCATTCTTAACAGTAATAAGGTCACCGCAGACGACCGACTATCGGTCACCTACAATTTTGTCTGTATGAATGCAACGTATACGTTTAAATGAGACACCGCGGAGGAGGAAAAAAAAAAAACCCCCCCAAAAAAATTGAACTTTCACCACTAGTTGACTAGTACAAGGAAGATTGGGAACGCAACCACAATTTAGTCGGGACAAGCAGTCGTACCACATAGTCACAATTTGGTGTTGGATACAAGATCATCAAATAGTGTACGAAACTTTCATTTCAATAAACTTTGACGACTTTCGAGTAAGTTCTTCTTTTTCTACGTTTTACGAATATTGCAACGTACATTAATCTTTGCACATGCATCCCGTCCATGGTGTATCTAAACGCGCCACCGACTATATGTACGTGTGCGAGTTATCTCCGATTTCTCACCTACTGTCGGTCGGTCTGAGGTGTCTTTCAACAAAATAGTCGCTGACCGACTGACTGTCTGTCGAGTGCGATGGGTCAAAATGTAAACCGTTTAGGTTTTTCTTCTACTCAGTTCAATGTTAAAAGTTGTATTCAAGTGCTTGGTATTCCTTTTTGTTTTTCATATTGTGTTTGCGTTAAATAACTTGTGTTTTAATAGCGCGTGTCTAATTTTTCACACCAAAACGAGTTTGAAAAAAACGTTACAATATTTAAAAAGATACATGCAAATATTTATTATACAGTTTTGATGAAGCGTATATTTTATTGCAATAGTTTGCAACAGTTTTCTATTTTTTTAATTACCTTAGAGAGATTTGGCTATTTAAGAGTACCTGTATATAAAAACAAGTGTCATTGTTTGTGTTTAGTTAATTATGGAGGGAGATTGAGATGGGGACTTTTTTTATAATAGCAATTTGATTTTTGTTTTTTTGCAGGTTCCATTGAGAAAGTCTTGAAAGAAATAGGGTTCTGTTTTAACGTGAAATAAAAATATTTATGCGGCGTCTTTTTATGGGTTTTTAAGGTAGAAAAATAATTCAAATATTGCATTGTTATGTATCTACTCTGACAATACTTCCACATCCACGTAGTGGAGTCTATTGGGTCATTCAGGTTATTGGGGTTGTTGGGGTCATTTGAGTCATGGGAGTCAATGAGGTAATTGGGGTCAAGAATGGGGTCATTGGTTTCGATGAGATCACTGAGGTCATGGGATTGTGGAAGTCAACGAGAACATTCATTGGTGTCAATCGGATAATTCGGGGCATGTTATCATTGAAGTCATGAGATCAATGGAATCAATGGAAGCCTGTGATCATTGTAATCATGGAATCATTGGGATCCTGGAATCATTAATGTTAAGGAAAACATTCATTATGGTTATTGGTTTCACTGAGGTCAGTCGGATACTGGGGGTCACGAGATAATTGTGCTCAGTAGGATCGTTAGGGTTAATGTGGTCAATCCTATCACTGACGCTAACAAGGTCAGGTAAAGTAAAGCGGTGAATCTTGCGAGATGGTTACAAAAACGATAATTTTATAGGTTTTATTGGTTTTATAGATAGAAAAATTTAAAGATCACATTTTTTATGCTTCTAATATTTCTTTCACTCTTTCTTTCACATCCTCATAGTAGAGTCCATTGGGTCTCCGAGGTAATGGGATCGAAGGTCAATGGAATCATTGCGCTCAAGAGATCATTGGGGTCAATTGGATTATTTATTAGTGTCAATGGGACCATTGGAGTCATGGTATCCTTGGGTTCGTTCAGTGGAATTTCATTCGTATTCGTTCAATTTCTTTCATTCAGATCATTGGTTTCAATGGAGTCATCAGATCATTGGAGTTAAGAACATTTATTGTGGTCAGTGGGTTCATTGAGGTCAATCAGATCGTTGAGGTCATGAGATCATTGATAGGCTCAATGAGATTATTAAGGTCATGAATCTTGAATGTGAATGACTTTGTCATTAATGAAGTCATTCCGATCATTGAGTCGGTGTCAATGAGGTCAAGTCAAGCTGTGACTTGTGGGGTGTAGCTGCCAATGAAACACATTTAGTTTTAGATTGTGATTTTTAAACGTTATTCGGAAACCCATTAAAAAATCTAGAAGTTAGTATACACTAAAATAAAATTTTAATATTGTAAACCAATTATTCCGTTTTTAAAGGTGTCCCCTTTTTTGCGTACAGTGCCCACAATAAACTTACCCTTGGTCGTAGAAAACCTGATGTGCACTTTTAGCAAGCGGGGGCTAGGTTAGACTACAAGAGGATTTCTGCAATTTATAGGATTTCAGTTGCTTAAATGGCTTTCTTGCCATGTGCAACAGTTATAGTGATTTGCTTGACCCGCAAATTTGTGTAACATTAGTCTATTGGAATTATTTCAAAACCTCTTGCTACTGTAGACAAATTTAATTGCGTTATAAATAGTTACAGGGTGAATTCAGTCAATAATGTACGCACTTCTCTCTTTCGTTATTTTCAAAGTTACGAAAAAAAATCACAGCGATGACTTATTTTTCTCTCATAGAAATTTCAAATATGCTGTCAGAAAAACAATCGGGAGAAAAATGTAGCAGCTTATGAATCACATACTTACATACTTCTTACTTTTTTGTGAAACCCAATAATCCATCGGTTTATATCTTAATATTAATGTGAATTAGAATTAAATGTTTTTATAATTATCTGAATGGTATTGGTGTAATACTGTAATAAAATATTTGACATTAAAATTGTAAAAGTAAATAACTATCTTCACCGTACTTATATAATACAACCACTTAATATTTGCAAATTTAACCTAAAGGAAGTGAAAATTATAAACTCGAATCATACCAATTTTCATTTGCATTTTATTTACATAATATTAACTACAGTTCAAGAGTCAAGAGAATCTAATAATAAAGTTTTCAAATATTTCACTTTCTATTTTATAATTATGTATAGGTGTTTTCTTTCGGGACTACCCTATAGGTACCCACATAATATATTATTTTATGTAATAATAACCGACGCGGAATTTTTAATTCAGAAACAATTAAGACACATGTATACTACTGTATGAGACACTCAGTTAAGACCACCTACGTAAAATGGAAAGTGATATATTCAAAAAGTCTATTACTGGATTCTCTTGACTCTCAAACTTTAGTGTAATTTGACGACCCAAAGATTGACAAAACCAGAATATACAGACTAACCATAATACAGTAATGGCTAAAATTATACATGAATTCTATTTTTTTTTTTTTTATCTAATTTAATTAACTAAATAAGATATTGCTGATTTATTGCTCAAAAGTCAAGGCAGTAAGCATAATTTAAAAAATGAGCTTTTCTATTGCAGTGTCCGTTAGGGTTTCGTGTTTGAAACAAAACTACGTGTTGTGGTTAAGACTTATGTATGTATTTGTAGAGCACGGAAGCAATACTTAATTGAATTGTCTTGAATTATTAGTTTTTCCAGAGGGTTTGTTTTTAGTATTTGTGTGTCTGAACTCTTGATTTTATTTGATCAGATATTAAAAAGTAAATTTCCAATGAGCGCCCGCGCTTGATACACATCATTATAACTGAGGAGGCCATTAATGATGTATATTCCCGCACATTTTTAGCATAATGTGTATTATCATCGGATAATACACATTATGCTTTATAGCTTAAATATTGGCCAATATTTAAGCTTTCTGCATCATTAGTTACTTTGCGACTTCCAGTTTTAGCCATATCTCCAACAGCATACGGGTTCTATCGCCGCAACCTAATACAATTAGCATACAAATTATTTCTCTCGTCATTTTATTTTTACTAAAAAAATATTTAAGAATATGTAGGTAATAGATATGATAACACTTTTAAGTTAATATTTTAAATCAATATTTATGAACTATCAGTTGATCACAGCCGGCTTCGATGCTATTATATGCAATTTTAATAAACTGCTCATCAAAATTAAGGTAATACCTTTTAGATTAACGCCATTTGCGTTCTATTCAAGTTAGAGGCTGGCGGTTTTTAAGTTTCGGTAGCCTATATGATTGGTTTTGAGTGCCCCGAAGTCGCTACGCTGTGACTTCGACGGTTCGCCGTCCACACCCCAAAAAGCAACCGTATGTCGAAATATGAATTCGCAAGATTTTGACGGCAATTTCAGAGAATCGACTAAGACGGACGCCATTCCGGCACACATTAAGATCTCGATAAGTTTTGTGTATTTGGTCGCTGCCTTATTTCTTCAACCCATTTCCAGACCCCTTAAGCCACCCCTTGCATTTACCAGGATTTTGCGTGGTTTGACCTCTGTTGGGCGAATCCATTAATCTTAATACTGACCAATACATTGGTGTGAGGTACCATAATTCGTTTTCACCCTTTGACAACCCAAGCACATCTACAAGCAACACCTACCCCGACCCCCCACCCACCCCTTTTGGATGCGCCCCTGTAGAAGGCTTTGTGGGATGTCTATTTGTGTCGAATTCATGCCATGACATTACTTGGAGGCTCTTGAAGTTGACGGGACCCACTGTGAACGGCCGATTGAACGTCAAATGTGATATCTTCTCCATCTCAATCTCCAACAACCCCCCCCCACCTTGAAAATTTGTCGTGCGGGTTGTGAGCGTGGGGTGACTCTGAAAACCTTTCTGAGGGTGCTTGAACCCTTTTCGGGGTTATATGTCTACGAGGTTAGTTAAGTAAGTTTATTTTCAGAAACTTAACAGGTTGCCACAAGTGGTTCAGAGAGTAACTGAGGATATTAAAAAAATTACATCGGAAGTAATAGCGAAGATTATTAGAGAATTTACATATATATTATAGTATTTGCTTACTGTCACACTACTACTCTTTAAAACACATTTAAGGGGAGGTTCTCATCAAGCCCGACCATAAAATCGACTCATTTTTGATAGCTTATTATGTGTAGAATATATTCCCAAAATGGTTTGGCCGAAAATCTTATATATAAAAATCTCGTGTCACGGTGTTTGTGGTCGCAAAAAAATCGGTCCTCCGAAACGGCTCGACCGATTTTTATGAAATTTTTCATGTATATTTGGTAGGTATGAGAATAGGTCGTAAAGTATATTTCATACCGCTAGGTAATTAGGGTGTCCCTATCCAGAAAAAAAAATTGTATTTTTTTTGACAAAATTTGTTTTGTATTTTTTTTTTTGATTTGGCATCAAAAAATACCTATAACCCCAAATTCCACCCTGCTACCCCCACCCCTACCATTTTTTTTATTCAGTAGAAATAATTTATATGGCAGAACAACGTTTGCCGGGTCAGCTAGTAATTTTATGAAAAAGATATGGCATTAAGAGGACCCACCTTTTTTACGAGTTCGCGCGTGTCTTACGTCAACATCTTTGAAATTCGCACCTATATGACTAGAAGACATCATCAAGACTAGAAGAGTATTCCCATGGTATTATTTTTAATTAAAAATATTTTTTCTGTACTTTAAATTTAAATAAGTGTCCAAAAACCTTGATTGTTCATTTACTTGTTTCTACGAAAAAATAATCAGAGAAAATCGAAGAATAAAGAGTGACGTTATGTTCATCTTCGCTATATCGTTCCGTAAGTTTACAATCAACCTTCAATCCGATTTCCCTATTTATAATTATAAAGTTTTGTAAAATATATAGAATTACCTTGTGCACATACAGCTTTTAATAGCAATATTGACAATACTATTTTATTCAACGATCCGTAAACAAAAAAAGGTTCATACAACTAGATTAATTTTCAAGTTGAACACGTACGGTTAACCACGTGAAACAAGTTACCTTGACAAAGTAAGGAAGTTTTCATTCACGCTGCAATTTAAATTTTGCGTAAAACTATCCGCGCAGGTTTATGTATTTAACTGGTTCATTAAATTAAGTGAGAACTGTTTATAATTACAGCAATCTAACTGATTGCTGATAAATTTATTATGACGTCGTGTAACTTTTAACTTTACTTTTAATGTTGGGTTTTCATCAAGGCTTGGAATTTGTATGAAGTTGCCTATTGCTAGGTATAAGGAGAGCTAATGTACTCATCTCTACAAATTAAATCAACTTAACAAATTAATTTTAATATTAACACGTTCGCGACCGCGTATCTCATATATTATCCGCACACTTTATTCTTGTAGACTACCGACTCATATGTGAGCCATAATGGTGTACTTGTTAAATTTAAATTTATTCCGTATAGTTTGCTAATGTGGGGAAATGATTGCAGATTAATCCCCATGAATGGCTCACATGTATGAGCCGGATAAAAGAATTCAAGAAAACAATAATTATCAAAAATATTACATAGTAAACACTCTCCTACAATTTATTCAATTTCTCTATAAGTAGGGATAGTCTATTTTTAGAGTTTTTTAATGAAGGTAGTGAACGTGTGAGGGAACTATGTAGTAATTAATACACGTATACGAGGAGTTTTCAACAAAGACTGTTACCGAATTTATTAGACGTCGCTACAATTATCTACAAAACTCTAAAGTTCAAGATAGCACTTGCATTATTCAAGTAGATTTCTTTTATTTTTTCACTTTAAAATTCAGATTTTCTCACAACGCCTCTATTTTAAAATCGAGGTAGATGTTATGAAACAGCATCGGTATACTAGGTGTGTAAATTAAGTAATGAGACTGATTTTTAATTTTTTTTCATTCGAATAGTATTACAATTCAGTATTGTCTCCATCAAAATAACTTCCTTGGGAAGCCACACAGCGCTGGAAACGCTTCTTCCATTCCTCATAGCAGTGCTGGAATTCATATACTGGAATAGAATTCAGCTGGTCGGTTACAGCCATTTGAATGTTTTCTATGGTCCCAAAATTACGTTTCTTGAGGTGATTTTTCAATCTCTGGAAAGAGAAAAAAGTCATAAGGACAGGTCAGGCGAATAAGGAGGCTAAGAAGCCACAGGAATGTTTTTACTGGGTAAAAACTCGTTTACTGATATGGTTGCGTGACAAGGCGCATTGTCGTGATGCAACATCAAGTTATTCTTGATGTTTGGTCTCACACGCATGACCCTTTTTCGAAGTTTTCCAAGAACCTCTCTGTAAAAGTGTTAATTTACTTTTTTGGACTGGAGGCACAAACTATTTCTGGACAATTTCTTGACTACCAAAAAAGCAAATCAGCATGCATTTGATCTTCGACTTACTCATCCTTGGTTTTTTGGGTCTTGAAGAGCTTGATGTGTGCGATTCCATGCTTTGGCGCTTGGTTTCCGAGTCTCACTCAAACACCCAAGTCTCATCACCATGACACGTTCCATAAAATGGGGATAATTTTCAATCAACTCCAAAAAAGACAATACACCTTTTTCTCCTGAGGTCCTTTTGTTCCTGCGAAAGTTTTTTTGGAACAATTTTTGCGCATATTTTTTCTCATCCCCAATTCGTTAGTTAAAATTTGATGAACAGTGTGATTAATATTTAACTGTTGTTATCAACTGACGATCTTGATCGTGAAACGAACGCACAAGGTCCCGTATTCTATCGACATTTTCATCGGTTCTTGAAGATTAAGGCATTTCACTGACTGGTTCATCTTCAATCGATTCTCTTCCTTCTGAGAATGCCTTAAACCACCGAAAAACCTGGGCTCTTGAAAAAACAATGTCTCCGTAGGCGTGCTAAAGTTTTGCAAAAGTATCCATTACGCTGTGTCCAAGTCTGAAGCAAAATCTGATCTGATTGAACATACCGTTGCTCAAAATTAATGTCACTCATTTTTAAAACACACTGGAAAAAACGGTTCCGAAAACAGTCACAAACAACAGACAAATGACTCTGACAATTTCAAACTTGTATTGAAGGTGCATTACATGTTAACATACCTCCCATTAAAGTTCCGTCCCCGTAGTGTTGCTAGATCGGGCGCTACGTTAACAGACTCATTACACACCTCGTACCATTAAAGTTTGTGTTTAGGAAAATCAGCAACGGAAACTTTTGCCATGATTAATATTAGATTGGATAGAGTTGTAGAGTGGTCGAAGGGTTCCAACTGTTACGTTAACTGAGAAAGCCATAAACGCCGGAGCAGTAATTATTATTCAAACAGATCCAAACAGAAGCAAACGCAGATCTTGTAACTCTCTAACATTATCGAGATATCTATCGAAAATGTTTTCTACCGTACTGCACAAACGTTTAAACACGTCAAGTTAAAAGTTTATGCTTGCTGGATTCTGTTGCTATTTGCTATCACCTGACAGGAAAGCGGATAGGGTCGCGGTAACTCAGCTATCGTTGAATCGTTTGAAGCCAACTGTCCTTTAAAACAAAAGGACTAGTTCGAGCAAAACACCCTGGTGGAATTCCCATGTCGAATCCCACAGGAGGAAGGTTCGTAAGCTTTTTAATAAAGCCAAACGGACAAAAATCCCAACCACTGGAGGACTACAAATCCGCCCAGGGAATATAAAAAGGTCATTCGTGATCGATTAGGGATACCTGGCGGGCCAGCTGCGGATTCAACTGCCCTCAGCAGCCAGGCTGAGCAAGGTACTAACTAAAATCCGGGAGCAAAATTGGGCGCAGTGTCTCTCCCTGACGGAGGATTCACTCTTCGGCTGGAGAGACGCTCCTTGCTCTCAGTTCATTTCCCGGGATCTGCCGGGACAGTGGCAACAGGATGACAGTAGTGGTCCAATGACAATGGACTACAGAACGTCCTCAAAGTTGTCACGTACGAAAAGCTAAGTGGGCTATCCAGTCCTTCATGCCTTTCAAAAGCCCTGGTGAGGACGGCATATTTCCGGCCCTTTTGCAAAAGGGGCTGGATGTGCTCGTACTTCACCTATTGCGTATATTTCGCTTCTGTCTGGCTCGAGGCTACATACCTGTTGCCTGGAGGTCTGTTAGGGTTGTTTTTCTCCCAAAACCAGGGAAAAATGATTACACCCAAGCAAAATCGTTTCGGCCCATAAGCCTTGGTAGTTTCCTCTTGAAGGCGCTAGAAAGGCTGGTGGACCGTTACCTCAGAGAAGGAATTCTGGTGCAACAACCGTTGCACGCCCTTCATATGCCTACCAGGCCGGAAAATCCGTTGATGCGGCTCTCCATCACCTTGTAAACAGGATAGATGGAGTGCTGCATCAAAGCAATCCGCCCTGGGTGTGTTTATTGATATCGAGGGAGCCTTTGACAACACCTCCTTCGAATCAATGTGCCGGGCGCTGGGGGGACGGGGAGCCGAGCCATCAATAGTACGATGGGTCGGCTCGATGCTCTCACAGCGCAAGGTCATTGCAAAATGGCCGGTATACAGCGGAGGCGGTTGTATCGCGAGGTTGTCCCCAGGGGGTGTTCTATCACCTCTTCTGTGGTGCCTCGTAGTGGACAGCCTCCTGCAATTGTTGAACCAGTCGGGCTTCTATGCCCAAGCTTATGCGGACGATCTCGTCATTTTATTACAGGACCACAAAATCGATGTTCTTGGGGGGCTTCTGGCAGAGGCCCTCCAAGTGGTCGAAGGTGGTGTCTGGATGAGGGTTAAGGTTAACCCCGAAAGGCTGACCTGGTTACCTTCACCAGGAAGCGTAAGTTGGGGCCTCTGCCAGGATTACCCTGGCGGGAAAGGTCATTCCATACAAAAGCTCATCTAAGTACCTTGGAGTCACAATAGACTCCAAGTTGAACGGAACTGCAAATCGCACCACAAGGCCACCTCAGCCATATGGGCGTGTAGAAGAGCCTTCGGGTGTACGTGGGACTAAGGCCGAGGATCCTTCATTGGATGTACACGCCATAGTTCGCCCCGTTATTACCTATGGTGCCATCGTTTGGTGGCCAGGAACAAGAACGGATAAGGCTAAAGCAACTTGATAAAGTTCAAAGACTAGCCTGTCTAGGCATCACTAGTGCAATGAGGACAGCCCCAAGTAGGGCCATAGAGGTTCTGAGCTGTGTTCTGAACCCAGAGGATGTTAAGAGGATTCACCCCCAGGAAAATATGCGCCTTTGCTAGAGAGGTCGGCATACCTGGGTGAACACTCATGGAATGTGGGTGCACAATGGGCCCGTCAGGCGGCCTAAGTGCATGGGTCTTCCCGCCCACTTTTCGTATCCATTCATTCATTCAGGGTCGCGGTTAGTAGAGTAATATAAACAGTGGGTTCAAGAAGAAGGGATGAAGGTAAAAGATAAGATGAAGGAAGAAAATGAATGGTGAAGGACTATTATTGCTGCAGATAAAACTTGGGTACATTGTTACGAATTGGTGAGGAAACAGTAAAACACACTGTGGGTCGAAAAAGGAGTACCTCCACCAAAGACAACATGCATTCATAAATCGATCGGTAAAACTACGGTCGTAACATTTACTACAAGGGTATGATATATTGTATACCTACATAGATCTATATGGCACTGCAGTAACAACAAAGTACTAATATGTTTTACGTCAGTTAATGAAAGATCATATATCCAAAAAGCGGCGGCGGCGAGTTAATTGGCAAGGGGAAATTGTATCACGATAATGCCTTGATTTCACATGGCGTTTGTTGTGATGAAATTTTTAATTCTTAATTCTTAAACAGTAAAAATTTGTGTCATACCCTTCATAGACCCCTTGACGCAGCTTCGTGCGTATTTATAGGCCTGTACCCTTAAGAAAAGGAAGGAACGTTCTGATTGACTATATTTCAATGTATAACGCATCAGTCAGTACATACCAAAATGTTGACGAAAAAATTACAAGAATTCGCATCATTGCTGCAAGCGCACACAACGAACATCGACCGACTGACTGACTCGTAATGCAATTCTCAAAGGGATTCGCGATAAAAACGACAACCCTCTGGAGAGCGGCTCAGTGCTAATGGTTCATTTTGTGCGGCTTGGTTCGCTATCTTGACTACTATAAGCCCGGACTCACAGTGGGTGCAGAAACGTGTGAATATGCGTTACCGCTCCAAAACGCTATAATTATAGTAATGATCCCCATTACTAATGTAAATACAAACTCACACTACTCGCAGGTTGATTAATGTCCATATATGCCTATATTTTCATGTGTCTGAAGAATCTGCATGTTTCCGCATCCAGTGTACGCCCGGGCTAAAGCTGCGTTAAGGTGAGTACTTACTGAGCGAACGAAGGCCAAACGAATAACGAACTCCCAACTTCGAATGTAAATTCAATATGTACAACAATTATTGTAACAATTATTGGGGTATTATTGATATCACGTTTTACTATACAAATTGCCCAAGTTCGTATTTGAAGTTGGGAGTTCGTTGTTCTCTAAGTCTATTAATTAAAAGATATTTTACATGTGGGTCATGAAGAAATAAGTACAACTATGGTTTGCCGTTTATGAAAATAGAATATTTGTAAATCGTTATGATGAGAACTTTAGAAATTGGAATTTATAAAATAATTATCGTTTATGTTATTACTAGGTACTTCATCAACCGGCAATTTCTTCAAAATGTGAGAGTGCACCTAAACTGAAATTCGGTGACTTTTTATAATCGACAATGATACCTTATTCTATTTTCTTTGGGGTCTATATTTTACACTGGATTTTAAAGTAATCGTCAAAATAAATTATAACATACCTAAAACATTGTTTTAGGTTGTTGCAGAATTCGACCTCCATGGAACTAGGTTAGACGTTTTTGAGGTCTTCAAAGTCAAAAAGTGTTTTGAAATTATACATACATAGGGTATTAGACGTGACTTTGTGTTGATTTGACCTAATTTATCTTAATCCAAAAATGCTTCCTAAGGGAGGTATAAATCTTAGAAATGGCGCCTTCAATTCAATTCATAGTCAATTTTTTAAGAATATCTCAAAAAATTCTTTACCTAAAAAGGTTAAACGAGACACAATGCCAAAACTTCCAGTAGCAAATAGGTTGACCTCCTCCGCGTGATTCGGGGTGGAGGGGGCACACCAACAAATATTTAAATTACAATATTTTTATCTTCCAATTTTTGACATTTTCATTTGACGTCAAATTTGAAAGTATATGGCATTTTATAACAATAAAGTTTTCTTATTTGAAATCGCAACAAAGCACCGTTTTAGAGAAAAATGTGTTTTCTTATCAATATTTGTGTTCTTACATAAAATCCCGTTTGACTGCTAAATTATGTAAAGTTGGCTTTGATAGACCAACAATACCGACCATTTGTAGAAAACCAAAGATTTTGCAATTAATAATTGTTTGTAACGATGGTAGTCGTTGCAAGCAGTTATTTATTTTTGATCTGTAGACAATACATTACCAGAAATTACCTTATCAGTCTTAAAAAAGGTAATTGCCTATACATTTAGTATGCATGTATACGTATTTTAGTAGCATTCATACCGACGCGACGTGTCGAATTGCGCATGGGTCATGCCTATAGTTACCATAATAATTTGCCATCATAATTGATTTGTTTCGTTTACACAAGATCATAATAGCTACTAGACGAAGTTTTTTCAATAGATATTTCAGTAAGTTGCGGAGACTATTAAGACACTGAACCTTCGATATTTATAATTATGTGGTAGATATGGTGTAATTATTTATTTTATGGTATCTGGATGCCATGGCCCCGAGATAGACTTCTTTACAATATGTTTTATAAATTCTTGTTACTATAAGTATTTCGTAAAGAAGGTAGGTGTACTATATAAGTAAATTGTGTGTTTTTTTGCTTAAGAACTGACTGTCTTCGAATAATGTCTAAAATATTTTACCGTAGATAATAAAACATTAAGTTTGTTTTATATGTCTTGTCCAAAATAAAACTTCCATTCCACGAAACTACATTTTTTCACAATAAAATCTGAATGACTTTTTTATTAAATAAATTTAGTAAATTTAATGTTTTGTCTTAGTAACTTTGTTACATGCAAATTATACTAACAACTATAGCCATTTATAAATCACTATTTTTAACCGTTCTCTTTTTAAAAAAAAAAACTGGATGTTTTCCACGAAACACCAAACTACTATACCATTCTCGACGCGCTTTTCGCCAACTAAGTTGGTATCTTCAGGAGAAGATTAAAACTGTTCTCTTTTACTATAAAACTTCTACTACTAAAACGTTCTCTTTACTATGCTACTTGCAACCATTTATTTATTGTTAAAATTATAATAGCTGTGGGATATTTTCTTCGGATAACATCTCACGTCACGTCTCCTATTCCAGATTATTTATAACCAAAGTTTGCGTAAACTAACGTATACTATTTGTGGTTGAAGAGTAATACAAACAACAAATTATTGACACATACCAGTGACAGATAGTGCAAATAGACCCAAATGGAAGGCTAGAACATAAAAAAGCTTCGAACGAAACTTCCAGTAAAAATGTCTGCACTCGTAAAAAATTGTTGGATCGAGCTGCAAAGTATTTGCGAAATATTTTTTTCTTATTGAAATTTACAATACTTGCATATTGTAAATTTCATTCTCGTTCAGCATTTCATTTCTTCGTTCAAGAGAAGAAAATAAAATATACATATACAACTGTTTGTAATGATTTGATGACCAATCATCAAATCATTATACAGTTTTTAAGCGAATAAAATAAATTCATCTTAAAAACTAAACAACACACTAAGCTTTGCAAAATACATTCACAAACTGTCTCGCGGATATAGCGGAATAATTTTTTATTAGAATTGAAATTACGAAAGTTTACGAAGTTCTTAAATTATATTTTTTAAGAAAAAAAAGGGAAAGTGACAAGGATATCTCTACTTTTTTTACTTTCACTTTCGTATTTTCATAGACAAAATATATTTGTAAGAGACCATTTTAGAAAGTTTTTGTTTATTGTATATTTTTAAAGGAAATGCGTTTATACATATTAGGATCCAAGGTAATTTTGTCCGCAGGTCATGGGAGACGAAACTATTAAGTTGTTAATTCTCGTACTAACTTTAGATGTCTTCTTCTACCACGTATACGTACATACATATGTTTAATAAAATTGTATTGATGTGGCAATAGCAGCTACAATACCTACATTGTATGGCTATATTAATCTTTATTAAGTAGGTAATGAAATATGTATGCTTCATACACATATTGGCATTTGGTATACAGAAGGACATCAGATATATGCCTACCTATCATGAAACGTCGTATTTCCGTGACTCAATTTAGGCGTTTACATCCTACAAAATTAAATTTATCTTGACATCATGATAACCTATGCACCTACTCAAATATTGCCAATTCTAATAATTGTATTTTGTTAATTGTAAATACCAAACATAATTGTGAATATGCAATTATATGAATGTTCGGAAACTATTAATTAACTAATTATAGAAATGAAGAGGTTATGTACCAATTTCTCGTAATTTATTTTAAGTTATCATTTAGTACATTGAAATCAACCTCCACAAATGTAAATATTGTCACAGAGATATGGATAAACCAAGAAAATAATCAATTTATCGTGGCGTGGCGTGGCGGCTGGTGGAATTTGAAATTTTCGTATTTTTGTAAGGAGACATGGGACCCACACCAAAATTACTAAGGGTTATTACTAGATCTAAATGGAAGCCAAAAATATCAAAAACCTTCAAACGAAACATTTTTTTCAAGTCTTTTTAAATCTTAGAAACGAACTAAAAAATATTTGCGAAATATTTTTTTTTTGTTTTCTCTCGTGTCTTTTACAAAATTTAAATTTTTATTTTATACCAGCCTTCGTTTATAGGATTTTGTAAAAGCTGTAACATTTAGAAAAAATAAAAATCATGCAAAAACTATAAGAATATATTTTTTTATATTTACATGGTATATTTTTATATGCGACAGATTTTTGAAAAAAAAGACTCGTTTGAAATTATTTACTATTCTAGCCTTTCCTTTGGAACTGTTAATAAACCCATGTTCCTTAGGAAAATAAGAGAATTTCAAATTCCACCAACCGCTACTGAAAAATATTATTTTCCCACTAGTCCCTAAAAAAGTATATGTAGTAATTTAAAAGACTAGGCGCTAAAATTTAAAAAACAGACACTAATACATACTTGTGTTAGGATTTCTCGACTGTATTAAGATTTTGTAACGCACAACACAGTAGAAGTTTATTTTTTTGTTTATGTATTTTTTTATAACCACCATTTAAATAGCAATATGTCCTTTTGCTAAATTTTGTTAAAAAAAGGAAAGCATTATTTGTATTACTACTCTCAAGAATATAAATATTTGTAGTTATGATATAAAAAACTGAGACATTTAGACATTATTAGCTGTAATTAATGGCAGTTCTCGCGGAAAGTCACAGAAGTTAAACGTTTATTAGAATATAGAATAAGTAATGTAAATGACAGGCAAAAAGATGCACCCAAAAGAGACAATTTATTTAAATGTTTTCTTACTTAGCTACCTTAAATAATTACCACAATCAAAATATGTTTATAAAAACAAAAACAAAAAAAAAAACACTAAAAGCCTTTCAAATGTATGTTTCACTGACATAAGCAACAAAGGAACCGATAATTTTTTTGACACCGAAAGCGTTATTTTTGACAACAAAGAGTACCTGTTCATGGCTATCTATAAATTACGTCATATTTTGTAGTATTTTATTTTATATGTTTAATACATCATATTTCGAAAACCCGTGGAAGAAAGTTTAACAAATGTTATCTCGCTGTAATCAGAAGATCAAGAAGAATTCAACAAATAAAAAAAACATGGTGTAAAAAATAAACATGGTGTTCCATTTGGAAAAAATAATGTTACTTAAAGAGCTGCTACATTTTTGTTCCTATTGTTTTTCTGACAGCATCTTCTGAGGTCTCAGAAATGACGAGTTCAGAAAATACCTCTGTATTTTCCGTAGCTCTAAAAATTACGGAGGTAATGTGTAAAGTGGTTGGTAATTCTCATGAACTCACCCTGTACATAACTAGTTGGAAAGAGCACTAATACACTCGTGTGAAATGTCGAACTCCTATGTTATATGCTACTTTCCATGTTCTATTTCGCAGGAAATTTAACTATTAACAGGCAACTTAAAGAACAGCTTTTTTGAAATGAACCCTCCTAATTTTGCAGAAGGTTTATCGATTTTCAACTTTTTTTTCATTTCTTTATAAACTAATAGGTACTCCAAAAAGTTATCTTTATCTATACAAATGATTTTATAATTTGGACACTCTGGCAGCTTTGTCTTCCTCTGGTTGGCTATTTTATGTGGAAAACTGAGTTCTACTATTTTTTTTTCAAAAAAAATTAATGGCGCGTTTTGGATACTCTATATAATTTTATTTCAATACCTTATACAGGGCAATTCGCAAAAAAAATCGCTATTATTATTATTCATATTATTATTTAAAATTGCCTAATAGTCAAACCAGTTTTCCATACTCAATAGCCAATCAAAAACGCTGCCAAACTGCTTATTTAGAGAGAACTTTTAGAATACTATGTTTATTACTTAGACTAGTTTAGAATAGTATTAATATTATCAAAAAAAGCTTCTTTTTTTGAAAATCGGTCAACCCTCTCCATAATAAGAAGATTATTCCATTTCAAAGAGCACACTGTAGAACAAAATTTCAATAGAGCACCCTGTACATTTTTTTGTAATTTTAATTTGTGTAAGTTGTTTTGAGTAACAGGGCATCAAAATAATTTCATTAGAAAACTCTTTAAAAATTTCAGTTTTGATTTTTAAATCTAGAATATTCTGGATGAAATAAACAAACAACATAATTCTATTTATGTGCGAAAAATATTGGAAATCGATTTTCATTAAAAGGATAATCAGCAATTTCGTATCAGTGAGGAACTCAAAAGGGTGATTTTATACCAATCAATGGACACTCGTCTACTAAATCGAGTAACCTAGTCAAAAATAAGAAAACGATACATATCCTAACATACGACATCCTGTGCATAATCACTTCAACATGAGCATATTGTAAATAAAGAAACCTAAATCAATGTACTGCCATGCATACGAGGTGTGGCTATTAAAAAACCGAACTGACGCTCCTAACTTTTTTTGACAAACTTTGAATACAGCACACCACACGTTTATCTTTCGAGTCGCTCTTGCCGATTACATTGTCCATGAAAATGAAAATCTGCCTCCTTTGACATGTTCAGCTCTACTTTTAAGTTAAGCAAAGGAATCAAGAATGAACATTGTAAACAACATTGACACTGATCCAGGCTTGTTATACACAGTGAGACTGAAGTGAACAGGATTCGAAAGTGTGGAAGCAGTTAAATCAAAAGCGATGGAGGTTTTGGACCAGCTGCCAGAAGCGGACTTCCAGCACTGCTTTCAATAATGGAAAAATCGTATGGAGCGGTCGGTTAGAGATCGCCAAGGGAGTACACTGAAGGCGAAAAAGTTGCTACTCGAACTACTACACTTTTCTCGACGCGCGTTTCGCTAACCAAGTTGGCATCTTCCATGAGAAGGTTAAAACTAAATTCTAGCCTACACACTTGCACTGTAACTGTCTTTGTTTATCAGAGCAAACAGTGGACTGGTGGGTATCGAACCATTGTCCTTATTCATACTATTGTTACACTTAATGATTTCTAAACTTTCAAAAGCATCGACTGTCTACGGTTTGTTACATTTTTAATTAATTTAAAATTATTTATGTCTATCCTACGGTTGTTGTCCAAAGCGTGTCAATACAAGATTTTTCTGTTCTGCCATATTTCAAATGAGCCATGTGCTCTTTAAATCTAGTCAATATAGATCTTTTTGTTTGCCCAATATACTTTTGATCACAATCTTTACAACGTATTTCGTGTATTCCTGACTTTTCGTTATTGTCGATTTTGTCTTTGGGGTTACCCAAAAGCGTCTGTAGTTTATTTTTAGAATTATAAACCAAATTGATATTGATATTTTTAAAAAATGTATGTAGTCCGCGGGTGAATTTAGGTTCATATGGTAACGAAGCAAATTTCGATTTGTCAGTATCTCTACGAAAATTCGTGGAATTGTACAGGGTTCTCTTAAATTTTTTATGCTTCCTTATTAAATTATCTATTAAATGGACTGAGGAACCGTTACTCTTAGCTATATTCTTAATTAATTGTTTCTCATGTTCAAACCTTTCTTTACTGACGGGTAAATTTAACAAACGGTGAATTAGAAAATTAAAACTTGCCATTTTATGTTGAAAAGGGTGGTGTGAATCGTTGGGTCGACCACCCTTTTCAACATAAAATGGCAAGTTTATAACTTGCACTGTAAGTAACAAACAGTAGACAGTTGGATGCTTTTGAAAGTTTAGAAATCATTAAGTGTAACAATAGTATGAATAAGGACAATGGTCTGATACCAACCAGTCCACTGTTTGCTCTGATAAACAAAGACAGTTACGGTTCAGTGAACCGTGGCAACAAATTAGGTATAAATAGTGCAAGTGTGTAGGCTAGAATTTAGTTTTAATCTTCTCCTAAAGATGCCAACTTGGTTGGCGAAACGCGCGTCGAGAAAAGTGTAGGAGTTCGGTGTTTCGTGGAAAACGTCCAGTGTTTTGTTTCTACGCCCAAGGTTCCACTACCCACTCCAGGACTAATTTTATAGTTTTAACTTTTAAAGTTTCCCTGAAAATCCATTTTTAGCATTTTTCTGATAAAATTATAATGCTTTGAAGTTTCTTTACTCTATGTACAGCATTCTAGATTTAAAAATAGAAACTGAAATTTTGAAGGAAATTTCTAATAAAAACTGATTTTAGATGCATTTTATGAACCAAAATTGTACAAAATTTTCAGGTTGTCCCATATAAAAATCCAAAGTTCGTGTTTACTTCTCGAACTTAGTCGACTGTGGAAAAATCTGGAAATGCTAAAAGGCTCCAAATTTCAAACCATTAGCAACATTTGAAACTCTAAAGGCATATTTCTTTGTTCCCCGTTATTGAATACCCTATTCTCTTATGTACCCTATCTTCTTAAACACCCGGTAGATAAGTTAGTTATTATTTTAAATGTGAAATCAGTTTGGTTATTTTAGAATATTGTTTTGTAATTGATAACGGTATGCATTAATAACAGTAGGACATAGAAAAATATTGTCATACTTTATTTAAAAATAAATACATCGATTTCTCGAAAACCTTATTGTTATTTGGGTTGAGAAAAAAATATACCTATGTATTTCAGTTATTTACAATTAGGAAATTAATGGTAAAATAACTATGAAATAAAGCGGTATCTAGTAGAAAAAGAAACTCGGTCGATGTAATGATTAAATGTCAGCAAAAAAGACACACAGATTTAAAAATTCGATAGTATAGTTCTGTGCCAAATGCCAGACACAATTATCTCTGGTTTGTGTTTTTTATATTTCATATGTAATAATTTTAAGGAGTTTAAATCGAATGATGTAATTTGTAAAATCTAATCATTTCTAAATGAAGTTGCACCCACAGGAATGCACTAGAAAACAGAATATATTTTGTTGGTTTGCAACATACGATTCCAGCGAATTGCACTGGATGCATTCAGATACACTATTTGGTAAACACCAGTTAGCAACTGCAACTGTAATTTGTTGCTGCACGTAACTTATTCAAATGAAACGAGCCATGGACATGAAGTACCGTGGTTTGCGGTCTTGGCATGTCATATAAGAGTAAGTGTATGCTAAAATATAGTCTGTTTAAAGGTAACACTCATTAAGTAATACCAAACCAATTGTAAGAAAATTGGCTGATGTTAGTTAATGAGTTTTACTTTAAATGAGTTTATATGTATGCGTTTACCTTTATATGAGTTTAAACCTATGTAAAGAAATAATTATTTATACATTTTCAATAACATTACTTTTGTGACTCTCTATATTGTCGTTTAAGATCCAGCATCACACAACTCACTTTTCACAACTTTACAGTAGAGCAAAAAAACTTGTATGATGTGCTTCTAGAAGATGTTAGTTGTGTCAAATTGGTAAAAAACTGCGGATGGCAGTGCTGCAGGTGGATAAATTAAGAAACGAAGTCCTCCAATTGCTCAGGCGTGAAAATTTGATACCATGATGGTTCAATGGCATGAAAAAAGCCATTCTTTGAGAGCTTCCTCAAAATCGTCTTCAAAGCCTTATCAGCATATAGTTGTGATTAAAACCTCCGCTCTTTAATAGTCGCTCTGGGAACAGGGTCAATGACTAACCCCTCTCAAATATTTTTGCTCTATTTTACGATTATTCTCAGTCCTTTCCAAACAACTTGGTATAAAATTCATTACTAGAGGGCAAAGTCATTTGTAACACATACTTTTGTCCCATATACAATATATCGCAAATGAAGAGCAAAATATAAAAGGACATGTACCTACTACGTGTTCTGATAATTAACTCAATAATCCTATTTGAAATTATGATTTATATCTAAGGTATAGAAGAAAATAATAAAGGAGGGGAAGGTACTTTTTATAGAATCTCCCGTACTTTGTAATTACTGAACATCATATTTCATCCATTACATTCTTAGGACACTTTTTTAAGATTTTTTGACATTATCAAAATATGTATGTTATAATTTGTTTCTGAGTTAATGCCATTAACTTTGGGTATTCTTACGGGCGCTATATTTTTGTGTGGTTAAATAGTACTCAAAATTTGATTCTCAATGGTGTATAACACTAGAAGAACATGTTATCTCATGTGAAATTTAAAAAATATATATGGGACATTCTCTGTCAACGGGAGCCCCCCCGCTGCCCAAAATTGGGTCACATATTTTAAGCCATATGTGGGCGCAAATCAAAGCTTATTGTCCCTAGTTTCAAATTCTGTCTGGTCTTTTCGAAAAAAACATAATGGTGGACCAATATGGCGGCCATAAGGCTACAATCTCACTCTGAGAAAACAGTTTTTTCAAATATCCGGTTATCCAAGTCATCTTAAGACGACGGGAAAAGCATACCGATATGTAATTTTGGTCACTGAACATGAATTCGTCATTATTTACGACGCAAAATGTTGCTTGTCCTCCCTAACCTCAAAAAACGCTCCCGAAAACCAGTTTGGTGCGTCTTGCGCTTATCCTTGTAACAATAGGAAAAGCAATTTAATACGTAACTTTGATTGCTGAAGATAAAGAGCATACAAATATGGAATTTTGGTTGCTAAATATGAATTTTTCATTATTTACGACGCAAAATATTGCGCTTCTTCCCTAACCTCAAAAAACGCTCCCGAAAACCAGTTTTTTGCGATTTGCGCTTATCCATCTCATCTTACAATGATGGAAAAAGCATACCAATATGTAATTTTGGTTGCTAAATATGAATTCGTCATTATTTACTACGCAAAATATTGCTTGTCCTCCCTAACCTCAAAAACACTCTTCCGAAAATCAGTTTTTTGGCATCTTTTGCTTATACATATCATCTTAAAATGGAAGGGTTGCTTAGGATGCGTTTATTTCCTAAATTTTTATTTCTCAATCCATTAACGCATAAACGACGTCAATTTTTAGTATGTTTTCAACAGGTTCATTTTGTCTGTTATTGGACTAAAAAAAATTTGAATTACCACCATTCCGACGAAAAATTTGAAAATCCGATCTTTCAGAATCCGAGCTCAAATCCCGATTATACATCAAGAAAAAAAATATATGGCCAATTTAAACATGAAAAACGTGAAAATTTTCGAAAAAAAAAATTTTCTGAATTTTTTTGTTATGTTACCGGAATAAATTCATGCTCTAATCATGATCAGGGGTGATCACGATAGTTGAAATTTAACAGAAATTTTTTAATGAATCATTGAATCGCTCCTTTTTACAATATGGCGGCCAGAACGTAACAATTCTATGAAAGTTTTAGCTAATTTTTTTTCGGGATCTATTGTGTTTAGCAAAAATTATCTAAGAGCCAAAGTATGTTAGAATTAGTCAAAGAATACCCTCAATCACATTTTTTTCAGAATTTTGATTGATTTTTTGGTTTTTCAAAAATGTGAAATTTGATTTAAATTTTGAGCTTTTTTTCGAAAACTATTGAGTTTGGTAAAAAAATTTAAGAAATAAAAATATCTTAGAATCGATCAAAGAATACCGTCAAATTTTTTCAGAATTAAAAAAAAAATTGAAATTTCAATTTTTCGCCATTTTTGAAAAACCAAAAATCACCTCTAAACATTCTATAATTTTGCGTCAGAATAGTGGTAATGCAAATTTTTTTAGTTCAATAACATACAAAGTCCCCGATGTTTTTCCGATGCCAGGACTCTGTACAAGAGACCTAGCAGTGATTAAACTAGCTATAGGCAAGGGAAACACCAAACGGGAAGTAGCGATTTGCTCAGCATACTTCCCAAGAAACACGGAAAGTCCTCCAAGAGAGCTTTCGGACTTTATAAGGTACTGTGAGGGAATTGGGCTGCCGTTGCTTGTTGGCTGCGACTCCAACTCTCACCACACTATGTGGAGGTACAAGGAAGTCAAGCCGAGAGGCAGGATGCTGCTCGAGTTGCTCACTGAGGAACTCCTGAGTGGTATGCAAATTGCCAACAGGGGATCGGTATCCACCTATTTCACGCCTGAGAGGCAGTCGGTCATAGATCTGACGCTCTGTTCCACAGAGCTATTCTCTCAGGTTGTGCCTTGGAAAGTGTCTTTGGAAGTATCTTTATCCGACCACAGACACAGCTTCTTTGAGCTGGATGAATCCATCCAACTCATTGAAAACGGATATAGGAATCCTAGGGCCACCCAATGGGACCTCTATTTAGAGGACCTTAAAGGGATGCTAATAGGAATTCCATCCCGGTGCGAAAGCGAGGCAGACGTTGACGTAGTGCTAAACCGCCTCAACTCAGCCATCGTCGAATCATTTGAAGTCAACTGTCAAACTACCTTAGCCATATGGGCGTGTAGGAGAGCCTTCGGGTGTACATGGGGACTAAGGCCAAAAATCCTTCACTGGATGTACACGGCCATAGTTCGCCCCGTTATTACTTATGGTGCCATCGTTTGGTGGCCAGGAACAAGAACGGATAAGGCTAGAATGCAACTTGATAAAGTTCAAAGACTAGCCTTTCTAGGTATCACTAGTGCAATGGGGACAACAATAAGTAAGGCCATAGAGGTCCTCACAGGGCTGCCTCCTTTGCAATTGGTGATTGAACATGAGGCCATGAGGTCGGCTTATAGACTGACCGGACTTGGCCATTGGATAGGCGAGGAACAAACCATTGGCCACGCCACAATATGGAACAGGGCTACCAAAAACTGTCCAGCACTCCTTATATTGCAGGACAGTGTGGAGCCTACCATTTGTCCCAGTCCAAAACTAAGGACCCATATCCCTAGTAGGGATGACTGGGATAATATAAATAATACTATATGCCAAAATGGAATCATCTGGTTTACAGACGGCTCCAAAATTGGCGATAAGGCCGGAGCAGGAGTATATGGCAAAACCACGAGGACAAAATTATCTTTTGCCCTCGAGTCATATGCTAGCGTTTTCCAGGCGGAAATATATGCTATCCTAGCATGCGGGATGGGAATCCTAAAAACAGCTCCAAAAAGGAGAACGATTCAAATATGCACGGACAGTCAAGCGGCCTTGATGGCTATTGAATCCAGCAAGGTCAAATCGCTACTGTTCCTTGACTGTAAAAAGATTCTAAATGATCTGGCCAGTTGCAATAGAGTGATACTCACATGGGTACCGGGACACTCAGGTGTCCCGGGAAATGAGAAGGCCGACAGACTGGCCAGAGTAGGATCAATAGGGTACCCCATAGGACCTGAACCTATATTAGGGGCCCCTATTCAACGAGGGGTTTCAACCATGAAAGAGCTCCTAAATAAGGAGTTCGAAAAGTCATGGCAAGAAGCCGCGGATATGAGGCAGGCGAAGACCCACATTACGGGGCCTTTGTTCAAATTAACTCAAAGTCTCCTAGGTATGAACCGAAGAGACATTAGAACGGAGACAGGACTCCTTACAAGCCACTGTCACCTTATAAGGCACCTCCACATGATAAGGGTCATAGATGATCCTGAATGTGGATGGTGCATGGAGGATGAGGAGACTGCATCTCACATCCTTACAGAATGCCCTGCAATTACAAGGGTCAGAGAACGGCACTTTGGGAGCTGTGTTCTAAACCCAGAGGATGTTAAGAGTATTCACCCCAGGAAAATTGCGCCTTTGCAAGAGAGGTCGGCATACCTGGGTGAATACTCATGGAATGTGGTTGCACAATGGGCCCGTCAGGCGGCCTAAGTGCATGGGTTTTCCCGCCCACTTCTTTTTCATTCATTCATTCAACATACAAAATAAACCTGTTGAAAACTTACTAAAAATTGACGTCGTTTGGGCGTTAATGGGTTAAGAAAAAAAAAAAAGAAATAAACGCATCCTAAACAACCCTTCCATTTTAAGATGATATGTATAAGCAAAAGATGCAAAAAAACTGATTTTCGGAAGCGTTTTTTAAGGTTAGGAACGACGCGCAACATTTTGCGTCGTAAATAATGACGAATTCAGTTCAGCGACCAAAATTACATATTGGTATGCTTTTCCCATCGTTTTAAGATGACTTGGATAAGCGTATACTTGATAAAACTGTTTTCTCAGAGTGAGATCGTAGCCTTATGGCCTAAACATATTAAACATATTGGTCCACCATTATGTTTTTTTTTTCGAAAAGGCCAGACGGCATTTGAAACTAGGGATAATAAGCTTTGATTTGCGCCCCATATGCCTTAAAATTGTGACCAATTTTGGGCAGGGGGGGGTCTCCCGTTGACAGAGAATGTCCCATATATTTTACATAAATTGTTCAATGTGATGTTACTCCTTATATAAACACATTTGACACCGCTTTAAAACTGAATTTAATTGTTTAATTAAATGGTGCAAATTACATCCACATGTTGCAAAAACAAATAGTATCACTTCTCAGACAAACTATAGAAAATACAAATCAGGCTTGTTTTCAGCATAAGAGTTGTTCAGCGCGTAATAGCGGATCCAGTGTTTAAGAGGCATTTTTAATAATATTGTTTGAAATTCTGGGTCAATTTTATGGCCAGCCACATCTTAGTCGATTCGTTTGGACTTTTACCATTGGGACATACAAAAAATGAAGTATACGCACTAGGAAATGTATAAATGTTAGAAAAATAAGTTAGAAATACATGCTAATATTGAGCGAAACACTAGTATTTTTCAAATAGTTTTTCAACTAGTCAGTCGTAACTACCCGTCAGTTTCTAACACGTAATGAATATTTTATATTATTGTAGGTCTTTTTCTCGTAGTCTGTGGAAATAAATGGTGTAACTATATAGTTAATTAGTGGGATGAGGTCAAATGTTTCCAAAAAAAAAAACTAATTTTCACTTAGTCGACGTTTCGCAAAATTTATTTGAATCCTCAGGACTAATTGAATAAGCTTTCTGTTGTCGTTTGTAAAAATAAATATGAATGAAACACGCACTGTCACACAGACGTGCAGATAGCCGATGCACGTCGCAAATATATTCTGGTTGTATTGTACCCCATTCGCTTTCTGGTCAGGTGATAGCAAACGCGCATTCCACACTTGATGTGTTTTAATCAAACGTGGATCTATCTGAATAATTTCTACTTTATTTATTATGGTGTTCTTAATTAACGCAACAGTTGAAGCCCCTGGATCGCCCTGCAACTCACAGCTCTTTCGACCTTCAGTAAATTCTTTCGGTCATTTAATACACGCAAATCGAAGCAAATATCGCCTCAGTTGTGGTAAAAGCTTCCGTTGCTGATTTTTCCAAACGAATAGAAAATGTAATGGTATATCTTTGCCAATGTTCAATGTTACTTGTGAGCAGTGGCGGTGCGTGATCCTAAGATTGGGGTGCACCATAATAAAAATAACGATAATCATAAGAATAATAAGAATATCCCTAATATGAGATAAATATTAATCTCATATTAATGTTATTCTTATTAACTCTATTAGTTTGAAAACTTACCTAATTTTCTTTGTAAATGAGCTCAATTCTGCGATTTTACATTGTGCAAATTTTTCAATTACTTTGTTGTTAAAATTTTCGATATTTGTAATAAAGTCTTTTTCAATGGAGAGCATAGCCAAAGCCGACAGTCTTTCCTGGCACATGGTGTAGCGCAAAAATGTCTTTATTCGTTTTAAATAGAAATTTTCCACAAAAACGAATACAGTTAATAATAATGTTTAAAACATACCTGTTTTTTGAAACCACTTCATTGTGTGCTGCCACTGCTCGTCGATGAGCAGAATCGAGCATTGTCGCAATATTTGCAGTGCCTAGCATGGCTAAATTCAAAACATTATTCAGTGTCTGCGGAATTTGCATGTTTTTTTTTTATTTTCTCGTTTATGTGATTTAAATCCGTTACTCCAGTTTTGGTCCAAGGTGTTTCTCCGCCAAACAAAACACTGCGTTCAATACATCGCATCCACTTAACCACAAATGTTTTTTAAATAAGTCATTATTAAATGTTCTTACAAATCGTTTACTTTTTCTTCCTTTCACGGCTAATTTTAAATTAATTTGTGGAGTGGGCCTATCTAGAGTTTTAGTTTGCACTTTTTTCCTCCAAACTCAAGCTAGAGAATGGAGTTTTTAATAAGTTTTGAATATAATTCATTATTCCAAACTAGATTGTAACCGAGTTTATATTTATAAAACGTGAGCGATAAAACAGCAATCGCAATGTACGAAAACAATTCACAAACCAACCGATCGATAACTCTCGTGCGCTCTTAAACTCCGTACTAAGAGGATTCCGTGGAAAGAGGATTCGCCCACTACGCGTAATAATTGTGGAGGGGCAAGCAGTAACAATACGCGTTCGCTTTTTCGTATTGCACGGAAGCATGATCGTCGTGCCGCTTTTTCGTATTGCGCGTGTCGACTCCGCGCCGCGATCGGAAACCAGTGGCGTTGGAGATAGACCTAGCGTCTAGTGGATTCGTAACGCTGCGGCCAAATAATATTCAGATGGTATTAACGCTAGGGATGCGGCAAGGCGATAAATTAAGAATGCATCCATTAATTACTAAATAAAATTATTAATGCTAAATTGTTGGTAGAGCGCGCGCACCAGCCGCCTTATAGCCCACCGCCACTGCTTGTGAGTGGAAAATCCAGAATAGGTCATACTTGCCTGACGACAATATTTCCACAAATTAAACGTGTGATGATATATTTTATGATAAAATTATTAATCCACGTTTTTTGAAGCAGACTAAAACCAGTTTTAGAATTTTCAGAAGCGTTAGATATTATAAGCATTCCTACTTCAAAACTGTTCAATTTGAAAGGACTCCATATAAGTCCTTATGTAAAAATGGTTTCAGTCAAATTCAATGGGACTAGAGTACGAAGGACCTTGATGATACATTAGGTTTGGAGAGATGTAAGGGGGAGTCTAAATACACCTTCAGGATCCCTTAAAGAATGAACCATGATTCGTCATCGAAGTTTGAATATACTTTTTTACAGGAGAGAGACAAGGGCAGCAAGGCAGCAAGGGCAGCATACGTTACGTACGAGTATATACATTATTAGATATGTATATGATTATGGATATTATTATGATACTAGTAAATTATAGGGGGTTAGCCTTGGGTCTGGCGTGTGAATTGGATGTGAAGGCGAGTCCAAATGCACCTTCAGGGTCCTCGGCAGTTGAATCCTGTAAGGATATACATATGGCACAGTGTCCTTGCCAGCTGCAATTTGTTCAACTTCAGACTTAAATATCTTAGAAATCCTTAAATTTGGGGACTTGGACCTATAGCTTTTAATCAGTACGGACTGAACTACAATATACTCCAGTTTCATTGAATTTAATGAAACCACTTTGTGGTATACTTTCATTTTAATAGTTATCCTCTACACAATGCAATAGCTGTAATAACTGAGCAATTTTGAAAACAATTGGTAGGCCCCAATAGCCGCATAATTGACGTCACACACCAAAGTGACTATGTAAATAAATTTTTTTGGAGTTACCTCAAACAAATTGAATACAAATCACATTTCACAAGGTTGAAGCAAATAGAGACACTTTTGCGTAAATTGATCAAAGATATTAAATATCTTTGCTCAATTTCCTAAGTTTTAAGAAATGTGTCAAATAATTTGCCCAAGGGTTTTGACAAATGTGTTGCATAAATGGAGGATGGGTGAATATATTGATAATTTAAATTGAAATTAAATGGTTTCATTTGTTTATTTTCTGTTTTTATTGAATCTATTTAATTTTGTTGTTCTATTTTGTTTATCTCTATTTGCCTTTTTTTTACAATTTTAATTTAGTTCTGCAAAAGAGAACAATTTATTTCAACCGTTTTTCAATTTAGAAGTAAATTTACAACAAATTAAAACTTGACAAAACCCTATTATTTTTTTAATTAGGTAATTCAGGATAAAATTGGTACACAACAATTTTACGTGATGCTGAATTCAGTGGTTTATTCAGTTTTTTTTTTTTGTAATCGTAGCAGACTTTTATTTTTAAAGGTGAAACATGTCATTCTGTCCTATTATAGAGTGTTTGATAATCTACATTAAAACAAATTCAGTGAAAACCGGACAATAAATAAATATGTTAGAGGTACATAGGTCCAAGTATTAAACTTATTATAATAAAATTTTATACCATTGACTTTTATACCCATAAAAGTCACTATATGAATGTAAGGATATGATTATTTCGATTTACTTCAAAAGTTTGTAAAACCATGTCACTTAAATAAGTATTTGATTTCCCTTTAAAACGCAACTCATTCAACTAAAAAATCATCGATTTAGTGGCTTCTAATATTATTCCACGTTTTATTTATCCTCTTTCTGCCTCATAAATGATAGTAAAACGAAATCAAAATATTTAGATGATTAATCATGATGTGTATGGACTAAAATGTTTAACTAATAATGTTTTGTTATTTCAAATAACTTCCAAACTGGTACTCTCCAAATATCGAAATGAAATTTCCCGCGGTTTTTGACCAATCAGAAACTGTTTAGGCGCATATTAGCACGGTATATCCTTGTTTTGGTTGCTGCGGTTACAACTGATTAATAATTTATTTATCTCTGACTACGTTTGATGTATTTGAGTTAATAACAATTATGGAATGGACATATTCAACACGAACGAAAAATTTATACAGTACGGTTCTCGGGTGTGGAATATGCTATTCCAGACATGTTATAAAAATCATACGAAAAACTGTTCTGTTTTGTCAAATGTAATCAATCAAACCAAGGCACTTAATATACCACGCTACTATACACGTAACCATCTTCTGATTGACAAAAAGTGCAAGGAATTCTAGTCCATACGAAAGTGTTAGAATTACATTAATTACAATACAATTCTGTAGTAATTACAGGACAGTGTTAGAGAATAATACGTCATTATTCATGTTAACATACTATTTTAATATCTGTGTAGTTGAATTCGTTATTTTGTGTAAGAAGCTACTAAGTGAATATGATTGTGAATGACGTGAATGACAAAATAAAGTGATTGCCGAAATAAAGCATCCGTTTAAGCATCGGCATAATAAAAAGTGTATGTTTGAAATTTTGTACATTGGTATGCATTATATTTTAATAGAGCTCAAATTAAAAAATTCTTAAAATCTCTTGCGGTGACTAAATTAACCCTGCGTTGGTCACACAGGTGACAGGAGTCATCCACCTGCTCCTAGTTTTCCACTTATTATATCTGACTGATGCAAGTTGATCATCCCCTCTCCAACATATCTTATTATTGGCAAACAAGTACGTCATTCGGTTACTTTTGTTACATTCAGCAAGAGGTGGACCTATTTTATTGGGATATGAGCCTACATCATGACCATAAATATTATTTTAATGCTAGAGAACAAAAAAAATGGCTATCCGACATCCTACTATATCCGACATCCTACTAGCTATATCCGACATCCTACAACTCTTTAGTTATTTTTAACATTGTTATAAATTTACCTGAGCAAAAAAAGGTTTTCTATGCCTCTAAAATAAAATACAGTTTTTCAGACCAATACGAATTGAAGGTGATATAACACATTTATAAAAAAGTACATAAGTATTTTACAAAATTACGCTAACTCAAAAATGGGTGACACCTCTCCCTCATACGGCTAATTAAATTGCACAAAACCATGGAACTACATAGGGTTAAGTAGAACGCATCCGAACTCATTCTTGCCAGACCCTATTCGGATTACCAAATCGTTCGGATTACTGAACAACAGTATTCGGATTAACAAACAACAACAGCAGAATTTTGGGCGGTTTGATTTTTTTTTAGCAGAAAATTTCAATTTAGCAGATTATTTTTTCTAACAATGCTATTTCAATGCAACTTCAGAGTTTAGCGTAAATTTAGATTTATATGATTAATACTAATTTTGTCCATTATCAAAATTAATTTGACTGTTTTATATTTAAAAATGAGATTTTTGTTTCTGTTTGTGTTAAAATTGTATTTATATTTTCTGTTTTAGTTATAACAGGGATACATTTTTTATTTATATTTTGTTTATTTTTAATATTACTCCAAGGCTTAGTATAGATAAGGGGTACATGGATTTAAATTTATAGATTATGACTATAAGAAGAAGACTACAGTTTCATGATTTGGCGATTCGGACCAGCGTGTGTTCGGAGTAACGTGTGTTTGGATTAAATAGGTTTTACTAAATAAATATGGTTTGGTTTATTATATGTTTTAATTACATTTGTTAAACAAAGGCGGACGATAAAAAATTGCTGCTTTTGGCCTAACGCAGTTTCTGGTGGCATTTTTTTCTGTAGAATGTTTCTGGAACTTTGTTTTATATGAATATGGCGGGAAAAAAATTTAAAAAAATGTCTTTGGTACGTCAATAAAGCATGATTTTAAGAAGACATTTTAATATCAGCTCGGTTTTTATACAGCTAATTCACTATAGAATCTGAAAGAGAATCTGAAGGAGAAATGGAAGATGAATGATGGAGAAGTGGATTAAGAAATAGAACATGTGAGTTTTCGGACGTTTTCTTGACTTTTCTGCATTATTCCGCCATTTTCATGCGAACCAGGGTATACCATCTCATTTTACGAGAACAATGCTACCAGAAACTGTCACGATTCCTCGTTGCTATATTAAGCTCAACAATAAATTTCCAAAACAAGATATTCGTATAAAAATAATTTACTCTGAGCAATATACATATCCCTCATACGCGTAGTCTTGAAGTTACAGATACTACGAAGAAAAAATTCAACCTTAGTCAATAAAAATGTATGTGGTAAATGCGATACATACAATGTGGCCTTCCTTTATATTATATCTTTTATGTGGCTTAATTCTAACAGATCCATTTTTCCAGTAAGACAGATCGAAAGTTTCTTCATACTGATTGTAACTACATTTTAACAACAATAGCTACATGCATATCTTTTATAATTATACAATGTATGGCATTATAAAACTAGGTTATGAGGGGTATACTTTGTAACTGCAGTTGAGTTGCATTTATACAGTCGTTGATCGTGAAGACCGAAGAGTACAATGAGCGGAATAGAACAATAATAACTGATTTGAAAATTAGGTCAATAGGAATATTGCCTATATTTGAATACTTAAGTTGCAGCGCATGTACGTTACGTTATCAATTATCATGTAAAATCAAGCAATGAAATAGAACATTTTTATGTATTGTAAGCAACAGACACTGAGTAGGTAAAGGTGTTTTATTCTAAAAATGATACATTTTTTAACAAATGAATCATTACGATAAAGCCGAATTATTACCTGACTACATTTGACCTTAGCAACAAATTGTGTTTTAAATTACGATTTTTTGTTTTTTAAACGATTTTTCTATATGTGCTATGTTTAAATTAAATTTACCTAGGTGTAATATAAAAGCATTCACAGTATCAAATAAAGTTTTGTTTTTTATGTTAAAATCGGCCTTTCAGTATTATGTATTTACCGCCAATATACACACATAAAATAAATAGGAAGATACTGTACTAAATAATATAATTTTATACGCCAGGGTTTTATATGAGTTGCACTTCATATTATCTTTTCAAATCATCATTCTCTCGCTAAATTGATAACCCAAATTAAAAATATGTATATACAGGTTGTTACCTAACTTAATGTCGTTATCTCAAGCATGTATGACTTATTTCTTGTGACAATGCGACCTAAAATTCTTCCCTACTGACAATGAGTTCAAAAATTATAAGTTAATTTGTATAAAAATGAACGTTTTTTTTCTTACTAGTAACTTATGTTTTTCTTCTAAGTAAAACATTAAATTAATATGTTTCAAATTAAAAACATCCCTTTAATTTTTTAGAGTTAAAAATTATTTATTTTCTAGAAATAATGGTAGTTTCGTAATAATATGTAAATGATTTTAATTTATTATTCGTAAACTGATAACCTTATAAAAACAGTAAGAAGTGAAAAAGGATTAAGGGTAAATAGGGTTTTATATTATATATTTTTTAATGAATAAGGAATAAATAGAAAAAAAAATAAAAAACAAAGACGACTTCTTATCTTTAAATTTAAATAATTATTAAAACCCAAATATGAAAAAGAACATTTCCGGGCTCATAAAATATATCAAATTTTGTTTCAATCAAATCATCCATAAAGAAGTAATAAATAAAATGGTAATTTTTATATTAATTTTTGAACTTTGGTAACTTGGAAGGGGTAACTTTTGGGACACATTTTCATAGAAAAATAGAAGAAGTCATACTGTTGAATGTAGAGTCACTCCCTAAAGGAAACCCTCTGCGAGTATCGTTTTAGATTGTTCATTTTCTTTAATCAAATATTTCACTTCATTTCCACTAGTCGTTACTACGTTATTGGAAAAGCTATTATAATCTAAACAATGTTTTTATATTTGCCACACAAAACGTATTTTCTGCTATTAGTTGTCATTATTGCATAGGTGAGGTCTCCTGAGGAACAGATACATACATATGTTCTAACGAGTGTGATAGTTATCATGTATTTGTTAACACAGACTTACGTGTTTCTTGTGAGTCTCCTTTGACATATCCCAAGGAAAAAACTATTACGATCACTAACAAATAATACTTCATTTTCGGACGCACTTCGATAACGATTTACCGCACCCTTTATGACCAAGCGTCTTACTTGCTCTGACAAACTGTGTAAGAACTTTCTATCAGCTATATAGTTATTCGCAATCGGCTGCTGCTCGTCGTCTTCCCCACTTGAATTATTGTTGTATTCGAGTTCATCTACCTTCTGCTGCCACCGATGAACATCTTACGATTATTGCAGCAATTTTTAATTTGTTTACTACAATGTAGAACAAATACGTTTTGTGTACAGTGTGTCCGAAATCAACAACAACAAATTATTTCTGTAGATTTATAATTTATAATTACATATCTCAATTTTAATTATGGGGGGAAATAGGTTTAGGACTACGTTTTTTTAGTGATTTTCATGAATTGTTTCGGCAAGGAATGTATATAGTTTATTGAAACTTTGAAAACATTTTATACATATATTCAAAGAAATTTTGTAATTTATATTATTTAAAGTATTTCCTCGGAAAATATGGAAGACATCAGTTGCCACCCATCAGTGGTCACCATCACTACCAGCTGTTTGTGTACATTCTGGAGGCCACAGTTTTCATCCGAAATCAATAGAGTTTCTTTAAGTACATGTGTTTCATCTATATGAACCTAACTTCCCCTCAAAAAATTTAAAATTGCATTTTTTAGAGATGTTTAAACGAGAGATCATAACACAGCACCACAAAAAAAAAGTGAAATGTACCTCTGACCAAACTTGGATTGTTTGTTTTTTGGAGTCGCTAAATCCGAATTCGATGCCCGTTTTGCCCCATCACGTCACATTTTTTTTATCCTCAATAAGCTGCGGAAAATTGTCAAAAAATGACAAAAACCCTCTAGAATCCAATCAAACTTCATAACTTCAATACTCCAATAACTTCATACCTCTAATCCCATAGCCCTCACAATCAATAAGCCCCAAATAACCTCAAACCAAAGTTATGCACTCATCCAAAACGGGTATTTTAGCCATAAATGGCCAAAAAATGGTCGAAAAATCGCTTCATAAATGGTCGAAAAATTGAGGATTTCTACCAGGACAAATTGCGGGCCAGATTCCTAATTAATAATACAACGACATAATAGTGCTTGATTCTTGTTTCCCCTTTTTTTCTTTTTTTCTTTTTTTTTCGTTTCTTGTTTAAAGCAAAATCCCTTTGCTTTAAGAAGCAAAGTTTCGGAGTTCTCGATTAATGTGAGTTCTTTATTCTCTCACAGCTCTAAGTACTTCGTTCGAAATTTAGCCTCACGACTTCTGAATTAGCTAGAAGATTTAGTAAATACCAGACATATTACACGCTCTATGTACATATATATACATAAAGCGTATGTATGTACGTACATAAGTATGTACGTTCATGTGTACGCAGATTTTAACGCATTATAACCCGCGTTGTAACGATCGGATTACGATGAAATTGTACACAAGTATTAGTGCTCGTAAGTATTCCTTACAGTTAAATTTTAGGACTGACCCGATGGGTTAAGGGGTAGTTAGGATTTAAATCTTAAATTTCGTTTGGCCCACCATAAGTGCATTTTTATTCATCGGATTTCGATGAAAATTGACATGCACATTATTAATGTGGTTTCAAGTGCTATTGAATTTGATCGCGATCGGACCAATAGCGTGGTATTTCGAAGTGATTAACTTATAAAATGGGGCCATTGGGTTATTGAGTTATCAGGGGTTTGGCCTGCAGTTTGCCCTGGTAGAAATCCTCCATTTTTCGACCATTTATGAAGCGATTTTTCGACCATTTTTTGGCCATTTATGGCTAAAATACCTGTTTCGGATGACTACACAACTTTGGTTTGAGGTTATATGGTTCATTGGGATCTTTGGGGCTTATTGATTGTGAGGGCTATGGGATTAGAGGTATGAAATTATTGAAGTATCAGTTATTTTAGGTAAGAAGGGTTATGAGGTTTGATTGGATTCTAGAGTATTTTTTGTCATTTTTTGACAATTTTCCGCAGCTTATTGAGGATAAAAAAATTGTGACGTGAAAACGAGCTTCGGATTCGGATTCAGCGACTCCAAAAACATGTATTCCACCAAGTTTGGTCAGAGGTACATTTCGCTTATTATTTTTTGGTACTGTGTAATTTTTTTTGCTGTTTTTTATAACTTTTTGCATTAAAAAATACTTTAAATAAGGATATTACTCTAAATTTAGGTTCTTATAGAACGTAACTATTTGAAGAAACTAACTATCAATTTTTAAAAGGATTGGTTAAAAACTTTTTGAGCTAGAGTACACAAATTCAAAAAAAGTCGTTTCGATAAAAACGTGTTTGAAAAAAAAAATAACGAAAACAACAAATTCAAGTAATAAATGTGATAATGCAGTAACTTATTTAACTACTTACTGGGTAATCAGCTATTCCAGCACCATATATCAGTCCTTCTCCTTCTTCTTCATATCCTTCGTTTTGAACTTGAAATTCTTTTTTTACATGCGTTTTACATGCCAGGCGCTCCAGCACTTAAGAAGGGACACTTACTTAACCGGTTGTAACTTCAGAACAAATTGAAATTTGAAATTTATTTGAAACTTTGGGAACATGTTTGTTAATAGTTTTACTAACAATTTATGGAATAAAAAAAAACAATTGTTTAACGAATTTTATCTTATAAATTAATTAAGTACAGAATTATTGACCACCTATACAGCGTAATTCCTAAGTTGAGTCATATTTTTTATTTACGACGTATTGAATTATTTAAACCAAACATTTTTTTTAAATAACATTTTTCAAAAAACTTAAAAACAAAAAAGTTTCCTTAATATTAATTTAGAAAATACCATTCATCCTTAATTATTAGAAAAGGTTGTACAGCAAAATTTTAAGCATAAAAACGTTCAAGATAAAAAAATAATCAAGTTTAAATTGAAAGCAAGACTCGATAAATGCTATTCTCGAAATTAAAAAGGAAACATTCTGATTTTGGTGTTTATATAGAAAACAAATACAAACACTTTTTGGATTAGCGCAATTTGCGTTCTGTTCAAGTTAGAGACGGTTTTAAGTTTCGGCTGCGCATAGAGTTGGTTTGAATTCCCCGAAGGCGCTATGTTGTGACTTAAACGGTTCGCCGTCCGCACCACCATGTCGAAATTTGAATTCGCAAGATTTTGACGGCAATTTCAGAGACATACAGGATGGATTAAGAAGTACGCTGTCGGGTATTAAGACACATTAAGACCTCCTTAATAAGTTCTGTATATTTGGTCGTCGCTGTTCCATTTCCTCAACCCATTTCCAGACCCCCCTAAATCACCCCTTTGTATTTACTCAGGGTTTTGCGCGGTTTGACCACTATTGGGCTAATCCATCGATCTTAATGCTGTCTAATAAATTGATGTGTGGTGCCACCACTCGCTATCACCCTTTGGCAACACAAACACTCCTCCAAGCCACACCTACTCTGACACCCCACCCACCCCTTAGGTTCCGCCCCTGTAGAAGGTTGCGTGAGATGTCTATTTATCTCGAATTCATGTCATGGCATTACTTGAAGGCTCTTGAATTCGACTGAACCCACTGTGAACGGCCGATTAAGCGCCAAATGTGATATTCCATCTCCAACCCATCCCTCTAAAAATTTGCCGCGCTGAGGGGTTGTAAGCAGGTCTTGATGCGTGGGGTGACTCTTAAAACCTTCGTGAGGATGTTCGAACCCTTTTCGGTCCCCCTCAAATCGTTTGTCTCCATCAAATCATTTTTGCGTCCTATCGTTCTCTTTTTTTGACTCCCTCCAAAAATTTTTGAGTATGTGAAAATTCCTGGAGGGTTGCTTGAGTTGTCAAAAGGTGAAATTGAGTTATGGCACCCCATACCAATTTATTAGGCAGCATTAGAATCAATGGATTCGCCCAACAGAGGTCAAACCACGCAAAACCCTGCGTAAGTGCAAAGGGGTGGTTCAGGGGCGTCTGGAAATTGGTTGAAGAGATGGTTGAGGAGGTCTTAATGTATGCCGGGATGGAGTTTTTATCCGACAGCGTCCTTCTTAGTCCATCCTGTAGGTTTCTGAAATTGCCGTCAAAATCTTGCGAATTCAAATTTCGCTCTTTGGGGTGTGGACGGCGAACTGCTTAAGTCACAACATAGGAACTTTGGGGCATTAAAACCAACCCTATAGTCTACCGAAAATTAAAAATTGCATGTCTCGAATAGAAAGCAAATGGCGCTAATCTAAAAAAGAGTTACGCCAATTTTGACGAGGAGTTTATTTTAAGTGTATTTGGAAAAATGTTTGTTTTGAATAGTGTCTACATGCCGTTAAAAAATGATTCAACTTAGGAATCACCATTGTATTTTGAGCCATTCCTTATCACACTTATTCGTGGTTATAAAAAAATACATGAGATTGAAATTTATAAGGGGTTTTCAATATTTTTGTAATATGCAGTCAGAAATCAAATGAATGTCACATTTTTTAAACAAATTTGACGTAATCATACGTTAATTTTTTTTTAATAGAACACCATATATATTTTTCTTTATTTGTTTATTTGTTTTTCTGATTTTTTCATTATATCCATAAATAAAGTGCTGGCCACTCGAACTTACGCATAGAGACTTTTAAGCAAAATTTAAAGTTCAATATTTTTAACAGGAATGCAAATTTTTAAGAGCTAGTTTTTTTTTCGGATTAAGCTGCATGACGTATATTTATCGTAGGACCATAGGTTTATTATATACGGGGTGATCAATGAAGTCATGCAAAAAAATCAAAAAGTCTGTATGAGTGAAATTTCCGCAAAAAAAATTTTTTTGGTTGTTGCAATATGGTTCGTTACTAAGGTAACATCAATATATCTAGATGTTTTTGTCAGTTTTTGGATTAAGGCCCTTAGGCTTTGTACACACTACTCAACATAAAATTTGGGTAGCACAATTTTTAAAATGCTTTTAAATTGAAATTGGATTGACCGTTCTTTATTATTTTTTGGGTTTTTTTATTTTTTTTTTGTAGATTTTCTCTGGTCTAAGCATTTTATTTGAGGGTTGAAATTTACTCATTATACCGGGTCGATAATAAGCAAAAATGTAGGGTACGACGCGCTCTAAGGTTTGGCATTATTTAAGTTTTTGTAAAAATAAATTCTCACCTCAAGTTGTTTTTATTTAACTTTCTTCTCACTGTTCTGTACGAAACTCACACCCCAGTTTGTTGTCTCAAAGAATCATTCAGTTTTACCGAGTTCTTTGTCCACCCCCATGCCCATAATTATGATCGGGTGTAATTTCTACGCGACGCGTCAATTTCAAAGTAGGCATTGGAAACACAAATTTGTTGCTATGGAATTAAAAACTGTTAACATTATACTAGAAATAATCTGACACATTTCAATGTTATAATTTTGTAAATTTTAATTAATATGAGGCGTTTAACCACGGCAGAAAGGGAAAATTCCATTCGACTTATTAACGAAGGAATGTTGAGCAAATTGCGCACATTTACAATGTCAGCCGAAAGACAATTTATAATTTGAAGCGCCGCGTCGAAACTACTGGTGATCATAATTATGGGCATGGGGGTGGACATACAAAAAAAATAAACCAAAGAACCGAAAGAATTTTAATGAGATAAACTATGCAGAATAGAACAAAGAACTCTAGAAAACTAAATGACTCTTTTAGACAACAAACTGGAGTGAGAGTTTCGGACAGAACAGTGAGAAGAACGTTCAATAAAAACAACTCGAGGTGAAAATTTATTTTTTTCAAAAACTTAAATAATGGCAAACATTTTAAATTATAGAGCCCGTCGCAGAGCAAAATGTGTGCGGTCATTATAACACCATAGAGCGAATAAGCGGGCCGGGTATGTGCAAATCGGCATGCGAATTGGGGTAATGTAGAATGGAACCATTGTTTATTTACTGACGAGACAAGATTGAACTTGTTTCACTCCGATGGCTGAATGTTAGTTTGGAGAAGGCCAAATCAGCGATATTTGGAGGAAAATATGGCCCCTCAAGAGGCATTTGGTGGCGGAGGTGTTACAGTGTGGGGAGGTATCATAAGAAATGGTAAACCCGAGATATTCATTACCAACCAAACCGTTAATACTACTGTTTATCAGGAGGAAATTTTGGAACCTATTGTTGTTCCTTTTGCTTGAAATTACGGCCCAGAATTTCTATTGGTTGATGACAACGCTCGACCTCACAGAGCGCGAACGATCACAGAGTTTTTGCAGGAACAGAACATCAATAGAATGGACTGGCCTGCAAAGTCTCCGGATCTTAATGTCATCGAACACGTTTAGTCTTATTTAAAACGTAAAGTAAGATCTCGTGATGTACCTCCTGAAACCTTAGAAACGCTTAGTGAGGCCATTCGTGAAGAATGGGAGAATATTCCACAAGATTTTATAAATAATCTTGTGGATACTCCACCAAATCGATGTCGGGAAGTAATACGTCGAGCAGGAGGACCAACAAAATATTAGTTTCTCTTTTTTTTATTTAATGTACCTAATTTCGGGTAAATTATTACCAAAGATTAGGTATCTAAAGATATGACACTTGGCATTTTTCCATTGATATTTGCCGGTTGCTTTCAATGATCTCGTCCTTTTAACACGCTGTTGCCAACAATAACCTAATTTCATTGTAAACTCCGAAAATTCCCATCTTTGACGCAGTGGGTTGAAAACAAAAATTAATGGACAGACAATTTTTTTTTATTTATTAAAAATTACCAATACCAATTACCACTAGGTATCCATAGTGGTAATTGGTATTGATAAATCCATACATACTTAATCTTTGTTATTACAGTACACTATGTTTTTTTAGGGATTGCAGGAACTTTTAAATTAGGTTTAGAATTATAAATTTTTTAAGAATTGACTTTTGGCCGTTGTTAACCAATCTTCTATATTGTAGAATATAATGTAATAAACGTGTTCTTGTCGCTACGTTTTTGTTTATTATCGACCCGGTATAATGTGTAATTTCAACCCTCAAATAAAATGCTTAGGCCAGAGAAAATCTACATGAAATAAAGATTCCAAATCCGCAAAAAATCATCAAGAAACGTCAATCCAATGTCAAGTTATAGCATTTTAAAAATTTTGCTACCCAAATTTTATGTTGAGTAGTGTGTACAAAGCCTAAGGGCCTTAATCCAAAAACTGACAAAAATGTCTAGAGATATTGATGTTGCTTTAGTAACGAACTATATAGCAACGACCAAAAAAATTTTTTTGCGGAAATTTCACTCATACAAACTTTTTGATTTTTTGCATGACTTCATTGATCACCCCGTATATAATAAACCTATGGACCCCACGATAAATATACGTCATGCAGCTTAATCCGAAAAAAACTAGCTCTTAAAATTTGCAAGCCACGTTCAAAAATTTGCATTCCTGTTAAAAATATTGAACTTTAAAATTTGCCTAAAAGTCTCTAGGCGTATATTCGAGTGGCCAGCAGCTTATGTAGTAAAGATGTATAATTTGTTTCATGGAGAAAAGTTTAAAATACTTTATAGAAAATTATCTATCTACATGACTATAATAAACTAAAATGTAACATACGTACTATAGACCTAATTATATACGGACTTGCACTAAAATATCACTATCCGAAATGGTTTCCATTTATGCTCCTGCAGATTTATAAAGAATTGGTCTTTCTAATTAGAGTAACAGTTAATTTAACTTATTTTATTCATTTCGTCAATAAATAATTGTGCAAAATAACACAAAATAGTTGAATATTTGTCATATGTTTCTGAAAAAACATGTACTTTAGTTTTCCCCGAAAATTACAGTCAATTACTGGTTTTGTAGAAAACACGCTTACTAATTTTGGATGTATAAAATCCATCTCTTGATTAAGCCGTAGTCCTGAAATATTTCAGAAATATATATTCAATATGTCAACAAATATGTAGAATATTTGTCAGTAAAGAATAATAGATATCGATATCGAATCATCTGCAGGGACATAAACGAAAACCATTTTCATTACTGGTATGGTATTTTAGCCCCGTATTCATAGTCCTTCCTCAAACTGAGGCCACACTCATCTTTGAGTACTCCTTGACAAAGTTTCCCTCAGCTCTTGGCTCTTGTTTGATTTCATGGACGCAGTTCGAGCAGTCCTTAATAGAGAGGCACTTTTTTTATGGAAATTTGATTTTGTTTGATATTGTCTCACTTGTTTTTTTTAGTAATTTTGATATTTTACAGATGGAATTATATGAAATGAATTAACATACTTATGCATGTCTATTATTTATCACACCCCGATTTATGTATCTCGGTGATTGTTACGTCGATTTGAGGTGCTCCTATATGACGCTACCTAAAAACTATTTGTTGCATAAAATAATATCATTCCTCATATATGTTTATCATAATCATTACGGATTATATAGTACTCATAACCTATAATAAGTATGGATATCATTAACTAAAACAATAATTAACAATAATAACACAGACCAACAAAATTTAACTTTTTTTTGGAAGCGAAACTTGAATATATATTTCCGAATGATTTAGGTGCGCTGAATCCGAATCTGGCAGCAGAATTATTCTATGACGTCAGGTTTTTGAGATATCCTAACCTAAAAGTGCAAAAAACACCGTTTTTCGTCATATTTGACGTTATGTAGTAATGTCATCTCTTCTTTTTCAAAAAACTAATACATTGAATCTAAAAGTACAAGGCTCTCTCCTTCGAATGCAGTTTAGTTTGCTCAAATATCTTTTTTTTTTCATTGAGATATCACATGTTGAAACTTAAGTTTCTCAGTTTCTTAATATGCGAAAATCTACTAAGGATCATCAGACTACGGTTTGTGGGTTTGGAGTTGGTGGGCTTGGGGTTTGTAAGCTTGGAGTTTGTAGGTTCAAGTTTTGAGGGAATTGGGTTTGTGGGTTTGATGTTTGTTGGTTTAGGGATTGTGGGTTTGGGATTTGTGGGTTTGTGGGTTTGTGGATTTGGGATTTGTGCGTTTGTGGTTTTGGGGGTGGTAAGTTTGAGTTCGTATGTATTGAAGGTTTCTGAGTATAAAGTTTCTGAACTGCAATCAACTGTTTGACGTCTAAGATATCCTTAGTAGATTTTCGCATATTAAGAAACTGATAAACTTAGAAATTTCAACATATGATATCTCAACGAAAAAAAAAAAGATATTTGAGCAAACTCTACGGCATTCGAAAGAGGGAGCCTTGTACTTTTTTTGAAAAATAATAGATGGCATTACTACATAACCTCAAATATGACGAAAAACAGTGCTTTTTGCACTTTTAGGTTAGGATAGTCTAGTCTAGTAAGATTTAGTCTGCTTCTTGACCCTGGTTGACCAGTGTAATTATTGTGGCAATTACATAAATAATTCAACAAGGAAATTAATATTTTAAATTGTTGTGTAGTAAAAACTAAAAGTACTAACTAAAAAGTCTATATTACATTAAAATACAGTACAGCATAAGAACTATGTCAGTTCTTCGTTTAAATATGAGTTTTTTTCTTTTCCATACTCCATGATTCCATTCCAACCCATCATTATTTGCTATTTTTAAAGGAATGTGTAATTACCCAGCTGCAGTACCAATTTGACACATTCCTTTATTTATTGACTTGTGTGTCATGGCCCAACGTTAATTCACATTTTTAGTTGATTACGAATTTGGAATAATCGTACTAATGACGCATAAAAAGCTATTTTAACGAAAAAATTCGAAAGAATAAATGCCGTAGGTACCGTATTTCAGAAGTTATTTGGAAACTTTTTTTACTCCTAAAAAAACATTTAATAAATGATAGTCCACAGCTCGTGACGTTACATGAACAACAACGAATTGTTTTTCATTGCAGTGTTGTTAGTTTAATCTCATCCCTGAAAATTTCTTTCATATTGCTCATTTCCCATATAAGGGAGTGATGACAATTCACAGAAGAGACTCACCCCATATATAATCAATAATCTTGTACTTAAAAAGCAGATTATTCATTAAGATGCCGAAAGTATTAGTTCAAAAAACACTTCTTCCAAAATAAAGTACCTCATTTAAAAGTACATACATATGTTACTGCAGCCTAAAATAAGCACTTTATTGTCTCAATTATAGTAATAAGGAGGTATATACAAGATACTCTCCTCCTTTCTAATAATGTAGAAGTGGTGCCTTGTTTACATTTACATTTATCACAATAACCCTTAAGATGATAAAGAAAGGAGAAAATAATTTGGTAAGAGGTAATATAATACACCGTAAAAGTATATACAAATATGTATATTTACATTACGTTTTTATTTTCGAGTCTAAAGTACCTACCTAAATAATTTGCAATAAAAAAAATAAAACACATGTAAGCTAGCGCATTAAAATTCACGTACAGTAAGCAACGAAAGTCATCACACACCCACTTTTTGAAGTTTGCTTAAGTTCTGATAATTTTTGTATTACAGCATTGATTTGTTTTCTTCTGACAGGATTATAGCTTGTGATATTCTGCGTCTAATAAGCCGAAGTTGAAAGCGAATTGTCGATTGTGTGAAACGATATCGCTAAAAAAGTAAAATTTCAATGCTTTCAAAGAACCGTAAATAACTTCGAAAATAGTAAATACCTTTCGAAGTTGTTGGACTCGTATTAAAGGGAAATCTTCAGTGTATCTATTTGACTAACTGAGTCATTTTGAAAATTTTCCTAGACATGAACAAAATATAAAGTTGAACCAAAAATATCACGAAAATTCAAAATTCCACCACCACACAATTTCACCATCCTCAGTATCGTTTTCGTAAAAATCGCTGTTCCTGAAATTTTAATAAAACACAGAGAGATCTAGAGGGATATTATATCCCAAATTTTTGTTGGGGTAATGTGTGGCGTACAGGGCTTTTTTTGCGTTTTCGTGATATTTTTGGTTCAACTTTAGATTTTTTTCATGTCTAGGATTTTTTTTTTTTCAAAATGACTCATTCAAATAGATATACTGAAGATTTCCCTTTAATACGAGTCCAGCAACTTCGAAAGGGATTTACTATTTTCGAAGTTATTTACGTTTCTTTGAAAACATTGAAATTTTACTTTTTTTAGCGATATCTTTTCACACAATCGACATACCGCCTTCAACTTCGGCTTATTAGACGCAGAATATTACAAGCTATAATCCTGTCAGAAGCAAAAAAAAATCAATGCTGTAATACAAAAATTATCAGAATTTAAGCAAACTTCAAAAAAGTGGGTGTGTGATGACTTTCGTTGCTTACTGTATATATATATACATATGCTTTCCTTTGGTTTCTTCATCTTTCGACATATACTTCCACATCCACGTAGTGAAGTGGAAATATAGTGTGGATAAAAACATTTGTATTGGTTAAATAGGCCTAAAAGCTTCTAAAACATGGAGAAATGTTTGAGCAAAAAAATATATGTGTCCGTCGGTCTGTCTGTCAGTTTGTCTGACGTCTGTTAACCTTTTTTTTGATACGATATCTCGAGAACACTTTGAGATATCAACTTGATATGACGATCTACAGTAACTTCGCAAACGATACAATATATGAACTTCAAATTTGGTATTATTGTCCATTTTGATGTACATGTTGGTTAATCAACTAGTTATTTATTTATATATATATTAAAACATATAAACAAGTGATTGAATCATTAATAATTATAGTAATTAAAATAGTAGAGCTACGGTTTTGTATTTCACGTCATTCATATAGTTTTTCATTTAACATTAACTGTTTGCTGCATGAATATAATATTCATGCTGCTATAAAAATTAAAGATTTCCATTAAAAAAAATAAAATTGACCTTCAAGCGACCTTCAGGAAACTGCGAAACTTTTATTTCAAACATTTTCTTGTAAATATAATGCCTGAGTAGTTACAGCATATAAACTAAAATCTGGGACAACCGATGTAGCGGCACAACCTATGCTACCGAATGGAAATTTATATAAAAATATTAAGTAGCATATGCTCTTACAAGTGAACTAAGTTATAAATGTAGTGGTGTCAATATCTGTCGTAATTTTGGTAATAGTGTTTCTATTATGTCTATAACTTAGATTATAAATACAATTTAACCATTTTTTTTATTGTCTGCGAGTACACACACTAAACTTTGGATTAATTCTAATCTCTATAATAATCTAATAAATCTAAGAAATATCTAAGAAATATGTATTTTACTTATACATCCACGTAGTAAGTGGCTGAATGCGACTAATATTTTTTTATTAATCTGATATTAACATGGAGATTTTGCCACGTTAAGAATTAACATGGCAAATTATCACTAATATTTCTGCCTGTTAATCTTTTTCCGTGTATATAATAACTCAAGAATGTTTTTGGGTATAAACTGGAAATTTGAAACACTTATGTATCATAAGAAGATCTGAAGCCGATTAGATTTTGAGTTTAACCGGTTATGGCGTCGAGGGACTAATGGGGTTAATGCACTAATGCACTGTCTATAGGTAATTCTCAAATGATCATATTTTGATACACACATAAAACATAACAGAGTCCGCAAACGTAAGAGTTTTTATCTTAATAGGGTGGAGGTTGAATATGTTGAAGAAGGATTAGTATCAAAATAAGTCAAACAAAATCTTTAACATTTTCAGTTATTACACAGTGGATAGAATTCTAAAAAATTGATAACGAAAATAAAATATAAGAGAAATACTAAGAATTTGTGAGAACGTATACGAATATGTATGGCCAAGCTAAATCATGTAAATAGATTACGGTTTTCGAGATCAATGCATAATTATTAGACCTCTGAAAAAAAAAACTGGACGTTTTCCACGAAACACCGAACTATTATACTTTTCTCGACGCGCGTATCGCCAACTAAGTTGGCATCTTCAAGAAGAAGATTAAAACTAGGTTCTAACCTACACACTTGCACTATTTATACTAAATTAGTTCGTACGGTTCACTGAACCGTATCTGTCTTTGTTTATCAGAACAAACACTGCACTGGTGGGTATCGGACCATTGTCCTTATTCATACTACTGTTACACTTAATGATTTCTAAACTTTCAAAAGCATCCAACTGTCTACTGTTTGTTACATTTCTAATTAATTTTAAATTATTTATGTCTAACCTATGGTTGTTGTCAAAAACGTGTTGGGCAAAACAAGATTTTCCGTTCTGCCATGTTTCAAATGAACCATGTGTTTGAACACAGTCTTTACAAATTATTTAGTATATTCCTGAATTTTCGTTATTGTCGATTTTGTCTTTGGGGTTGTCCAAAAGCGTCTGTAGTTTATTTTTAGAATTATAAACCAAAGTGATATTAATATTTAAAAAAAAATTATCTAGTCCGTGGGTAAATTTAGGTTCATATGGTAACGAAACAAATTTCGAATTGTCAGTATCTCTACGAAAAGTCGTGGAATTGTACAGGGCTCTCTTAAATTTATGCTTCCTTATTAAATTATCTATTAAATGGACTGAGTAACCGTTATTCTTAATTAATTGTTTCTCATGTTAAACCTCTTTTTACTGAGGGGAAATTTAACAAACGGTAAATTAGAAAATTAAAAGTTGCCATTTTATGTTCATACATACAAATACCAGTCAGTATTAAGTAGTATAAAAAAATCAATGTTACACAATGTTACAAAAATCAAAATTACACTTAATGATTTCCAAACTTTCAAAAGCATCCAACTGTCTACTGTTTGTTACATTTCTAATTAATTTTAAATTATTTATGTCTAACCTATGGTTGTTGTCAAAAACGTGTTGGGCAAAACAAGATTTTTTCCGTTCTGCCATATTTCAAATGAACCATGTGTTTGAACACAGTCTTTACAAATTATTTAGTATATTCCTGAATTTTCGTTATTGTCGATTTTGTCTTTGGGGTCGTCCAAAAGCGTCTGTAGTTTATTTTTAGAATTATAAACCAAAGTGATATTAATATTTAAAAAAAAAATATCTAGTCCGTGGGTAAATTTAGGTTCATATGGTAACGAAACAAATTTCGAATTGTCAGTATCTCTACGAAAAGTCGTGGAATTGTACAGGGCTCTCTTAAATTTATGCTTCCTTATTAAATTATCTATTAAATGGACTGAGTAACCGTTATTCTTAATTAATTGTTTCTCATGTTCAAACCTCTTTTTACTGAGGGGGAAACTTAACAAACGGTAAATTAGAAAATTAAAAGTTGCCATTTTATGTTCATACATACAAATACCAGTCAGTATTAAGTAGCAGATTTGAGTTGTTACATACAAATACTAATTGTTATATTAATACTAATTTTGCATTTTTTGTTTTTTTAATTAGATCCTTAAGAATATCCATTTTAATAGGGATGCAACATTGAATTATGGTATGCTTAGTTCAATCAAGTTATTTTGACTTCTACGTATTATTTATTGATATAATTTATGCTACTATTCGGAAACCGCATAATTTGTAACTCTTAAGAAAAAACTACATTAGACGTCTTCAGAGATTCCTAGCAGTTAATTTCCTAACATAAGCTTTCAGGTCCTCATTTAATTAGGTTAAACCATAACTAATAATCTCTACACAATTTGACTGTTCCATCTCGTTTAACAATGGGCATAAAGGTGTAGAAAATTTCACTTCTGTCTGCTGAGTTGCCGATGACTAGTTCGTAGCTGTCAACGCTTTTAGTTCCGCTTCTAGACTATCGCGCAATACATGTGGTAATGGACGATTGCGGAAAATTTTTGGTTCTACATTATCGGTTGTCGCCAGGTAAATTACATTTCCTCGGAACAAATCTAATACGGAAAGATAAAAAACACTCAGGTTTTTAATTAATTAACTGTATAATGATAACTTTATTATTGTTTCACTGTTGGATACACACCTTATAAACACCGCACAAAGGACTGGGAAGTTTTGTAAACAGTTTTGTGTTTCGTACCGCGACACGAATTAGGGTTCAATAGCGTCGTTTAAGATCCAGCATCACACAACTCAGATTTCACAACTATCCATTAGAGTAAAAAAACTGCTATACAGGGTTTGTCCGGAAAGTAATGTCAGTGAGTTTTGAAAAATGGTTTTTATTGGTTCTATGTGTACAAATCTTTAGAAACTTTCAAAATACATTCCTCCTGCGTCCACACATCGGTACCAGCGGGTCTTCCACGCATTAAAAGCCGCAAGGTAGTCGTTTTCCGGAATCGGCTTTAAAGCGTCGGTCAGGCCTTTTGAATGTTTTTCACCGACTCAAAATGTTTGTCACTTTCATTGGGGTTTTTGAGGCGTGGAAACAGAAAAAGGTCTGGAGGGGGGGGCACATCGGGGCTGTAGGGAGGCTGGGGAACAACGGTGATGCCTACCTTGACGAGGTAATCGGCCACGAGGAAGCAGGTGTGCGAAGGCGCATTGTCGTGGTGAAGCTTCCAGAATTTTGAGATGTCTGGGCGGACGCGATTCACCCTGCGTTTCAGCCGCTTCAGCACCTCGACGTAAAACTTTCCGGTTACGGTTGTCCCCTGCGGAACGAACTCAGGATGGACCAATCCCCGGCAATCAAAAAAGACAATCAGCATTGTCTTGATCTTTGACCTGGACATCCTGGCCTTCTTGGGGCGAGGGAGTTCGACGTGTGCCATTCCGCACTTTGCCTCTTCGTCTCCGGATCGTATTCAAAGACCCAACTTTCGTCCTCTGTAATGACGTCATCAAGGAAAGCGGGGTTGTCTTCGCAGGTGTCCAAAAGTTCTTGGCAGGTTTCGACGCGCCTCGCTTTTTGATCGTCCGTTAGAACTTTTGGCACGAGCTTCGCGCACACCTTCCTCATTCCTAAAGACTCCGACACAATTTCGTGAACAATGGTTTTCGTAATGTTTCGGAAATTAAACGGACACTTAGACGACGGTCAGTGTTCAACAAGTCAAGCACACGTTTCACATTGTCATCGGAACTGGAGGTTGATGGCCGTCCAGCGCGGTTCTCGTCGTCTTCCCGACCTTCTGCGAAGGCCTTGTGCCACCGGAAAATTGGCCTGTCCGAAAGACAATCGACGCCGAAAGCCTTCCTCAACATTGGAATGGTTTCCGTAGCATTCTTCTCCAGTTTCACACAAAACTTCATCGCCATCTGTTACTCAAGCGAACGTTGCATTTTTTCTTGCACCGGGTCACTGTAACGACTCTCAAAGAACGAGTGATGCGACCGCTATAACGACCGGTAGCCAACTGACGCTTGTTGGATCTTGTTGCCAGATCCCCCCCCCAATCCCAGTACGTAAAGCGCGGGCTGGCGCCTACAGTCTCGGGAAAAAAATTCACTGACATTACTTTCCGGACAAACCCTGTAAACTGTGCTGCCAGAAGATTTTAGTTGTGTGAAGTTGATAAAAAACTACAGGTTTCGGAGCTGCGGGTGGATTTAAATGGAAATAAATTATGAACTCAGCTTGACCAAAAACTGAATTGTGTGATGTTTGTTTTTAAACGACGATATATTTAGTAATACTTTACTAATGTTAGTCTTCATCTAGAAAATCTTTTGTGTATAGGTTGTCAGAGAAATGAGTATACAACGTAATAGCCAGAGATTAATTGAATAAAAATAAAATGATATAGGCCAATTTCCATATAGTTATAGTAGCTTCGTTTAGCCACTAGAGGGCGTACCATTATCAGAATTAATTGTTGTGACAGAAAGTAGGTAAATTTTAAATTTTTAAATGAAAGCTGCATTATCAAAAATTATTTTTTATTGGCTAAACGCTCATCGAACCAGCATTTTGCAAGAGATAAAAAAGCTTCTGAATTAAAGTATCTATTTGATAAAAGAAAAATAGGTAGCCATTTAGTGTAGAGCCATATCCCAAAAATGGTGATAATAATTTTTCCGGAATTTTTAGTGGCTTAAATAACGCCATCCAAAAATTTCGAAGAATCAATATTCATTGAAACATTTTAAAATGTAATGCTTTTACATAAAGTAAATCAGATGCTGTATGTTCCTGTTGGTCAAGCTGTGAAGTGCAAAGAGTCTTATGAGGTTTATAAAATTATCCCTCGAAAAAATTAGTGTAAAGTACAAGCCCGTAGTTTCATGAAAAAACATAACCTCCCCTTCACAATAAAGTCAACTTAATGTAAAACGTTGTAAAAGCACTTGACCAACAAAGAGTTGTAGTTAAAATGTGTTTCGAAGGTTTCAGAAATTTAAAGGTCTTATACCTTCTTGTTGGCCCATATATTAGGACAAATTTTAGAGATGTCAAATTTTAAAACTGTTAATCTTAGGTTTAAAAGACTGCATGAAAACTTTTTTAGAATGATGGTCAAAGAATTCTGGGGAAATAAAAAAAAAGTGAGAACTAGACAAATTGTTTCCAAACTTTTGGTTGATTACCACAAAATGGGTTTCACTATGTCATTCAAAATCTACTTTTTGGACTAACATCTTTGTTTTTTCCTGAGAATCTAAGAAGCATAAGTAATGAATTATGTGTACGTTTTAATCAGGATTAAGGCTAAAACAGACATCGCGACTTTGGTCCAGTCGACGGTCGTATCAACTGATTAGACTGAACGATTTAATTAGTATAGTTGGTAAAGAAGCAAATAAACCATACATCGATTCGAAGATCGATTGACAGAACGCCACGTCGGTCGAGTGTTTATATTGTTTATTGAAATAGTATTGAATGATCCGTCAAATCGACTATCGATCCGGCTGTCGATTCGATGGATTATTCTGCACTATCCAACTAAACAATGCAAACCACAGTCGTGAAAATAAAGGCACATAAAAGAGTATTACCACTGCGATACCAAAACAACTTTTCACGCAGAGGTAAATAATGTCTATTGCATCGTTGCCCTTAATCTCTTAAGATACATTACAATTTTTGTACGAAACTGCCAATACTCTAATAAATTGCAGTGAACTTTAATGAAGTCTTGAGAAGAATGTATAACTTAAATAGTCTTTCACACTTCAAAAGTTAATTTTGGTTATTCTTAGATATGTACAGCATGTCCCAAATTCGAGCGTGAGCATTGAGATCTTGGAAACTATAAGAGATGCGAAAAAAATTATACTGTGGCAAAGTTGGTCGATTTGGTCCTTAATCAAATGATGTTTAAAAATGAGGAAATACCGAATACTACGGAAATGTCCGGAAAAAAAGCGAAATTTTGAAAATTGTTTTTTATTTATTTCTGCCTTTATTTTAGGAGATTTTTTAGAAATTTCATTCATCATTTTTAGAAATTCAAATTGTATTTCCTTATTACCACTTTTTCTTTTCTACAAAATGGTGAAATGACCAACTTCATTTTTTTAATTACGGATCTGGATGTTTTATTTCAAATTTCGAAAGAGCTCGTCATTCTAAAAGCAAACAAAATTCAGATAAATCAAAGGTGGCTATGAAACAAAATATAGAGGTTAACCGCTTAATGACCCTACTGGAGATGACTCGTGTGAGGACACGGTTTCAATTTTCCCTGTACCCGAGATTACTCGGGCGACAGATATTTTTGTAGGTATAGAGGACTCACACCCGAAATTCCCTGGTAATATAAGAATATGAGACACATGTCTCCACCATGGTATTAACCGTTCCAATGGCTGTGCGAGCTTTTCCAACGATTGTACGTTGTCTTGGGTTGCAACTAGTGAGTTTAAGACACTCAGATAGTGCATCTATCTGAGCGTAAATCGAAATAATTCTAGTTTCGTCTGTTTTCTAGGTGAGACCACCGCGCTGTTGCATTGTTGTAGCTATATGTTGTATTTGTGCGTTGACTGTAGCTATATTGATTCGCTGTCGGAAATTTACTCCTAAGATATTATGGATAACTCTCAGACATTATATATGTTTTCCAAATATCATTTGTAATTATAACTATAGTAATTATAGTAAAGTCATGAGCATATAATAAATATAACTATAATTATAATTATAGTAATGTCATGAGCATGTCATGAGTTTCAGAATCAAATGTTTTTTTTTTGTATTAACCCGTTTCTGCCAAAAGCGCCACTCCCGGTACAATCGCTCTTCAGCGCGTCATAACTAATACTATTTGCGACAGAAAAAATTGACAATGACATATTTTTGAAGTTTAAGACGATGGTGTCCATTAAATTTTTCTCAAAAAATTGGTTAGAAAAAAGCAATTAAAAAAAAAACGTTTTTTTCCCTTTTTTTTTAAATCAAATTTTCAAGGGGTTTCCGGTCTGCAATGGACCTGGAACCTCACTAACCGGTGGAATAAATGTTTGAACTTTAAGTATACGTGGTTCAAAGATCGCTTTTTTTCCTTGTGCGTTCAAAATGGCGCCTGAACTGCAAAATTTTTACGTAAAAATTCAAGAATTTTTTTATTGGAGAGTGATGCACTTAAAAAAAATTGTCAAGAATAAAAAGTTCTTAAAATCATTCAGAGACTGCACTAGAATTTTTTAGATTTCTTTAAGCAGTTTTTTAAATTTTGCAAAAATTGACTACATATTTGCAAAATCCAAAAAGTTGCTCAAAAAATTTTGAAAAAATTCCAGTGCATTATTTCCAGTGCAATTGTTTGTAAAAGTGCATCATTTTCCATTAAAAAATTCTTGAATTTTTACGCAAAAATTTTGCAGTTCAGGCGCCATTTTGAACGCATAAGGAAAAAAATCGATCTTTAAACCACGTATAGGTACCCAAAGGTCAAATATTTATTCCACCGGTTAGTGAGGTTCCAGATCCATTGCAGACCAGAAACTCCTTGAAAATTTGATTTAAAAAAATGTGCAAAAAAATCGTGTTTTTTTTTGAGAGAAATGTCATGGACACCATCGGAAAGGGCATGTCTTAAGCTTCAAAAATATGTCCTTGTCAATTTTTTCTGTCGCAAATAGTATTAGTTACGAGGCGCTGAAGAGCGACGTACCGGGAGTGGCGTTTTCGACCGAAACGGATTAATTGTTAATAGAATTACATATACAGTATGTGTAAAGCCGATATCGTCCGGTTATGAAAAAGGACAAAGTCTACGCTTCTCGTTCTAACGTGGTGAGAGGGCCGGTCTTATTCCCTCACTACCTTCGATGCATATGCGTTTGCTTCTTATCTGTCGTGTCATGTCAAGAAACCACCCACGAAAGTTGCGCGTCCCAAGGTGCCAGCTCAAGGGAAAACACCATTAACCCCTTATCGGACGGGGTCCCACAAATTTCTTGGGCCGCCTTAAAAACCAAAGGGGCCCCCCATAAAAAAACCCCCCACCAGGGCCCCCCGGGCCCCCCCCCAACCGCGGGGAAAAACCCCCAACCCCCCACCCCCCACCACCCCACCCCACCCCCCAGAGGACCCCCGAGAAACCCCCCGCCCCCCCCCCCCCCCCCCCCCCCCCGGGGGGGGGCCGCCCCCCCCCCCCCCCCCCCCCCCAAGCAACCAAAGAAGGAAAGGGCGGGCGCCCCCCCCCCCCAGAACCAACAAAGAAAAGACCCCGGGAGGCACCAATAAAAAAAAAAAACAAAACACAAACCCCCCCCCCCCCCCCCCCCCCCCCCCCCCTCCAAAAGTTTTTAACTTGGAGGATTTCTATTCATCAAGTGAGTTGAAGAAGAGTTCCCAGTGCGAAGTAGTGAAGTGACAGTGATTTCCAAGTTCCAAGACAGTGTGTCGGGAGCAGTGGCGGTGCGTGATATTTCAGTTAGCCATATCTTGAAAACGACGCATGGGACCCACTTCACTTTTTAGGTGATGACTATGGCCATTTTAATTTTAATTTTATAGGAACATTTTGTTTCCCAAAATTAAAATGGCCATAACTTTTTGAAACAAAAATATTTTGTAACAAATCGAAAAAAGTCTCCTTATATTTGATTCTAGATTATGAAAAAAAAATATACTGCAAATATTCCACAGAGCGTTACTGAGAACCCAGGGAGTGCTCCAGTGTTTTTTGAAAATATTTTCGCAAACTTTGCTGACGGTTTTTTCACTATAAATCCTATCTGTAAGAGGTGTATAGTCATCACCTAAAAAGTGAAGTGGGTCCCATGCGTCGTTTTCAAGATATGGCTAACTGAAATATCACGCACCGCCACTGGTCGGGAGTGTACAAGAGCCCAACCGTGACCGTCGTCTCCAAAGGGGCCCGGTTTCAAAGTGTAGCCAAGTACAAATCAGACAGAGACTGAACCCCTGTTTTTAGTGCCGTGCCTCCGTCAGTAACCGCGACCGAGTCCACGACGCACACCAGGCCGAGGACTATCGAGGACTTCCACTCCCCCAGGTTCCTTAGCCGTAAGTTCTACACGCTTTTTTGCATGCACCGAAGTGAGCTTCCCCAGCAGGCTACCGCGAGACACCACATCGCCCCAGCGCGAACCACACCTTCCCCTGCGAGGACCCAGCGACTCCAGGCGGACCACCACGTCCCACAGAGGACCTCCATCGCCCTAGCGCGATCCAACGAGCCACTATCAACCAGAGGACTTTTTCCTCCGCAAATTCACTCAGAAATCATGAACCACGACATCCTCTTCGAGGAAGACCAGTCACCAGCTACACTCCAGGTCCCCCACGTCCACGGATCGGATCTCCAGGTCCCCCCATGTCCACCAATCGGATCTCCAGAACCCCAACGACGGCACCCGACCTCCGACTGACTTCGCACCCCACCACCCAGTGGAACGACAGGCCAAACTTCCGACTCGACGAGTGAACCTCGCCCTAGCGTAACGACCCGAAGCTCCCGCAGTCCCTGATATGTGCAGACCCGGCCTACACGGAGCAGATGCAGGAGCGACGTCGAGGGGGATATCCCGGAGCCCTCCAAGAATTCCAACCACCACCACGGCTCCGCGACCGCGCGCCCTAGGACACACCACCTTGACGGATGGCCCGTGTCAAGAGGACCACGGGTCACATGGCAGCCGGCGGCGCGCACGTCCCCCGCAAGCGTTCACAGTCACTTCTGTTTGTCCTTTTTCATAACTGGCCGATGTCGGTTTTACACAGACTGTATGTAGTAAGCTATACACTCTGCTATACATATTGTTTTAAACCAGGCCTCTGCAACACAAGCACTGGGTGCCGGCGCGCACCCGTGCTGCACTTCGCAGCACCGGTGCCTGTCCACTACCTTCCTCACTCGTCCGCAGCCCAGCCGCCTTTGCACGACAGAGACAGACAGCACCAGATTCGTGCATTTAATTCCCAGCGCTTGGCCGGCAGCCCCGTGAAGTTGGCACCCCTGAATTGGAAAATAAAGACTTTCGTTATCTATATCGTTTGCCCATCGTATGCCCATGTTTGCCCAGTAGACAATTTGTTTTGCCCACCAACTGAAAACGAAAGGAAATTTCGTTTGCCCAGTGTTTGCCCACGTTTACCCAGTGAGTAGTTTTATTTGCCCACCTTTCAAAAAAAATCGAAAAATAAAAAAAAAATTCCATCAATGAAAAAACGAGAAAAAAACGTATTTCCTTGGGACCATTCGTTTACCCAGGGTTTTCCCACGTATGCCCAGAGAGTAGTTTTATTTGCCCACTTTTAAAAAAAAAAGAATAAAAAAAAACATCAATGAAAAAATGAGAAGAAATATATTTCCTTGAGACGATTCGTTTGCCCAGGATTAGACAACGTATGCCCAACTTTCCAAAGTATGCCCAACGTATGCCCATTCGCTTTCCTAATTTTAATTAATCATAAAATAGGAAAATAAAATTCCTCCGCAGAACGGCGAACAGAAAAAGTCTCGTTAACCAAGGAAATTCAAGCTGGATAGACAAAATTCGGTCTGGCAAACAAAAATGAGACTGGACAAAACCTAATTCAGGTTGATCGAACGAAATTGAGGGTCGGCCAACGAAGTTCATGCTAAACAAACAGAAATTCAGGCTGGGCAAACGTAATTCAGGACGGGCAAACAAAAATAAAGGTTGGGCAAACGAAATTTGGGGTGGGCAAACAAAAATAAGAGCTGGACAAACGAAATTTAGGATGGGCAAACAAAAATAAAGGTTGGGCAAACGAAAATAAAGGTTGGGCAAACGAAATTTAGCGTGGGCAAACGAAAATAAGGGCTGGGCAAACCCTTAGCAAATGAATGGTGTAGCGAAACCACTTTTTTTTATGTTTGTTTTTCTGATTTTTTTTTATTTTTCCGTTTTCAGTTGGTGGGCAAAAAATTGTCTACTGGGCAAACATCGGCATACGATGGGCTAACGAAACGATATGGATAACGAAAGTCTTAATTTTCCAATTCAAGGGTGCCGACTTCACAGGGCTTTAGCCGGCGCTCGGCCGGAGCGACAATAGCACCGGAGTTGGAGAACTGGCCTGTTTTAAACGATGAGGCTAAAGAAATCAGGGATTGCGAACCTACTTTTGCAAAGATATTTGGTCGCTAAGCGGTTAACTATTATGGTCGACTTGTGTTGACATTTGTTAGGTATTGATATGACTATAGTTGTACGTATGTTTTCAAATATGGAAAAGCATGATATGTTACGTAGGTTTTTATTACAATTTAAATTGAAACTCTAAAATTTCTAGTGAAACGTATTTCAAGTCAGATCACATGGGTGAACTTTTTGTAATGTTTGCTTTGGTATGATATACAGGAATAACAGTTTCGGCCCTATATTACACTATTATATGAGGGAAGCTTGACTTCCAAGAGACACCTATAGCAAGTTAATATTAATAAAATCGATAACCCTATCCAGCAGTTTGAAGACGAACCATTAAATATTGTGTGATAGTTATGGTGGCACCAGATCAGTACACTTCCTCACAATGGCCAAGAAATAAGAAAGCTAAATATACCTACCTACCTACTGTTTCGAAATGGATGTAGCAGAAACGGGTACGTGATGGCCTGCCAGAAGTCCAGACTTAAATCCATAGGACTAATTTTAATTGTATAACTAGTACCAAATTTTGTTATGTTATACAGGGTGAGTCAGAAAGAATGGGACAAGACTAAACTGGAGATACTAAACACTAAAATATTATGATTGAGCTCAACATGCCTTATACCAATGTCGCTGGTTTAAGAGATACAGCGTGTTCAGAGTTTCAATTTTAGTCTGAAATTTCTCAATAATTGAGAAAGTTTTGATAGTTTAAATCTGAAATTTGATAGCTTCATGTTTTTTGGTGTGAGAATTACGAATTTTAAGCTTATTTTGACGTTGTTCCTAGAGGGCGCTAGTTTCACCGTATTATTTTGGTAAATTAAAACATGTTTTTTTTATCTCTCGAGTCATGCGTAAAACAAGTCGAGAATCTAAAAAAACGCTCAATTCCACAGAGAAAAGGTACTCTTGTTTAGGTCGTCTATCGGTTTTTAAGTTATTTGCATTTAAAAAGTTCAATGTATTTTGTTAATTTTTTTTAGGCGCTGATATTGCTATATTTTTTTAAGTAGGCTTGTGTCCACATTTGTCAAATTTACATGTTTTTCCGTTTTTGTCTGTTTTGTAAAAAAACGCAAATAAAAAAAAATCCCAGATGGTACAGACCTTTTGGAGGACATTATAGTACAGGGTGAACGATTTATCATAGGAAGTAAATTTTTCGGAAACGGCTGAGATAAATTAATTTTTGGGAACGGTAAATCACTTTCACTCACATTCACTCAAAATTGAGGCAAAAATAAAAAATGTGTCTGAACGATCAAGCGTCGCAATTTTTTTTTTTTTCAGCAAGATACCTTTTTTTTACCGTTACAAAGGTGTATTAATTATGAGCTCTTTTTCTATTTAACATTTTTTGTATTTTGAACATTTAAAAGGTTATGGCTCATTTATTGTTGAGTGCACTATCTGTTTTTTTCATATACTGCTAACTAAATGAATATAATTTCTGTAAAGAGTATATCAATTTATATTCCTAAAGACAAAAAAACTAAACTAAACTAAGTGTAGTTTTTTAAACTAAGCTTTAGAAAACTAAAGCCAGAAGCTTCTGCCTTTTAGGACAGTAATATAAAATGTAGCTTGCTAGCGATGTTAATAGAAAACGATGCTAAGCATCGCGACGCCTCAATTTTCTTTTAACAATAAACTTTCTTCATAATTCGTAAGTTTTTGATTTTTTGAATTCTTTTTTTTATTTCCATTATTTCAAAAATGATGTGCGATACCTAAAATCTTATTTGGTCTACTAAAACATACGCTTAAAAATAATATCAATCTACTAAATAGTCCATTTCTAAATTTCACACCATTGAGGACTTTTTCTAACGCAAATAAGAACTGAGTAATAAACCGTATTCAACTTTCAAAACTCCCAGGATTTAACTGTGAAAGTATGTGTGAACAGTTTTTGGCTTAACTGTAAGTAAATACATACATATTTATTAAAGTAATTGTTATTATTCTTTGAATTTGAATAAAGACAATTTGTGTTTTCATCTGAGGCAAAAAAATAGTGTTGCCTGTGCTAACTTAGGTGGAAATATGTTCAGAATAGTACATAACTTATAATGAACTAATAAAGCGTTACAAGTTGTGCTTAAATAACAATAGTGCATATTGATTACTTATTAAATAATTAATTTTTAATTTTTTTTGGTTGTTGTTATTTTATTTACTCGTTGTAATATATAAGTAGCATTTGTAAGTATATTATAATTATTTATTGTTAAGATATAATATATTGTATAATTATAAATTATACAATATTTCAGCTATCTAGGTGTAATACATACATTTTTTTGTTGTAAATAAAGGCATATTTACTCATGTATTATAAATATGTTGAACAATCAATAGCGCCGGAAAATCCAATTCCAAATGTTGCAATATTAACTATAAAGTAATTCATGGGAAAATCTGCTATAACTTTTGAAATAAAAAAATAGGTAAGTATTTTGCAAAAAAAAAAAATTGGCGTCGTGACGCTTAGCATCATTAAGCCATACTTTGTATTTCTATCCTAATTTTTAGTAAAGGCAAGTAAACTGATACATTCTTATGCAGAAATTATATTCATTTAGCTAGCGGCTCACGAGAAAAACATATAGGACACTAAATAATAAATCGACCATAACGTTTTAAATATTGAAGATACAAAAAAAATGTTAAATAAAAAAAGAACACATAATTAATATATCTTTGTAATGGGGAAGTAAAAAAGGTATATTGCTGAAAATAATTTTTTTGAGGCGTCGCGACGCTTAGCGTCGTTAAGACATAGTTTTTATTTTCTCCTTAATTTTGAGTGAAGGTGAGTAAAAGTAATTTACCGTTCACAAAAATTAATTTCTCTCAGCCGTTTCCGAGATAAACTCACTTCCTATGATAAATCGATCACCCTGTACATGCATACCCAATAAACACATATACGTTAAAAAAACGTTTTTAGTGTCCAAACACCATTTGAAAAATGCGTGTCGTTACTACGTACACTCAACTTAAAAGTGTCGCGGTTTTTAACGTTTAACGTAACGAAAATAAAAACATTTAAAGTAAGTGAACTCACAACGTTCATTTTACATCTTAATAATCTTAAATATATACGTTTCTAAATCATCTTTTAATAACGTTAAACATTAAGGGAAATTAAACGTATTGGTAAACGTTTAAGAAATGTGTTTTTTTAACGTCGTTTTAACGGGTTATCTACAACCGTTAAAATAAAACAGTAAAATTAACAAAAAAAATATATATTCGAGTATATAAACATAATACAATTAGTAATAATATATATACATATACGAGTACATGTCTGGGAGCTGAAACCAAACATCTTGAAATCAAAAACATAAGAAACTTAAATTCTATTATTGCTGTTCTATGGTGTTTCTTGATGTCATTTGGTTTAAGTATTCTGGTGGCCGAATGTTTCAGCCGTTCTTTTACACTCCAAGCATTTGCAGGTTGTTATTTTTGTTTGTCGCGAAATTAAGATTAACGTCCTCTGAAAAAAGTTTGATATAAAACATTGATACGACTCTTTACCTAATATGTATCTTATTACCACAATAGATATTGTAGAAGTGGTGCCATTGTAACATAATTGTTTAAACTACCAGCCGTCCGGACTAATAACTGATCAAGAATACCTAAATTAAAACAACATTTCGTCATTAGTTACCTTCATTTTATTATACATACTGACGAACCTGTCAGAATTATGTTCAAAATTAAAATATATCCGAGTAGACCTCTTATTTGTATCGTAAATTACATAAAATATTACACAGATGATCCTAGAATGTTCAATACAGTTGCATAATTAGTTTACACCGTTACTGACATTGCTAAATTTATTTTATAACAAGCATTTGTTTGTAACAGCCGACTATAATTCTGTGGAATTGCACATCGATTGACTAATTCACTAAGGTTGAATTTTCTACTGATACCTTAAAAAACTAATTTAATTACTTTTGTACCGCAAAAGCTTTTTTCGTAACGTTACTTTTAGATGAACGGATAAGAAAAAACTGAACAAGTCTAGAAAATACGCTGTCTCTTGTACATTAGAATGCATTTCATTATATCTCTATTTGTTTCTATGCATTTCATTATAACTTAGTAACGTTTTATTGTTACTAGTCTATAACAAAATATAACGGTCGGTACATTTTTCGCTGAGAAAATTCGGAAAAAACGCAAGAAATTACCTTTTCTTAATAAATTCGTAGTTCGAGTATTTTTGCATTAGAAGAGTCAATCTTGTGGGAAAATGTAGGTAATATCACGAAGAATGAGTGTGCAAAAACTGGATTATGTCCGATGAATAGTTTTTGAACAATAGTCGAATAAAGTTTTTTACTTTTTTTTGTTTGGTTGGATTAGGTCCAGGAATAAATAACAACTATTCGATTTTTGCCAACGTTTCGGAGCTTTATTTCTCCTTCATCAGGGCTCAATCAATGTTGTTATTGTTGTCATGTAAGGTGGTACATTACAAACATTGGCGGCACTGTCTATATACATATATAGTAAATGTATAAAGATAAAAACAAAACACTATTAACAGGACAATACACTTTAAAAATCAGTATAGTAATTTTTATATAAATTTTATATAGTATAGTGATTTTTAAAGTGTATTGTCCTGTTAATAGTGTTTTGTTTTTATCTTACCCATTCCACAGGAGTAGGGTATTACCTACACAGGTAATACCCTACTCCAATTTATTTTACGCGCAGGTCTTATACGTTTCTAATACGTGCACACGCGTGAAACAATGTAGCATCTAACTGCCTTTGTCTGTCCTTACGGGTGTCTTTTAACTTATTCTCTTCTACACATGTATCGCCAATATGTAAAGGTGCAATTTCCTAGGGTGTATGTGCCTCTTCGGTCAGCTCCGTCGTCTATCGCCGCACGTTCGGCAGAGGGGGCAGAGGCGCATTTTGCGTATAGTCAGTTGAAATCCAACTGCGATTGCGAACACATGCAAGTAAAATTAAACAAATTATTCCATGTCTTTTAGTAGACATTTAAGTATTTCGAATTCGTAAGTGTGACAATAATACAATGTTAGTTTATACAACAGAAGAAAAGGTGCAAATAATTCAAAGGTATTTTGACGGAAACTCTGCACAAAATACCGTAAATTTATTATTGTAGCCTTTGAAAATCGACCAATTCCGTCAACGTAAACGGTGTGTGACATTGTCAAGTCATTTAAAAAATACGGGTGTGTTGTTGCATATTGCAAGAAATGTCAAACAACAAATGATGAACCCCTAGTTCCTCGAATGTCTCAACGAGAGAGAAAAGAGAGCTAGAGGTTTGTTCATTTGTTGAAATTAATGGACCGTGTTCTAGTCAACAAATTCTTGACAAAGTTGATGTAGATAAGAGGACTGTGCAGAATATTTTGCGGCGCAACAAATACAAACCCTACAAAATATTAACCACTCAGGAACTATGTTCCGGGGACGACATTAGGCGAATGGAATTTTGTGAAACCATGATGGAAAAAGCTAATGAAAATGAGGATTTTATAAAAAATATCTTATTTTCCGATGAAAGCTCTCTTCCATTACATGGTCATCATAATCCTTCAATCGTCCGATATTGGTCTCGGGAAAATAAGCATTTGTATGTAAGCAACCGGACTCAATATCCCCAAAAACTTAACATTTGGGCGGGATCTGTTATTAATGGTACCCTAAATGCTGACCGGTATTTGTATTTGTTATGACAAGTTATTCCTGCTGTTCGCGAACTCAACATCAATTTCGATGAAATTTTGTTTCAGCAGGATGGTTGTCCTGCTCATAACACGATGAGCGTAATGGAGTTCCTTCGCGAAACATTTCCTGATCGTATTATAGCAGGCAGAGGTTCCATTTTGTGGCCAGCAAGGTCGCCTGACCTTACACCTTGCAATTTTTTTCTGTGGGGTTATGTGAAAGCGCTTGTTTATAAACATAGCCACGAACGAGCTAGAACATTAGATGAGCTTAATGCAAAAATGATTGCTACTTTTGAAACCATAACCCCACAGACACTCCAAGAAGTGAGGCGTGAGGCTTTTTTATGACCGGCTAGGTTATTGCCTAGCTCAGTCCGGTGGTATTTTTGACCTTAAATTAAATAGATACTAAACTAATGTTGTTTTGTTATAGCACTTTTTACTTTTAGAAATTGCTTTTTATTTTTATTTCGTTTTTAAATAACATATCAAAAGCACTTTTTACTTTTAGAATTTGTTTTTTTACTTTTATTTCGTTTTTAAATAACATGTCAAAAGAATTTCTATTTTGTTTTATGAGAATCATTCGTTTATTTTTTAACCAGTTGGTAATAAAGAATGCAAACGACCCCATCCTACAAATTTCTGATACGGTCAATACAACAGATTGAGGGTATCAGAAGTTTATTTTGTAAATAAAACAATTACGTTAATGTTATCTTCGCGCATCAGAGAAGCTCACCCCTACGTCGGCGACAAGTTACTGATTCAAAATTCAATATGAATTAGTGCTGGGCGATGATATCCGATGTTTCGAAACCATCGATGTTTGCCTTTCGATGTTACATTTATACACATCACAAAAAAAGAACAGTTACTTAGTAATAGTGGTAATACTTTCTTTGATACAATTGACACAAATACAAAAGCATTAATTTAAATTATATGTGTATAAAACATACTTATGTTTATTAATAAGAAAATTTAATGGATTGAAACCCGAGCGCTCCTTCTGTTACAGCTTTATTCCGATTATTAAAAGTGATTAATTCAGTAGTTTTAAAATTACATAAGTTGTATTGCATTTTGATACTGGATTAATGGATCATATATTATAATATAATTCCTACTTATGTAAATAATATACAAAGCAACATCGATGTTCTTTGAACATCGATGGTTTATTTGCGATGTTTTTTTCTATATCGATGATTGTTTTCGATGTCAACATCGATGCTGAATATCAATGTTTTCCCTCGACGTCGCAGCACTAATATGAATCCAGTACGAGACAAATAAAATGTTAGCCCAGATGCGCGCTCTCTCTATAGTGGTGACCAGAGCGGCACATTATAACCAGATGCCAATATCCGCATTTTCGTAATCTGTATATAGGGATCCCACTATAACATCTCACTGCCAATATTTTGGGTTAATTTTGGCTAGAAAAAAAAATCGAAGTTGAAGTCATGGAGAATTTTTCAAGCAGTTTAAATTTTACTTCGGGATTATTGTGCAGGTGCTAGTTCCCCTGGAAAGAGATTCCCAAAAACCAATGACTTTTGCAAAATTATTGAGGTCGATTTTAGTGCGGGATATTATTAACTCCTTAATAATATCCCGCTTCTCCTTAATAATATTATAGAATTATCTGTTGTCACATCCGACATTCGGTTTCGATGGAAGTAAGTATTACTTTATTAGTTTTTTGTATCACCCTATATACAGTATGTGTCCTTCCAAATGGAACCACCCTCTTATTTTGGAAAGGATTGATCGATTTTAATTTTTTTTATATAATCTAGTGCTCCAAAACTTCTCTTTAACTACATAAATAATTTGAAAATATGGGCAGTGTGCGACATTTTTTGATTGACTATTTGTTATAGAAAAGTGGGTTCGACTATTAGGCATTTTAAGCAAAATGAAAATTTTGCAAATAGCATAACAATAAAAAATATATTATATGCACTTCGTAATTGTGCAATATATTTCACAAACATTTTACAAACCAAGATCTGGTGGGGAATATACAGGGTTTGTCCGGAAAGTAATGTCAGTCAATTTTTTTCCCGAGACTGTACGCGCCAGCCCGTGCTTTACGTGCTGGGATTGTGGTGGGGGGACAAGATCCAACAAGCGTCAGTTGGCTACCGGCCGTTGTAGCGGTCGCATCACTCGTTCTTTGAGAGTCGTTACAGTGACCCGGTGCAAGAAAAAATGCAACGTTCGCTTGAGCAACGGATGGCGATCAAGCTTTGTGTGAAACTGGAGAAGAGTGCTTCGGATACCATTTCAATGTTGAAGAAGGCTTTCGGCGTCGATTGTCTTTCGGACACGCAAATTTTCCGGTGGCACAAGGCCTTCGCAGAAGGTCGGGAAGATATCAACGACGAGAACCCGCGCTGGACGGCCATCAACCTCCAGTTCCGACGACAATGTGAAACCTGCGCGTACTTGTTGAACACTGACCGTCGTCTAAGTGTCCGTTTAATTTTCGAAACATTAGACATTACGAAAACCATTATTCACGCAATTGTGTTGGAGTCTTTAGGAATGAGGAAGGTGTGCGCGAAGCTCGTGCCAAAAGTGCTAACGGACGATCAAAAAGCGAGGCGTGTCGAAACCTACCAAGAACTTTTGGACACCTGCGAAGACAACCACGCTTTCCTTGATGACGTCATTACCGGGGACGAAATTTGGGTCTTTCAATACGATCCGGAGACGAAGAGGCAAAGTGCGGAATGGCACGCGTCGAATTCCCCTCGCCCCAAGAAGGCCAGGGCAGGTCAAAGATCAAGACAATGCTGGTTGTCTTTTTTGACTGCTGGGGATTGGTCCATCATGAGTTCGTTCCGCAGGGGACAACCGTAACCGGAAAGTTTTACGTCGAGGTACCGAAGCGGCTGAAACGCAGGGTGAATCGTGTCCGCCCAGAGATCTCAAAATCATGGAAGCTTCACAACGACAAAGCGCCTTCGCACACCTGCTTCCTCGTGGCCGATTACCTCGTCAAGGCAGGCATCACCGTTGTTCCCCAGCCTCCCTACGGCCCCGATGTGCCCCCCCCCCAGACTTTTTTCTGTTTCCGCGCCTCAAAACCCCAATGAAAGGACAGCATTTTGGGTCGGTGAAAAACATTGAGAAGGCTTGCACCGACGCTTTAAAGGCGATTCCGGAAAACGACTACCGTGCGGCTTTTGATGCGTGGAAGACCCGCTGGAACCGATGTGTGGACGCAGGAGGAATGTATTTTGAAAGTTTCTAAAGATTTGTACACATAGAACTAATAAAAACCATTTTTCAAAGCTCACTGACATTACTTTCCGGACAAACCCTGTACTTCTTGTTTTTTATTTTTTTTTGCAAATTTCGTTTGAAGTTTTTTTGTTATTAGAACCTTCTAAACATCAAAATTCTAAATTTTAAGGACGGAAGTTAAAATTTTATAATACTTACAAACCAAAAAGGTAATTTCAAATCTGACTAAAGAGTTATACAACATTTGGAGCAACATCAACAGATGAATAAACAAGAGTGCATCCAAACTAAACTCTTCGTCAAAATTAGCGTAACACTTTTTAGATTAGCGCTATTTGCGTTTTATTCGAGTTGCGGTTTTTAATTTTCTTCTATAGGGTTAGTTTTAATGACCCGAAAGAGCTACGTTGTGACTTAAATTTGAATTCTCAGGATTTTGACAGCAATTTCAGAGATATACAGGATGAACAAAAAAGGACGCTGTCCTTCTTAGTCTGTGGTAAAAACTCCATCGCGGCACACACTGAGACCTCCTCTATAAGTTATGTGTATTTCTTCAATCCATTTCCAAACCCCCTAAGCCATAAGAGTTGAAGGAAACAGACGACTCGGGGTGTGCCAATAAGGGTTCATACATCCTCAGGAAAGCTTTATAAGTCACAATTACAACCCCTTAGGGTGGTAAATTTGTAGGGGGTGAGTTCGACTTGGAATATCACTTTTGGCGCTCAATTGACCGTCTGCAGTGTGTTCCGCCAACTTCGAGAGCCTTCAAGTAATTCCATGGCATAAATTCGAGACAAAACGACATCCCACGCAGCCTTCTACAGAGGTGGCACTAGAGGGATGAGTGGGAGGGGGTCGGTGTTGGTGTGGCTTGGAGGGTGCTTGAGTTCTCACAGGGTGAAAGTAAGTTGTGGCACTCCACACCAATTTGTTAGGTAGCATTAGGATCAATGGATTCGCCCCACAGTGGTCAAACCACGCAAAACCCTGCGTAAATGCAAAAGGTTGGTTCAGGGGTGTCTGGAAATGGGTTGAAGAGATGGGACAACGACCAAATACACAGAACTCATTGAGGAGGTCTTAATGTCTGCCGGGGTGAAGTGTTCACCTGACAGCGTCCTTCTTAGTCGATCCTTTAGGTCTCTGAATTTGTCGTTAAAATCTTGCGAATTCCAATTTCGACATGGGGTTGCTTTTTGGGGGTAGGCGGCGAGCCGTTTAAGTCACAGCATAGCAACTCCGAGACATTAAAACCAACTCTATAGGCTACCGAAAGTTAAAAACCGCAAGTTTCTAACTCGTATAGAACGCAAATGGCGGTAATCAAAAAAGTGTTACGCTAATTTTGACGAGCAGTTAATTACAACTCCCAGTAATGATTGTTTTGTTACTAATTTTCATTTGTCTTTAAATAACTGAATAAATAAATTATTTCTAATACATTTTTTAGAAGAAAATATTATTTCAAGGGTTATGTACAGAAGCATGTACTTCGGTTAGCACCTATTCTTCTAAGACAGTCACGTCAAATTCCTTAAACTAGATCGCTCACCACCGTAACGAATTATGATTATGATTATATTTATAATTTAAACACTTTTTGTTTTTGTATTACGTGAACTTTATTATTCAGTTCATTTCAGCAATATCAAGTGAACGACTCAAAATTAAATTTAGATTTATAAAAGCAAAATAGAAAGGTTGCATTGCATTGTTACATATTTTATCACTTTTTATTACATGAAAATTTAGAAAAGATCGCCTTGTATACAGGCTGTCCAATTAATAATGGCAGACAGCTGAATTACGGATGTTTTGGGTTAAAATATATCAATTTAATCAAATTTAGGTGGGTCCAAAAGTTAATAGTAATTAAGATGCAAGAGTCAGTTATGATTTTATTTACGGTTCTCACATATAAAAAAAATAACTGACGATAAGTTTTTTGAGGAGAGGAATTTTAATTTGTAATTGACTGTGTAACTAAGTATTTGGCGTCTTATAGTATTTATGTAATTTGGCGCTTTATTATAATTAGTATTATTTTATGCATGTAGCATACATCCGAATAGTATGTCTAATTAAAAAAAAATGATGTTTAGTAACTGTTATTGTTGGCGACACAAATAAATACCTAATTATTTATTTTACCCCCTAACGAATTTGTGTTCTGATGTTAAAATAAGTGGAACTTTTTGGTAGATTTTATCTATATCTAAACTCAGTCGCTTTCTTCTAGAAGAGATATTGTTAAAAATCTAGGTAGAGGAGATTTCAGACAGTAAATTGATTTTATTAAAGGTTATAATAATGAAGGCAAATACAAATTGTGTAAACGCTATAAATAAGCGCCTTGAACATATTAATATTTATTGTTTTTGCTTATATTCAAAACATACATAGCCAATCAATTAATATGGAGCAACAATAAAAAAAAATTAAAATATATCATTAGCTACACAAATTTTGGCATTGGAATAATATGATCTGCATCTTTCAAATGTGCAAGTCTCAGTAATACTATATGACATTAACCCAATTTTTTAATAAAATTACGATAATTTAAGATTTAGTAAACGTAACTAAAAACAGTAAAAGTAAATAGTCAGCAACGTCAGCTGACGCCCACAGTAACAGTCAATAGTTCATAAATAGGAAACATATAAAATGGCAAAGTATACAGTTTTAAAAAAATACGTACTTTATCTAGAATCACCTTACGCATCTAAATGTGGAGAGCGCTAGTTTAGCCGTGATTGAACGTAAAAAAATATTTTACGAAATCCTATAACTATAAAGGATTGATTAACTTTTCGTTTCCACATTTTCAAGCTTGTTTTATAGCGTTTATTAATATTTATTCTTGCATCATTAGAAAGCCTTTAGCTTCCGATTCAATTGTTCTTACATTAATTTCAAAATTGTTATTAACAGAAAAGGCAGAAATTGCTTAAACAAAGCGTGTCTGAAAAGTACAGAGGAAGTTTCTGTATCGAGCGATTTTAAAAACTATTGCAGATAGATTCCTATCATGCGATAGATAGGAAAGATTCAAGTAATTAATTAAATTTTGCATACTTCGTCAACTTCGTTATACGCTTGCCTGATGGCAGCTAGTGGGTTGGTACCATGGTATATTATTACCATTAATCCTTGTAACAATAAAGTCCTGTCAGAGCTGAAATTATCAAGTATGAAATTATCGACCAGACTAGAATTTGAAACAAATAAGTAAACTCGATAACGTATGTTCTAAAAGTTCTAGCACAAAATATTTATAGCAGTTTTTTTTAATGAACAGATTTATTGAAATATCAATTATTTATCATAAACTACATCTTAATGCTTAACCACACTGTACTATCAAATTATGTGAAGCGGCCCATACTCCTCTACCAGACGCAACTTTCTTCGGATGTCTCTCATGAGGCCCTGGACGGAATTCAAGTCAATTTCTCTCAATTTTTCAAAAATTCGACGTCTTAGTTGCTGTTCGTTTTGGACTTCCCAGCCTCTGTCATAAACTTTCCGCGACAATAAAGCCCAAAAATCCTCTATTGGGCAAGCCTGAGGCAAGTTAGGAGGATTAGCGTTTTTAGGAACAAAAGGTATGCGGTGTTGACGAAGCCAATTTTGGGTATCTCTAGAGTATTGACACGATGCTAAGTCTGGCCAAAACATGATATCATCCTCAGCATGATGTTCTTGGACAAACTGGAGCAATTTGGAAAGACAGTTCTCAATATACCCCTGACTGTTCAAAGCTTTGCCTCTCACTCTTCCCACAAAAGGTCGGGATATGCCCCTGTTAGAAATTGCGCACCAGACAAGGATTTTATCGGCAAATTTTGCTTTATTCTTAAACTTTACATTGTCAGGGCATACGACGATACCGCCACCGGATCGCTCCATCCTAAATCGCTCTTGGACCGCCGCGCTCGGATCTACTACGCCATTCGCTCCAGCCACCGCCTGGACCGACCGCGCTTGGACCGCGACGCCGACTGCTCCAGCGTACGCATTTGGACCGACCGCGCCCCAATCCGCCTACGCCGAGGCCAGCCGCCGCTCCAGCCAAACGCCGGACCGCCGCGCTCCGCCAGACGATATGGCCCTACACTCGCTTCAGGCCACAGCGCCTAAACCGCCAACTCCGGACCCACGACGCCGATCGCTCCAGCCACCGCGTCTGGACCGACGCGCCCTGACCGGCTACACCGACCATTCCAACGAATCGCGCCCGGATCCACAACGTTCAGACCGACGCGCCTTGAACGACGATACCACCACATCCGGCCGACGCACCCTATGAAGGAGCTGCGCCAACCAACTACGTCAGGATCCGACCTGCGCGCCCAGATCAACCGCGCCTCTGGATCCAGGACCGGACCAGGACCCGGCCAGACGCCCGGTTCCAGCCACCACCACGACAGGAGGGAATGTCACCGCCCAGGCGCCGTCCACTCTTATCAGCGTCGGACAACCCCAAGGACATGCCCAGGACCGCCGACGGACCACCCGTGGCTGATCCTAACGATCTACGGAGCCCTGTCCACCAGACATGACCACCGATGCCGACGCCGACGCCGACACCGCCCTCGAGGCCGGACATCGCCGACGACCACCGAGAATACCAGCCGTTAGCCACGTACACGGACACCCGACGCCCATGTCGCCGCCTGTTCCCACCCGAGCTGCAGCCGACGACGACTCGGACGTCGCGAGCTACCACGCCGACCAGGGCCAGCCACCGAGAAGCTGCCCAGGTCCAGTGAAGAAGACGTCCCTTAATTGTTATTCCACTGCATTCTCTTTTCACAATTTTTATTGCATTCTCTTTTTCATTGTATTTTGAAAAAAAAAACAATTTTGGAGGAAGTAACAATAAAAGATTGAAACTCACGAAGCTACGCACATGAGGCCATGGAACATTGTCTTTGGACCCATGACGTCATGCGTCACATACATGATGCCCGATAGAGTTTTTCCCTACACCAGATTTTGCTCCTTCAGGTTAGGCAAACCATCAAGACCCATGACGTCATGCGTCACATACGTGATGCTCGATAGAGTTTTTCCCTACCCCAGATTTTGCCCCTTCAGGTTTGGCAAACCATCTTTACCAAGCGTGACGTGACGCAAAACCATGACGCAGATCGCAATATTTTCCAGGGGCAATCCCATAATAAAGACATATAATGTCAAAATGAGGAAAATTGAATGAGGGCTGGAATGAGGAATTATATGAGAGTTAAATGAGGGCCGAGATGAAGGTTTAAATGAGGGATAGCTCTCATCCAGGCCCAGGCCTGGTCCGGCCGAAATGACGTCCGGCGTGACGTGACGCATGACGCCCATAATCCCACAATAAAGACATATATTGTCAAAATGGACTTCCCAAACCTACCCCAGTCAGTGTCTCCAAGCGGGGAAGTGTCACCGGAGGGCGCTACTCACGCGAGCACGACTTGACTCGTAAGCTCTCGTCGAAAAACGACAAATGGGCGGAGCTTAGGGAAAAAAAAGCTCCGCGCGTCGCTCTATTCGCTCTCTTATCCTCTCTTTTACTTCGTGGCCGCTTCGAGTCAAGTCGTCTCCGCTAGTCTATCTAGTGGGACCTGCCTAACACTGCTGTGGTACGTTTGGAAGCGCGTATCAACAACGTAAGTGGTTTAATTTCTTTCCCACGTCGTGGCGTTCCGCACCGGAGCCCTCGACGTGGGAGATCTTCCCTAATTCGCCACTCAGGAGACACAACGACGCTACACAACTATTTTCATAGCATGTAGCGTCCCCTCGTGCGTCCCCACGTGGCAAGGGACGCACATCAACACTGTCTACAACGACATCATCAACAACTAAGCGTCGGCGCGGACACCCATAATAGCAGGGTATCTCCTGCCTTTTCCCCGCACCGCGCCCCGACGATACTGTCCTTTTTTGATACATTATTTTGCCGTTTCTGTTCTGTATTATACTACACTGATATCGACCCAAGCTTTTCATCACCCAGCTCTGTATATAGTCATAACAGCCATGTAAAGGTCATACTGGTGATATATACATTAAAGGTGATATAGGTTATAAAGATGATATATGTCACAAACATATATAGTCACAAACATAAAGCTCATATAACTACAGGTCATAATGGTCATAAAGTCAAATATGTCCTTAAGGCCATATCCAAAGGTTTAAGAACATAACCTAATATTTTCATATTTACATAAGTCAAATTAAATGAGGAAAAATCAGAAGTAGTGACTCTTTAGACAACGGTTTTTTATTGAGCAATTTAATTTTATTCCATTAACAATCACTAAATCAAATATGTTTGTTGTATTACATTTTTGATGAAACAGATTTTTGTCATTTGATGTATTGTGACAATATTAAAACCGTTGCCATTTTTTTATTTTATCCGTAATAGCGGTGCAATGTCTCTGTTTACTAATAAAATTATAAACTGCATAATATTTACAACAACGAAAATTTAATAAATCGTGAGTAGATATTAAATATTAATGAAATTATGAATATTCCTATCAAAAGGTAATTGAAAATGATAAATTAGATAAATATATACAACGGAGAGGTTATTACCAAGAATGTCTTGTTTGAAATTCCTATAGGGTCAGCACGATTTTCTGAAATATGTATGCAGATATATTTAGTATAATGGAAGCAATTTAATATTTTTAGTAGCGTTTTTACAGGAAGTTCGCGCTTAAAGGAATATTACATAATACATTTGTATTATTAAAAACTGAATTTAATTAAAAACTTATTTTTTTTGGTCATTATTTTCAAAGGGGTTTTAGATTCAACAAATGTTATACAGTATAAATCACCCTAACGCATACATAACAGAATGAAAGGGAATTAATAAGTTAATTTCTATTTTGAATAGATCCCACCACATGAAGTGATTGTCAGACGGGTTGAAAATAACATTACGTATTTTATTCTGGTCTAGTTATTGATTAGGAAAGTGCGTTATTGCGAGGGTATTGTAGAAGCACTACATACATTCTTAAAAATAAAAATGGATATTTATCAGATTGCCGAAAAAGGTCAATTAACTAAATGGTATTTTGGTGGTCGGTCCGCAAAAGGGATATATAAGCTATTTTTAACGAACAATTTCTTAATGTCAACTATTAATTGAATCGTTAAAAATTTCGAAAAACATGACTGCGTTTCACTTAACTCCTATAGATAAAATGCAGTCCCGGTAAATATTGTCATTTGTCAATGCTTTTGTCATTGCCTTTATGTTTGTATGTAAGCTAAAACACATAATGTGAGGATGCATTAATCCTCCTCAACCAACTATACGCATGTTACTAAACTAACCAAATGACGAGAAACTTTGGGCCGGTCATTTTGAATCCTCGTTTTCGACATGCGCAGATACTACTAACGTGGACGTGGTGACTTGACTTCCGTCGAGTCGCGACAGAATCGAGTCAGGTCACATAATACTAATCAAATAATCGTACTAAGGGGCTAACTATTACATGATGAAGCCGTATTTAGGTGTGGTAACGTTAGTAGTAATGAAAAATGACACCTGAAAAGAAAAGAACTTGCAAGTACCCACAAAATCAAAAAATTAAATTTGGGCCTGAAACGCGAAGAAACTTGATTCACAAGTTATAAAGCTACAATTTAATTAGAGTTTTATTTACGTCATAAATATGGCCCATACAGTATCCATATTGTTGCCACAGATCACAAGTCTGTGATAGCAGTATACGAAAAAAATTAGCTCTGTTGAATGTCCTTATAGTTGTACAAGAAAATATGGATTCGCAAGTACGTAAGATAAGCTCGTTACTTGATAAATCGTCGATTTAAAGGTTAAACTTATCAACTAACATCATGTACGTTCTTTAAAAACCTGCGATGTTCTAAAAAAAAGGGACAAAAAATCCACGAAGATCTAGAGATAAAAAGTATATTACTTTTTAATACAAAAAGTAATATTACTGTAGCATACCTAATGATCCATATTATTGAAACTTTCTTCGTCTCCTGTTAGATAATTGCAGTTCAACAAGAGACGAAAAAAATTATTCTCTGCAAAATTTCATACGCTAGTTAAAAAGTAATATTACATTTTATATGAAACATTTTATAAGTTTTTGTGGGTAAGTCCTTTTAAGATTCATTTTTCGTGACCACTGACATTGCCACAATTAAATACCACTCTGTCGTGTAATAGTTAACTCCATAGTACGTATATTCGAATATTCACTATAGTATTATGATGTATTGTATTTTCTGCGAACTATAGCTCTTCAATAATACTGACCTGAGTCCTACTCTCTTTCAACTCGCCGGAACTTTAACTATATCAACGAACCGTCTTGCCTTGTTTCGCTGTTGTCACATCAACATGATATTCCTACTAGCAATTTTGCAATTGTTTCACAGCTGTTTAAAGTAATATTAACTGTTTAAAATTGTTTCACAGAACATGAAAAAAGGTAACAGTAAACTTTATTATACGATACGCAGCACAGTCTGAAAATTAAATTGGCTTATATTATTAGCTTATCTTAATTAATCATACATCAATGCATATTTATAAATATAGTGTTTTTATAAGGATCTATTATGCAGAGTTACAGTTAGATCTGGCAACGTTGCTCTCTACTAAATTTCCGCTAAAAGGGAGAAGGCCGCTTGTACTAAGCAAATTTACCTAACTTTGACATAATAATGTACTATTTAATATCCACCTATGGACGCATTATCGTAACTCTTACTCTATATGATTATACTCAAAAAAACTTTTTTCTTCCTCGAAAAGTATAGGTTTCCAGCGCGAAAAATATTAATGTATGATTTTCTACGAAGAGAAATATCTTTCAGAATAATTGTAAAATAAAACAGGTCATACTGACATTCTCGTTAATACTAAAAGTAGGGAAAAAACATTTTATAGATGGGCTTAGCATAGGTTTTCTTTAATGTTAACAGCATGTGGCTAGCTGACCGGCGCACAGTGGGACAAAACTATAGTGTTTTTCCCAAGGGCGTAGCCAGTAGTTATCTTTGGGGGGGGGGGGGGGGCGCTCAATGCAGTTGAAACAAATAACCTAAAAAAAAAAAGGTCACTACAGCCAAGGGCAACCGCATTCCCCCGAGTATTTCGGTTTTTACTTGATCCTTTGGGGGGGGGGGGGGCAATCGCCCCCCTCCCTGGCTACGCCCTTGGTTTTACCCAAATCACTCTAGAGATCGTAAAAATAAAGATTTTTTAAGATGCTTTTTTTTTTAAATGTTCGTAATGAATTTATCCATAAATTCCTCTAGCCGGATTTTTTTATTTTAATTCCCAATATTTTATTGGGAATTAAAATAATTTGACAAATCCAAATTCCAAATGATTTGTCAAATGATTTTATCCGATTTCCTTTTTTTATTGTTGACAGCACAATCATAATGGTCATAAAGTCAAATATGTCCTTAAGGCCATATCCAAAGGTTTAAGAACATAACCTAATATTTTCATATTTACATAAGTCAAATTAAATGAGGAAAAATCAGAAGTAGTGACTCTTTAGACAACGGTTTTTTATTGAGCAATTTAATTTTATTCTATTAACAATCACTAAATCAAATATGTTTTTGGTATTACATTTTTGATGAAACAGATTTTTGTCATTTGATGTATTGTGACAATATTAAAACCGTTGCCATTTTTTTTATTTTATCCGTAATAGCGGTGCAATGTCTCTGTTTACTAATAAAATTATAAACTGCATAATATTTACAACAACGAAAATTTAATAAATCGTGAGTAGATATTAAATATTAATGAAATTATGAATATCCCTCTCAAAAGGTAATTGAAAATGATAAATTAGATAAATATTTCGGTTTTTACTTGACCCTTTGGGGGGGCGATCGCCGCAGATGAAATAAATAAGCTAAAAAAAAAAAGGTCACTACAGCCAAGGGCAACCGCATTCCCCCGAGTATTTTGGTTTTTACGTGATCTTTTGGGGGGCAATCGCCCCCCCCCCCCCTGGCTACGCCCTTGGTTTTACCCAAATCACTCTAGAGATCGTAAAAATAAAGATTTTTTAAGATGCTTTTTTTTTTAATGTTCGTAATGAATTTATCCATAAATTCCTCTAGCCGGATTTTTTATTTTAATTCCCAATATTTTATTGGGAATTAAAATAATTTGACAAATCCAAATTCCAAATGATTTGTCAAATGATTTTATCCGATTTCCTTTATTTATTGTTGACAGCTACCAAATTAACTGACACATATAATAAATAAAATAAACATATTTCTTAAGTTATACGGAAATAAATGCATAATTTTAAAGAAAATACATATAATATACTTTAAAACTTTGTATTTACGTAATTTATTTTCAATACTTAAAGTGCTTAATAGTTCATTTTCTAAGGATTTAAGGAACACTGGGCAGGGAATGGAAATCAAATACATATATTATGTTAGATGACAGCTATCAAAATATCTGTCAAAATCAAAAATAATCATGTGTATCCTGCATTATTACAAAATATCCAAAGTTTACACACAAAAATGGATATAAAACTTGATTTAATATAGATTAGTTTTGTAATTGATATTTATTTAATCTTTATACTATTGGCAATTTTTCAATAAACGCAATGAAAAACTATTTATTAAGAATTTTTTAAAATTTAAATAGCTAAAATATTAATTTTCTATATATACAGAGGAAATTAATAATAAATATACTATGTTAGTTGGGAGGTGTCAAAATTTTTGTTAAATGTCAAAGTAAGCATCTTAAATCACAAAATATTCTATTTTTTTAAGAAGTAAGATACTTAAAGCAAATTTAAAATGATTTACAATTAATTAGTTTCGTAGTTAATAATAATTTGTAATCATTTGGCAAATGTTAATTTAAACAAATAAACGAAAAATGTAAAATATATATAGTGCTTTAAAAATATACTGTTCCGCAATCTATTTAAATCTGAATTCCGAGATTTACGCATCAGTCAAATGTTCAGTTAACCCAAAGAAGATGCATTTTTTTTCAAAAAAATAAAATACTAATTAGTCAATGTCAATATATCAATGGATTTTGGATATTAATGCCAAAAAGATATTGTGTTAGCTAACAACTGTCAATTTAAAAAATATTAGTTCCTCCAAAATGCTCACTTTTTTTAAACCATAATTACATATATCTTAAAAATTGGACTATATTAATTTAAAAACCCTTTTGGTGCGTGTCTTGTATAATATAAATTTTTTTTGTTGAGTAGATTGTTCAATAAATTTTTTTCTCGAGAGGGAAATGTATGTTCTTCTGTATAATAAATTAATGACATCTTAATTAATTTGACAGTTATTTTGACAGCCGTCGTACTTAAATATATGTATAAGTTACGTAAATAGAAAGTTTTAAAGTATGTAGGTATGTTTGTTACAAGTTTTGAGTAGTTAAAATGACTGGCAAAGAGTGAAAAAAAACAGTAAATCTTCAAACGTAATAATTCATAACTCGACAAGGGATACAATATAAATTTGAAATTTGTTAGTTATTAATAGGTACCTACCTACAGTGAGCAACAAAAATATTCGGACACTATTATTATATTACGTTTTCATGTGTTTTTGTAAGTAAAATGTTAACAAAACAAAAAATAACAGCCAGTAATAAATACTTTATAGTCTTCTAGCTATTTTTATATAAAAATGAAGGGGGGTTACCTCGATACTGTTAAGAAAGTCACAAAATTATTAACTAAACCGAAAAGTAATGCAACAAAAATATTCGGACAATCATAACAAAGGAGACGCGAAGCGCTACGCCGGGACAATACGTATGTGACGCCAACTTAAAAGCTATGACACAATGATTACTTCGGTACTTCCCACGAAACTGCAGCGAAATAGCGCCACTGTAAAAGTGAATAATTGCGAAAATGGGCCATAAAAGTAAAAATACAAGCTTCAAGATAAGACAATTAGTAATTTATCATTATGAAAAGGGGAAAACGATCCGCAACATTAGTAATATATGAAATTTGAAGAAAAGTACAGTTAGAGATATTATTAAACGTTATAAAGACGAAGACATAATTTTTTCAAAAGTGCAGAGTGGTCGCCCAAGAAAGCTAATAGAACTAAATAAAGCTAATTTATTGTAAACAAAGTACGTGAAGATCCAAAAATTAGTGGCCCAAAACTCAAGCAGGAACTGTTTGACTTGTATGGAAACAAGTATCTTCACAAACAATACGTATGAGTAGATACCTGCACTCCTGTGGATATCGAGGCCGAATTGCAAGAAAAAAGCCGTTTGTAAATGAACAAAATAGGAAAAAAAGATTAGAGTTTGCACATAAATACATTTTTTGCATTCATGTGCAAACTCCAATCTTTTTTCATATTTTGTTCACTTACAAACGGCTTTTTTCTTTGCAATTCGGCCTCGATATCCACAGGAGTGCAGATATCAACGTATTGTTTGTGAAGATACTTGTTTCCATACAAGTCAAACAGTTCCTGCTTGAGTTTTGGGCCACTAATTTTTGGATCTTCACGTACTTTGTTTACAATAAATATCTCTTCTATTCTGATTAGCTTTCTTGGGCGACCCTCTGCACCTTTGAAAAATCCTGTCTTCGTCTTTATAACGTTTAATAATATCTCTAACTGTACTTTTCTTCAAATTTAATATATTACTAATGTTGCAGATCGTTTTCCCTTTTCATAATGATAAATTACTAATTCCGAATTAATACTTACTAATCTCGAAGCTTGTATTTTTACTTTTACGGCCCATTTTCGCAATTATTCACTTTTACAGTGGCGCTATTTCGCTGCAGTTTCGTGGGAAGTACCGAAGTAATCATTGTGTCATAGCTTTTAAGTTGGCGTCACATACGTATTGTCCCGGCGTAGCGCTTCGCGTCTCCTTTTGTTATGATTGTCCGAATATTTTTGTTGCGTTACTTTTCGGTTTAGTTAATAATGTTGTGGTTTTCTTAACAGGATGACGGGTAACCCCCTTCATTTTATATAAAATAGCTATAAGACTATAAAGTATTTATTACTGGTTGTTATTTTTTGTTTTGTTAACATTTTCCTTACAAAAACACATGAAAACGTAATATAATAATGGTGTCCGAATATTTTTGTTGTCCACTGTAAGTAAAAGACCCTTATTTTTCAAAAAAAATGTACTCCTCGTTTTTTTGCAGTTCGCATTTCATTTTTCTTTAAATTTTAAAGTAGTTTGGAAAAACGCTTTTGTGGAAAATAATTTACAAATATCATTTAGTCGAAAACACTACCCAGATTCGGTACAATTTATATAGTTACATTATAGAGTCAATCAATATCTAGAAAAGTACATTATGCACCTTTTTTTCATAAGAAGAACGTGTGTACTAACTGGGATTATTTTGAGACAGGCATTTTAATAACATTGTCGGTTTTACCTATCAAACTTAAAATTTGTCAATAGAACATCCTGCATATTATTACATAACTGGATTCTTCTTCTTCATACAATTTTATAGAGTACACTTTAAGGGATTAGCTCCAGTTGGGTTGGTCCAAAAACGTTTTTTTATTGGATTTAAGTATAACATCTCAACAATATCTCTTCAAAAATCCATAACAATCGAACTATTACTGAGAAAGTTATGTGCGTTTAAAGTACGTCGTTTAGAGTTACGTTCTACACTATCTTGTAGGTGAGCATTTCTTAAAATCTATCGAATCGATTCTTAAAAGATTTTGCATACATATTTGGCGTTAGTACAGAAAACCGGTCTTTGAACGAAGGATTTTTCATTTAAAAACTGTTTTTTACAAGAAAAAAAAAATGGTATGTAATTGAAAAGAAAACTCAAGCTACCCGCGAAAAAAAAGACGTTTCGCGACTTCGGCTGTAAAAGCTCCATTTATTAATAATTTTCATAATAATTTAAGTACTTGAATGAATATCGCTGATGGAAACATAATCAAAAAAGTGAAAATTAGATTAAAAAGCTCATTTTTGGCAGTTTTGTTTTCAAAATAGATGTAGTCTATTATTGTACCCTAAAAGTAGAAAAAAATAACTGTCCAAACCCCAATATTATGAACGTGTTAATAGATTATGTCATTAACACATTGCTGATATTTTTCTTGTAATATATTATCTCCATTAACAGTTTTTCACAGGAAACAGAATTTTTCAGTTTTATATAAAAAAAAAAAATAAAAAATTTGAAATTAGTGAATTAAAAACGATGCATCTATTTAGAATCGTCAGGTTTTTCAAATCTAAGACTTCTCAGTGGGCGCTATCTTTTAGATAGTTGGTGAACTATAACGTGTAGAGCATTAATTTCTTGATTCAAGTGTAAATAAATAGTAAAGCTGAGCAAAATGGCTGATGTATATTGATTTGAGCAGATCTCACGAGATGGCGCCAAAGAATAATCCTGTGGAATAAAGACAAATAGTCCATATTTCCCTGCCAAAATTATGACTGACCTACTAAAAGAATGCGAGTAATCTTAAAAATAGCTCTATGAGTATGTAAGTTGTACCTCTTTTAAATGACTGCTTGCATCGTAACTATTAGCGTCATCTAGTGAGATCTGGTCAAACATCTATATGCGTTAGTAATTTTGCTCAGTTTTAATTATGAGGCATAAAGTTTTATTTATTTTTATCACAAAAAGTAAACTACATTTTAGACATAGAAAAATCCGTATATGAGATTTTCCGAAAGGTTTTAGTTATGCTACTATGAATAGATAGCGTCCTAAAATATTCCTGTGGGATAGCATTTATTATATAATATAGGGATAGTGACAATGCTATGTTCTGCATTTAGTGAAATACACCCATTTGTGATCTATAAGTAATTTATACAGTAATTTAAAAGTATGGACTTCATAATGAGTAACTAGAACATATTATCACTATCTCATAGGAGTATTTTATGGCGCCATCAATCCACAATTGTCATAAACTCATCAATCTACGAATTTGTTATGTCTACATAGGATAGGCATAGGATAAAATTTGTGTATTGATGAACTTTTGACTACTGTGAATAAACGATGAAACATTAATTATAAATATTCCTGTGGTAGTGCTAGTGCCATCTTTTAGTGATAAAATATACCCTTTTGTTATCTATGCTACTAATGGATCACATCAGGATAAAGTATATGCATATATGTATATCTAGGTATACGTATTTCATCACAGGGAGAACAGTATATATCTAATCACTATAATATGTCCCATAGGATTATTTTATATTATCATCTGTTTACTGTAGCCAAAAGCTCGTCAATACAAAAATTTGTTTTGTGCCTAAAACATACCGATAGCTTCATTTCATCTCAGCAAAAAATTCTAAAAGTGAGTGAATACATTTTCGTAGCTTTCTAGAAGGTGCTCATTACCTAACGTCATGCAGCCACTAGATCTCCAGTAACATTATCGTTAATCATAAATATACCTACTCACTATTTTTCTATCTGCTAACTATCTAACTAAGTAACAGATGCATACTGATATACTGATTGAAAATGGTAATCCTAACAAATAGTAGACAGTGAGTAAACCAGTTGTCATTGGATAGATGGAGTTTTAGTAGAAGAAAAAGAAACATAAGAGTAACCTCTCTTCATATTTGAATAGAAGCCACTAACCAGTAAGATTATCATTGTAATGTGTCATTTTCAAACTGCAGACGGTCAGTTGAACAATCCTATTGAAAAAGAGAAATTCGGCGATTACGGTTTATTCGATTTTTCTTTAAAATTTTCCCTACCAAAACCCCTACATGGTGAACACCAAACTAATCAGAAATACCTAAGCTGCAGTATATACATATGGTGCAGTAAACTATGGTTGCCATTAAAAATTAACCTTATCTCCCTCCCGTCACCACTGGTTACATTTTTGAGAATTGAACTTCACCAAGGTTCATGGCCAAACAAAATTGACCTGTCGATGTCGGCGTGATTTTTCCAAAAATTGCTATTTTTCGAAAATGCGCATGACTTTTGAGACATAATGTATGTATATAATGTTTTATTTAATTGACGTTTAACCTCCACTGTATGAAAAAAAAGCAATGCAAGACTGAATGAAGTCATCAGTCATCTCTAGAGTCCGCATCTTAACCAGAGTAACAAGTAACTCCTATGAAATAAAAATAAATTGTTAACATTTTTATAATAACGCGACAGTTATATTAGTTGTAGTGCAGAAGTTGCAAGTGACCTCAAAAATGATAATTTCTGCTATTCTAAGCTCCTGGATACGCAAGCTGCGGTTTTATCCTGATATTTGAAGTTATGTACGACTGACATCCGGGCTCCAGTCATCACATCACTCATCAGTCAGAATTTCTTTGTAATACCGCAATACCAATATCTGTTATTATAGACAATATATACTATTAGAAATGCTGAAATATATACTATTATAAATACATGACAATTATCGATAATTCTTCATTTACTAATTTGCCAAGATATTGTAAAAATAGACAAGACAACTTGTTTAAACTTGGATTGACAGTGACTCCGAAGTGTATTCTGATTTGCATGTTAGATTAAATGACCTAATTTACACTATTTGTGGAAACATTATAAACTTTTCAAAAAAAGCTAAACTAACCAAGCATTTGAATAACCATGACTCCTCGTATTCTGACAACCAGATCTTATATGAACGTGCATTTATCGCGTTAGAAAAACTAAGTAATCTGTACTTTTCTCGAAATTTACGTAAACCGGAAAGAATAGGCGCATAAATTATGCTCTACCAAATTTAGTAAGATTAACTGCGATAATGTTTGAACATTGCAGTTTTAAATACGGCTCTTAGCCGAAAAGTAGTTAAAATATTTTTTGAAAAATAATAAATGTGCATGTTTGAGCAGGAACCATAGGTGATCACGTAATTAAACTTCTTTTTATGGAGAAAGTTTAATTCTAAAACAGTATAACATTTATTATTAACTGTATAACAGACCAGAGTAGATTTATTAATACAAAAAAATATAGTTATGATTCCGACAATAAGGTCCAGTTTCCGTAAGATGGGGCACCTCCTCAAGAGGTTAAGTAGAAACCAAAATAGTCTGGGGATTGCGCTTGCCGTTGCCTTCAATGACCTTTTTTTTGGTTTTTTGTTTCATCTGCATTGGACGCCACCCTCCCAAAGAAAAATACTGGCTACGCCCTTGGTTCGAAAAAGCCAGTCTGCTGTATTTTTGTAGTTTTATTTGTAGTTTTCGTCGGTACAAATGAATGATACTTGCTCGAAATATGTATAGATGGGATCATTCAATCTTAGAGAAGCTAACACTACAATAGCCGTATTATTTATATGATTACGTTTTCAAACTTTAAACGCGTTTTTCTCGAAACTTTGATTTTCAAATTGGCGTACAACGTAGGTAGCTCTCAGTTTTTATAGATATTTTAAGAAAAAAATGAAATAAAAAGGGCTATTGATGCCAATTTGCGAATTTTCAATAAAAAATTAAAAACTTGGGTAAGTACTTCCAAAGAAAAACAATGTAGATTACGAAAAATAAATGTTTTTGTTTCTAAATGGTGTAAAACCTTCATGTTCCAGTGCGCCCAGAGTTTCCCGTGGTTATTGAGTATAACCACCGGGATATTTTTCTGGGTTTGGAAGGATATTGCGTTCTTCCCGTGACATAATCACAGACTTTGACGTGACAAGATTGTGACGTGACATATGATACGAATGCAAACGCTGTATAAAACATAATTGCTTTTTCAGCACATATTTACTGAGTACATCTAGCAAAATAGGGACTAAAATCAGTTTATAGTTATTTATATAGCACAAATTAACATTTGGTTCTGTGCCGAGTGGGTACATAGGAAATTATAGATTGGAATACGATAGCTGCGCCATCAACCGACAAGTAGTCAAACTCATAAGGTAACTCAAACGAGATTTCTATGTGGTCCGAACTTTCTCCATCTCTATTATATTGACGTTAAGTTGTCTCAACGAGATGGCAGAAGTTGTAATGAATTAAATTATATTGTTTTCTAATTCCATTTATAACTTCTAATTGAACAAACTGGAGAGTTATCTAAATACATACAAATGTTACATGTGATGAAATTAATGATATATGATATTTTGTTTTAAAATTGCATAACTAATTGTGCATCTGTTAGTGAAGTGAATAACCGGTTAAGTAAATAATAATTGCATTGTTGAAAATTTTCTGCAAAACAAATTTGTTACCGTACCTTCTGCCTACCTACCTAGTCCAGTGGCGGTCGGTGGAATTTGACATGCTGGTATTTCCGTAAGGAGGCATGGGACCCACACCATATTTTAGGGGGTGGTTACTAAACCTAAGTGCAATGGCTGCAATGGCAAAAACCTTGAGGGAAAACTTGCGATTTTTTTTTCCAAAAATGGCTGCCTCCGGGCAGATTTTGGAAATGACTTGCAAAATATTGGCAAAATATATTTTTTTTCATAATCACCGAGTAAATACAATTTTTTTTATACTTGTGATTTTTGCAAAAGTTATTTTCCTTAAAGATACAACTCTAGTAAAATCTCATAGTCGAAATGTTGTGATGAAATTCAAATTTCCATCTTTTACAGATCTCGAAATTTCGGGAAAATCACAAGTATAAACAAAAAATTATTTACTCGGCGATTCTGAAAAAAATATTTCGCAAATATTTTGCAAGCCGTTTCCAAGATCCGCCCAAAGGCAGCCATTATTTCGCAAGTTTTCCCTGAAGATTTGTTGCCATCTTAGCCTTCTATTTAAGTCTAGTAACCACCCCCTAAATTATGGCGTGGGTCCCATGCCTCCTTAAGAAAATACGAGCATGTCAAATTGCACCGACCGCCACTGCTATGTACCTACCTACCGTAATGTTAAAGATAGATACTTTAATGTTTAACTTTAAAAAAAATTTTTTACTTATTTAGGTACCAAGTTAGTTACATTTATGGTCGATTTAATGGTTGTAAAATGAAATGGATTGTAAAAATATACGTACATATTTATATTCTATATACTATATGTACGTCTTATTATATATATATTTTTTATATCGATATTTTCATAAATGTATATACAATTTTCATAAACTTGTTTAAATAAGTTTGTCAAAAAATCAATTAAACGAGAATAATACTATAATACACGTGTCTTATAAAGTCCTAGTTACTATTTTAATTCGCTTGGTTTACTTGTAGTAATTAAAAATTAAAATATAACTTTTTTCAATTAATATGTCATCAAGCGGATATAAAAGATTGTTCAAAAATGATTCTGTTTCCAAAAATCATATTCAAAGGAGTTATTACATATGTAACAATTTAGTCTTCTAATTTACGTCACTAGGAATAAATGAACAATCAAATACAATAAAGAGAATAATAAATATAAATACTTGAGGAATTATATTAATATATTTGTGTTACCAACTAATAATAAAGGTCTTTATTAAATTGAATACAAATTTAATAGGCGAGCTTCAATCAGAGTACTGGAAAAGAAGTACTGGAAATCAAAGTACTGGATATATTCAAATGGGAATTAAAAAAATATCTGATCAGCAAGGAATTTTACACAATAAATGAATACTTGTCAGAGAATAATTTTGCATAAGCTTGTTTAATATTAAAGGAGCATGTATTTGTTTGTTTGTTCTATCAAATGTGTAAATGTGATACACAATTTCTGAAATGTTTTTATATGTTTTTATATTATATGCGCTACGTGAAAAATGTACTCGAAATATATATTTTTGTTCTCCCTTTTTTTTGACCTCAAGATTTTTGATGTCAACATTTCTCTTATGAAATCTATGACAATAAAATTTATTACTATTATTATTATAATTTATCTAACAAGGTTAGCTGTTAGCTATTATTCACATATTCCTAATATCATCCACAGATTATGCACATTATATGTTATAGAAAACTATGACATAAAGAGGTGTATAAAGTTCGAATATAACAAAGGAAAAATTATGTTCATTCAACAATCATATTAGTGAGTTGAATTAATCTAAGAAACAGGAATACAGACCGTAATTGTTACAGATGATTCAAAGTGATATCAGAAATATATTCCTTGAGTTCATGCATTGACAAGGATTTAGTGAAGTCGAAATGTTTAATGTTAACTATATATTGTAAAAAAATGACCTCTTCAATTAAGTACATACTCATATAAGTCATAGGGAAGGTTCTTGGTTAATACAAGTTTATGAAAGAAACATGCCGAATATGTATAATATATTTTACCATTATTTTGAATATATCAGTTATTTAATATAATAAGTAGGTACCTTACCATATTTGCAAATGTCATATTTCACAGAGCTTTATATTGTTTTAATAAATAACAATTTGTTTAGTACTATTGTCGATTGTAGATCATGCATATTCCCCTTGAATGTCTTCAATAGTTTATGCATATATTTGTTGCAAATATATTTTTAATATACTATATAAACATGCCTTCTGGTTCGATTACTTTGTAACATTTTTTGTAAACTACAAGAACGTAAGTACATCAAGGTTCCAATTTTTTCTTTTTAAGTAATCACCTTATAACATTAAAAAATGATTGTTACAAACTAAATTTAAAACAAATGATATACATATATGTTATGAATGCTTTTTTTAATTTAGGGTATCCGAGTACTTATGATGTAACAGGTTAACTTTAAGTCAAAATCTGTCCCGGACTTTCGTCGAGAGAAAGTTCAATTCCCGACGTTATTGGTTCTGTTCAATCGTTTATAGGTATATATATATATATATGTACATTAAATTTACGCAACGAATTAGTACATACAGATGAGTAATTTTCATTATCAATGAATATAGATCCTGGTTACGTTTTATTTACTAAATAACTTACATTCCGGATACCAGTTCATTCATTGTTTTTTCGGAGTTCCTTTATATTTCTGGTGTTAATACGGGTACGGATGGGGATTTACTTTATTATTGTTCGGCAGTGTCACGAACAATTAGAATAAAAATAAACAATGTAAATAATGGAGGTTCCTTCTTCCTTGTTACAGATGCAGTTACTGGACGTGTTAAGCTCCGTTTCATAAAATATTGTCGAGAACACAAATTAATTTTCGATATCTATTAAAACGATAATCGTTAATAAAATTGAATTGTTAAAGGAAATTGAAAGTACTTAGCTACATAATATTTAGTTTTCTATTTCGATTCAATGACAGGCACATGAAACTATTAATATATCTTAATTTATATTAAAGATTTGCTTACATTAACAAAATTTGGGCGTTATTAATTTTTTGAACAAATCAATCACCTTTAAACCAAAATTTACCTTTTGATAATGAAAATCTCTGAGCAACTTCCTAAGGAAGCATAAGTGGTTTATTACGAACTTCCTGCCTTATCACCTCTCTTTGGAAAAACGCTTAATCACGGGTTTATGTTTACCTTTTGTAATTAAGTATCAAGTGATTAAGTACAATTATTCATGGCTATATAATCTGAATGCTATCCGGTTATACAAATGTATGTATTTATGCGCTTACAAATTTAAAGTTCTACATTTTCTATTGGTCATGGCTCCAAAAATAAAATTTTAGTTCTACTTTTTACATAAGTCTCCGCATTTTCATTTCGATATGATAAAAGTGTGTTTTTACGAATTTTAAAGTACTCTTATTTTAAAGTAGTAGTCTTAATGTTTTGATTTTATTTGATAAACCGTTCCGTGAACAATATATTTTTGTGTAATGAAACCACAAAAACTAACATAAATTATTATAAAAAACGATTTTTACATAATATTATTGGTGCAACTTCCAACAACATAAAACAAAATGTTACAATTACAATTACAAGACTTTATATTGATTTTCGTACCTATAGGCACTAGTCTCTTGTTTATCTTGATTTGTGCATAGTTGTGGAAAATATTATGGCATCATTTTGCTATATCATATAGTAAATTATTGTTAACTGTTATGTCAAGGTGTTTCAACAAATACACCTAATATTTGTATGCAAGTTTTGTTTACAATTTTGTTTTTGGTACAGGTTTGTCATTGTAATTTGTTAAAGTTTGACATAACTGTGACTTTAGACCCTAGGTTTGTATTATGTCACTTAGAAATAAATAGTTACGTCCATTTTTTAACAACAGGTTTTTTGACGTAAAAAAATGTACCGCGATTTTGCCTCTCTTTGTAGAACATTGGGGCAGACCTAATGAGAACGTTTACCGCATTTATCACTAGATGCTCCAGAAAAAATAAAATGTGAATTCAGAAAATATATTTCTATAAAATATATTCTATAAGATAATATTTTTAAAAAGAATTAAGATAAACACCCATTTTATGGCAGTTAAGCAAAAGTTTGGAAACAATTTTTAAATATGTCCATACAGCCTATCTCAACATTGAAGAAACATTTAACAAATACATATATAAGTGCTGCTCCATATTGGTTAAGTGCATTTACAAAAATTTTCATTAAGCCAAGCTTAATGTGAAGGGTATGGGGTGATGTTAAGGTGAAGGGATTAACCATCACTCTTTTTTAAGAATTTTTTTCTTATCCTTCTTTTTCAAGGAAGGAATCTTATTTTTATTCGGAATCGCCTAAACTAAGATTGTTATTCATTAAAGGGCAATTCGTACGTGACTATAAATTTTACTGTTATATTTATGGCAATGCACTTTGGTTTATGTGTACTGTAATTTCCCTTATTCTGTGGTACTTTAAAATTAAAAAAGAACAATACGGTAACGAATAATTACATGTAGTTATAGTTTAATGAATGTGTAGTAGTTTTTACATTGTGATGTGAAGTTTGTTAGTAATTATACAAATAATTTGTATAAGCTGGTCGCTTGATATAAATAACCTTATGAATTAGCTATTCTTTTTTTATCTATTTCCCATTTTCCACAGATTAGGGAATCCAGAACCATGTCATCTTTAATAAATAAACAATTATTTTGGTCTAACTGTGATTCTGGGCTTCTTTAAGAATAGTATAAATATTCAAATGCCAATATAAAGTCAAATGTAAACAATTCATTTTTTAATGTTTGGTGAATTATTATTTCAGAATCAGAGTAGATTAAAAATATTGGCGGAAACTCTATCGCGGAATGTGTAAATATGTATTAGATTGAAAATGTAATGTATTGTCAACAAACATAAAACATCGGGAAAATTATGATTATCCAGGTTTGTTATAAGTTTGTATTTTATTGTTGTGTTAGTATGAATAAGATTTAATTTACAAAATGAATCAGCTAAACTTTTTAACTTATAATTAAGCAACTACGGAATGACAGTGGCTACGAATAAACCATAATTAAAAAAAAACAAAGTGTCAAACCAAATTATCAAATATTGTGAAAATATTTTAAAATTGTCTATATGTTGGAATTTTTGTATTTCGTTTTAAATATGATAAATTATGCATGTAAGAGGATCTCGTGGAATTTTGAGGTAGAAAATTCCAAATATCATACTTTTAGATTGGCATTATGGATTTTTATATAATTTAGTGTATAATGCCACATACATACGTAAGACATTAGAAATTAAAAATATAAAACTTATGTTAAGAGAATTTGTACTTCCCAATAAAAAAAATTAACGGAAATGTTATTCTTTTATAGTCAATTGTATAGAAGATTAACACTCATGAAGTTTTAATCTCCTACTGAAGATGCCAACTTAGTTGGCGAAACGCGCGTCGAGAAAAGTATAGCAGTTCGGCGTTTCGTGAAAACGTCCAGTTTTTTGTTTCTATGCCGAAGGTTCCAGTACCCAGTCCAGGATAAATAACATTACTAGTTCGTTTCATATTGGAAATCTACTAACTTGAACAATTGTGTTGCAGACATGAAGATTACTGTATATCTGACATTTTATAAAATATAGATATATTTACAAAGATACCGGCTACTTCGCCATATTTTAAAAACCCTAAATGGTTTAAGTTATGTGGCGTTTCAAAAAAAAAATAAACTGTATACATGACGAAGTGAATTTTCCTTCCGAACTTTCAGGGGATTATATGGGAATTTACCTTATAAGACCAAGCAACAAGTGGTTGGCGTCTTCAGTTACGAATACGATACCCAGACTGCTAAATGAGCTAATGCTCTGACTCACATAAGAAACCGTCTGAGAGAAGGAATCACCAAAATTTATTACCATATCGACAAACCATATAATTTAGTTAGCCCGATACACGCCTTAAAAAATACTTATTGTCCCCGCTACGAGTATTAAGTATTATCGACTAAAGAATGCTTATTTCAAAATTTATTTTAAGTAAGGCTGGTGTACTAAACGGTCATGTAATTAGAAATTTTTATGAAAACAGATATATCAAATATTTAAGAATTATTAAACATTTGTAAATGATATGTAGCATAAACGTATTTTATTATACTCTAACTGAAAAAGTTAGATTAGTAATTTTTTTTAGTTAGCCTACATTTTTTTGCGAATTAAAAATTGTGTTTAATTACAAAGTTTACAGTATTGGCACATTTTTCTATTACTCCTAAATACGTTTCTCTGACAAAACTGTTACTACTACTAAGACTGTTATTTTAAAACTTTGAAATTATATGTAGTTCACTCTAGTAAAATTGGAGAGCATAATAGTAATATATATGCACAAACATTTACATTTTACTTTGCTTATGTAAATTGTCACATTGTAGAAATATACAATGTAAATATAAAAATAAGAACCATATATACATATAAAAAAATGTATTTACAAAAAATATTCGATCACAAAAAAAATTATTTAACAGCAAATTGAGTCAAAATGGAAAGTAGAGATTTTTACAAGCTATTACAAGACAATAAACGGAATGTAAAAGGCATACTTTTACAAAAAATATTGGTTCTATGCTGCATAAATGTAACTTTGGACTTAATACTGGATCACATCAATTCAGATGGCAACATCTGTGTAAGGGTTGTAAGTACTTAAATTCGAAACATGTTCAATATACAGCATAATATTACAGTTCTTAATCAGAAAAAATAAATACAAATAAATACTACAAAATATATCACAATGTATAATACAAATCAGTAGCGTACACAATACTGAAACAGACTGCTTGTAAGAAAGGCAATTGTTTTTATTCTTACTGTATATAATTCATGTTTGCCACTGCTTAAAAAAATAGGGGCGCCTAACACAAAAATTATTGCCTATATAGTCTTAAAACAGTACGCTAGTGACAAACTAGGGTAGCTAGTTTAATAGATTACTGTCACTATAAAAAGTGGTTTGCTTAAATACTACAAATAAATAAAAATAAATAAAATAATAATTACATCTTAAGTCTACTATCACAGAAGTTCCGAATTTAAACTAGCGTTCACTATTAATTTAGTTACCCCTTTTTCCTGTCCTTTTTTTGTTGACACTTTTTTTGTTAACTGGATTGTTCTTCTTCTGCTTCGGTTTCTTTTTCAAGAACCTTCTACTTTGCTTTAAAAATTTCTTAATTTTCTTAAAAAAAATCAATGTCCCACACATGGGCCATTGTAAGATCGAAATTATCGGGTAAGCACTCGAAATTTTTGCGAACTTTTGTTTTATTTGGTTTAATATTTCTGTCGTCGTATTTGGAAAGTGTGTCGTTAAATTCACAAATAACCAGTCTTAAGTTTTTCTTTGGCCTCTTCGAAAATGTATTTTCTTTTGGAATGGTTGAATTCACCATTGGTTTTTATGGGTAGGTCCTTCAATTTGTCAATGAAGACGGCAAACTGCAGTAACGTTTCGTAGAAAGCCTGAGTTGCCTGTAACAAAAGATTGATATGTTTAAAAAACTGATAAATATGTCAAACTAAAAAGTTTAAAAAACGGTTAATTTTAATTTTGTTAAAATAAAATATTTTGCAATAAAATACTAATAATGAGGTACTTACCAAGGTCTTTGTGCTGGCAGTTTTGATAGGTTTCAACATTGGATTAACTTTTAAACAGTTCACCTTTGTCGCCGTATTTTGAGGGGCCTGAAAAAGAAAAGAATAATTAAACGTTATTTCTACATCTTCGTGATTAAACTGAAAAGACACGGACAGTCGCATAAAATACAAAGTAGTAGGTACTTACATTATATAATGTTTTAAGCTCCTTAATGAATTTTGAGTCGATGTAGTTAATAAATATCCTAAGTTGATTTTCTGCTGGACTCCTTCCATGTCTAAGTGGTGGTTGTTTACTGCAAGGATTCACCCACCAACCGGCTTCAGAATTTGTAGGTGCTCCCAAAGTTGAACTTAATCCCGATAAAACAACTGTAATACAGAGGACTAGCGCTGTGCAATTATCTGTAACAAAACAGAAAAAGATAAGAATCGAAGCACTCGAAAAATATTTATAAATAAATATTTGGAACTATCGAAGTTTTTTGGTGATAAAAATGAGCTTAAATAATAAGTTAAAACACGAAAAATCGACAAAAACATTTCCCGAAAATATTTTTGTTTAAATATAAAGAACTCACTAAAATAAAAACGAGGGTACACTATAAATGTATTATGCCGCACACCGCCGCTTGTAATATTCACGAAATTTATTAACATTTTGACCGAACATGAGGACCGTACAACACTATGTAAATAATACGGACTTGCGAGGAGCAAGTTGGCAAGTTAGCGGACTGACTAAGACTAAACTATAAAACTTTTCTCTGAGACCACTGGACATCGAGGTCCAGCCTCCCAAGGTGTAATACTTTGTTTCGGATGAATCCGTCATCAACATGCTGTGCTAAACACTCCTGCCGACGATTTTGTTCTTTTTCATAGGTTCGTACGGAACTGCATCGGTCGATCTTTATTATTATGGTTTATCTTATTCGCGGACGATTTTTACAAAAACGCACTCATATTTATTTGTGTGACGATACGGCGATGCGTGATAATATAGACGATTACGAATTGTGCGATAAATTTCAGCTGATTGTGAGAACAACAGATAATTTTTAAAACCTTATCAATTGATATTACGATTAAGATAAAAAAGAAAGATATTATGCGTGATATAAAACAAGTTATTTGACCCGCTACTTATTTTTAGAAATTTTGTAACTTGAAAAAGATTAACGACTCTGTTTAATTATTAATCTTGGTAACATATTCACTGATTACCGCAAAAGGGGCGTGCTCCGTTTAAACAGAAAAAATAACTTCTAAATTCTCACTTTGATAATACGAGTTTTTAAACTATTTTAAAATATTTAACACAATAATTTACACCGATTTTGTTTGACGATATTTTGAAAAAAAAAAACAACACTTCACCGGTCTCCTTTCTTAAAAAAGTTATATCTTAGGAAATCCAACGACGTTTAACAAAAAAAAACTCGCACTTATTCCGGCACAGGTTAAAACACAATCACGTCTATGACTAAGCTTTTCAAGTATTTAGTACACATATATATTCACTTATCACACAAGCAGCGCTCACTTTTGGAGATTAGTTACCTGTAGTAGACCGCAGCCAGACTGCCATTGATTGATTTTGTTGTGTGGAATCGCGTTATGTATCACTCTTTATATATGCGTGTGTATATCCACTTATCTTAATGAATCATCAAGTTTGCTTTACTGTGTTTCATTCAAAGCTGTAACGTTCAAACATGTGAGTCTGTATTTTATAGTCCCCACTCTATATACGTATCTGTATTGTTACGTAGGTACGTAAAAATTTATCAACACTGGAGAATCCTGGAGACACCATGTGGTTGGTCCTGGATTAAATCTTTGGTGTGACATTTAAAAATAGAATATAAACATTCGTACTCCTTGTTTGTCGTGATTATTTTTGTTAAGCATGTTTTATAATTAGTCTTGTAGGAATCCCGGTTACGGTTGGTAGTGAAATAAACATCCTGATTTTAGATTGCATTTCATTTATATGATGTTGCTGTCGTACTTGCGAATACCTCATAAATAATTACGTCACCATTTATTTAAATAATAGGTACTGATAACGCGAGGTAGGTGATTCCCATTTACAGGGAAATCGGAAAGTTTTTTATGTAAGCAACAGTTTAATATACTGATAATATTATATTATTTTTTAGATTACTCGACACATATTTCTGATATTTCTATATTTATGTAACAAGATACTCTAGATTTTAAATTGCAATAATACTTCAAATTAGTTTCTTTATTTATAAAAATTAATTTTTAACTTTCGGATAAATTGTTTAAATCTTAAAAAAATCATTGATAGGACCTTTCTAAATGTAAACCTGAATTTTATGTAGTATTTCTATAATTTAAGATTAATATATCATAATAAAATATAGTTTTGTGTGTGGAAGGATTTTTTGTTAACAAAATGTGGAACATATTGAGGAAAAATTCTATTCTAGATATGCAAATGTATTCTACTATTAATATTTATGTATTTTCTGTACTTGCTAACGGAAAAAACCTCTATATGTGCGAAAGTAATAAATAAATAAACATTAACTATGTAAAAAACATATCTTGTGTTAAGTTAGGGTTGGAAGATATATTGACAGGTAAAATAAATACCGTCTACTACCTTATTACTTTCTCAAGTTTTATGACTTGTCGCTTACAGTGACTAGGGTAACAAATCAAAAAGTCTAATATTCTGGACGTTTACCGAAAGCATAGTATCATTTTTTTTATATAGAAAAGTATTTATAGCCTTAACAACGTTTTAACAAAATAATTTCGAATTCAAAAAACATATTGCTACCACTTTAATTGCAATAAGACATTGAATGTGCGTAAAAGTGTTAAAATATGTGATGAACACTAACAGTGCATCGCACCGTTACTGTGCGTAGTATTAGGTGTCCTGATATTTTGTATTTTAAAAAAATGAGCTTGAGGAAAATTCAACAGAAAAAATGCATTTACCTCTTTTTTTACCAAGTATGTCACAAAAAGCTTAGGAAATTATAAAAGTGTTTGCTTAATGGGTACCCGCAATCAAAACCGGTACATTTAATCGTTAATACAATTTTTGTAATTATTTTCTTAATTGTGGTTGGACGCGATTATTCATTGTCTTTTTTGTAGATATTACGAAACCATAAAATAAATTAACAGATTAATTAATTACCAAGGTGTATTGAAATAAACCCTATATTATTGATTTTTCTGTTTCTACTTCATTGTATGATAAATAATGATAATGATATGAATATAACATTTGAACGAGACAAAATAATTGACGATATAAATTTAAATTAGTGATTACTTTCTTTTACGACTTTACAACGATTTTTACAGAGATTTCTACCCCTATATGTATACTTCTTCCCTCTCAAAACAAGTGAGATAAATAATAGTTTATATACAGTACAATTATTTTATAATTCACATATACATATTTACTACAAGACTCGTATATACTTATATTTTTATAAAATATATATTATCTTATATAATTGGGTATATCTATTAGATATCTATAATCAATATATTCAATGGTAAATTCAACATTACTAAATTTGAAATGTAGCATCACGAGGTAGTTGAGAATCGAGAACAACTTGTTCTCATTCTCTAAAATTTGTATTCAAAGGTACACAATGTATTTTTTCAGAAACATAAAATGTATTTTAAGCAGACATCTTATTAACCTAGAATAATGAAAATCTGGTAAGTGATTACATTTTGTTATCGCTTCCACATAAATTTCGTGTTTATATTTAAACCACATAAAAATGCTCTTGTTATATAAAATATATCAGCAATTAAAAGTAAAATATTCTTTAAAAGTCAAAAAGCAAAAAGCGGTTACAAATATTTTATTTAAACCATTTATAAACCTTGTATTGCATGCTGTAACCATCCAGTATTAAGTTTACAACTGTGAACAAAGGCAGTTCAGTTAATTTTACTTTAGTATGTCAACCGAGTAGAAAAATACCATTACTTGCTGTGGGTTCAGTTTATTATACATCTTATTTTCCTTTAAAGTAATACATGTGGATATAATCATGTAGACATACGATGGGTGAAGTAATTACACTAATTTACCACGATGCTATATAATAATTGTCAGTAGCGTCCTAAAGAATACGTAATTTGTTTCCATGTTGCTGTGGTCTTGTCATAAAACCGCAAACGTAAATCCACTTTATTTAATTTGTAAAAAATTACAGAAAAATTCGTGACCTATAGATTGAACAAATATGGATATTCCACAAATATTTCACAAGGGGCATATTTAGAGGCATCTCAGTTAGGTACATTATTTGATTTCTTTATTTTCCTTAATAATCAGTTTGGAGGAGGTACATATGTAAGTAAATATATAAATAGTTTAAGAAAATAAAAAAAAATACGACAAAGCTAAACGGAAGGAACATACGCACATATTGTGTGTATATTAATTCGTACATTAAGACATATTATGAAACTACGTAGGAAAGTTACTTTAGTGCACTTAATGAGTGATAGTAAAACAAAATAAATAGTGTTTTTTTTATCCAACAGAATTAATTTTCTCGTAACTATTTGTTATTATAAAGAAGAACCATTGTTACAATATAATTCGTCGTTACATCACCACATAAACCGATACATGCTGAAACTTGTATTGCAGTTGTTGTCACTGCCATATCTACATATCAGTGAACTTTGAAACTGATAATTTATATGATTATATAGTACTACTATTTAGCAATATTTTGCAGTATTGTGATCATTTATCTCATCTCGTTTGATAAGTGTGTACCGCTAGAGTATATGCGCCTACAAATTTATTATCAAAAAAAAGTTCTCATGTAACCTTTGTTAGGCGACGTGTTGATTTGATGGTTTGGAAAACCCTTATACTTATTTGCAATATTATGCAACGTGAATTACTGCGTCTAAATAATAAAATTAATTGTGAAAAAAAAAGAAAAAAATGACAAACTTATTAGCAAACTAATACTAAAACAAATATTTATTACGGTATTACAGTATTGTAATGTAGTAAATTACATTGACCACAATTTTTGAAACATGGCACATAAAGTTATGTTCTTAAATTTAATACATAGCAGTGGTCAAAGTGAGTGGTATTTGCAAGCATGGACGAATTTCCAAGTATCATGTTTTGTGGTAGATTGTGTGTTTTGATGGTAGACAAAAGATGGCACCTGCAACAAATGTTTAGTTGGAAATAGTTAAAAATGCAATCACAAATTGGTAAGTCATCTTCATCTATAATATTATTTTATGTAAGTAACATTAGTTATTGACATCTGTATGAGTGCTAAGTAGTTCGGAATATATTTTGCAAACTTATAAATGCATTGCATTATAAACCACCAAAGATTACATATGTATCTATTTTTGGTGATATACACATTTAATAGTACTGTAGTAGTAGTTGTACAGTGGAGCATCGATTATCCGAACTAATTGGGAACCAGGGTGGTTTGGATAACTGATATTTCAGATAACCGATAATTTAAAAAAAAACCTATTTGGGGTGTAGGTATAATATGTATGTGCATAGATAATTAAATAAACAAACAAACAAACATTAATACAACACACAAATTTATTTTACACTTCAATGTGTACCAAAAAAGAAAAGAGAACAACCATCATTTGTAAAAGAAAAAACTTTCAAGAACATTATGTACATATGTACATATTTGCAGTAAATAAATATGCATACATATCATAAATACATATACATTTTAAGAAAAGAAGTCCATTATTAAACGGTTCGGTTAACCGGTCGTTCCGATAACTGAGGTTCGGATAATGATGCTCCACTGTGGTAGTAATATACCTGTACCACTAACAGAATAAAAGTTCTGATGTTTGTTTAATAAGACATAAAAGGACGTTTTTAATTTTTAAAATTTGTCATTAAAAAAACAATCTATTTATTTCAATTAGAAGAGTTAAAAACAAATATTCATATTCTGTAATTAATATTCAATAACTAGTGATTATTCATTTAAAATTGAAAAATATATTCCCCATTAAATTAATATAACAGTAAAGGACAATTAGGAGACATTTTTTTCAATCTCAATTTGTTTCCAAACTTACGGCTTTTTTTTTGGAGGAGTTAAAAATTTAAAAATATGAGACGGTTAATATGGATGTATTACTCGCATGTTTTGTATAAAAAAATAGGTCATGAATATAAAGTGAAAAAATGAAAAGTAATACCAAATTTTGAAGATGTAGCTGACTATCTAAGTAATTATATCAACATAACTTAAAGCAATACAGAATTATCTGTACCTAATATATACATTTTTTTTAATAGAAACCCCTATTTTTGTGACGAAATTGGGAACAGCACTTTTTTCACGCATAGGAAGGTAAATAAAAGAAAATATTGGAGGACATATTTTTTTTTAAGAAAATCAGCTTTTAATTTAATAAACTATTATAGAGATTATTAAAGATTAATTATTGTAAAATTAACTAGAAATGAAAGAAAATTAACTAATATCAGGGAAAGACTTTCGCTTTGCCCAACCCTCCGATCTTGATAAGGGATATATCATTTGAAAGCGTTTTTAATTTGCTGTCGATTGGCACTAGTGCCAAAGTGCGGAAGTAAAGGGTTAAAAAGTTGAGGCCCACTAAATATTCGAAAAGTTCTCACGCCAAAATACATTGAAGTCGATTCAAAAGAAGCTGCGAACTTTTTAATAAAACATGTTTATGCTATTGATCAAAAAACCCCATTTTCTTTGTTTTGATGAATTACGTAATTAAGTATTACGTTACGTTACGTTTAAGTATTACGTTACGATAAAGTGTTACGTAAGTCTACTCTTCGGTGAGTTTTTAATTGTGATTAATTGTGTTTAATTGTGATTAATTTGATTTAATTAATTTGTAATGCATTGTATTGCATCGAGCACATACATACGCCGACCAATGGCCGTCCAGTGAAATTAAATTAAATATATAAATTCTTTTTCTCTTTAATTTTTATTTGTTTTCAATTATTTTAGGTTAGGTTAGGTTAGGTTAGGATGAGTGTTTTCAAAGCTTATAGATTATTATTTATAATTTAGGTTTGGATAGGTTTTACAATATGGCGGCTTCGAATTTCGGGTTCTCGAAACAAAACTTGTGTCCATTAAAAAGTATTAGCAATGTATTTTCAATGGCCCATAGACTTTGCTGGATTTTGTATTGAATAACAGCAAAAAAAATGATTTTTTTATAATGGGAGCCTATGGCATTTTTCAACTTTGAACGGCTGTAACTTTTGAACCTTGCGTTTCCACACTTTGGGACTACCATTCGACAGCATTTTGAAAACCCTTTTGAATGATATATATCTTATCAAGATCGGAGGGTTGGGCTATGCGAAAGTTTTACTGATCTTGACTGATTCTTACTTTTATCATCCAAATTCAAAGGCCGAGAAACATATACTTTTAGATGATGTGCTTTTCCGAAATCGTTGAATGGAAAGAAGTGGACCAATTGAAAGTCTGATCGCCAGATCTGACTCCCTTGTATTAATTTTTTGTAGGCATACGAGGGCATACGATACCCTCGCAGCATCAACTCGGATGATTTAAAAGTAATAATATGTCAAGAAATGCGACGGATACCTCCAGCAGATCATTTCAAACACTTAAAATTTTCTTGAGCGTTTTGTGCGCCGTTAGGCTGTGTGTGGTTTTTTAACATTAAATCGATTTGAATAAATATTCTTATGTCACCTACCTTAATATTTACCTTACCTACTTTAGGTACCTACGTGAAAAACGTGCTTTTACCAGTTCCGTCATAAAGTATAGTTGTCAGTAGTAATTAGACTTTTTGACAAAAAAAATGAATGTACTCTTTTGACGCGTCCGAATGATTTTTCAGAAAAAAGAATCCGTCACAAATTTATAAATTTTATTCGTTACTTTATGAAAACTATAAGTTATATGTGTGTTATTCTATATTATTATTGCAACAATACATTTTATTACTTGTAAGTTACGATGATGAAATACATTATGCCTTTCGCCAAGAACATATCCATGTTATATTTTTCATTCATGCTGACATTTCTGTGCGGAAGTAGAATTGTGAAGGTGGAACATATTGTAAGTAGATTTTAATTTATGTGTTTCAAATTAACAGGTACAAAAAAAGGATAACATTTTTTACAAATTTGCTAAATTATGGAATATGTTCTAATGAACTCTACAAACAAAGGACCTTGTTGTTTAACGGTGTTTAGAATTTATAATAAAAAATGCATGTTTTTGACACTCCTCAATTTTGTAATTCGTCTGTTGACTCAAATATAGACCCAAGAAATGTAAAGTTGTATAGGATTTGTCACTAACCTACCATTTATGGATCATGTTACGCCTTATACCGAATAATTTAATTAAGGCTATGCCGGCGATTTACTTTTTTTGGTTTGCTTATTAATATTTCATAATGAGACACCAACACATATTCATAGGAGAAATGGAGAAATAGATTTTTTTCATCGGCTGCATAATATAAACAAACAATTTATTTCAATATACAACGTATCCATGAACCTCTTAAGATCGATTGAAATCAACTCTTTATTGAGAAATAATAAAACGGATTAGCTTACAATATCATAGTTTTACAATTATAATTAAAATTTGCTTACATGTGTTATTCACTTAATTGGATCAATCAAACCAATCAACTTTAATTAACGAATATTGAGTTTTGATAATTTTTTAACACATAACATTTTAATTAGTTACGGTTCCACGTAGGTAGTAAATATTAATTAGCAATAATAGACATCTACTAACTACCTATGGCCATCGAATATAGTGGTACTAAACAGGGACAAAAGTGTTACAAAATTTTCAGACGTCTCTGCAACATATGTATTTTTCAAGTAAACAATGAAAAATACGTTTTTCACACCTACATAGAGATACGATATGCTTTTTGTCACCAAATTGACATCAACACGAGACCAGATATCTTTTCAACAAATCATTGCACTAGTTTAAAGGTTTGTGCCTCCAGTGGTGAAAATAGTCATTTTGGTTCCTTAATCCATATTTATTATCAAGGAAAGTATCTCTGGTATTGCTGTTCAAAATGTTTTTAAGTCATGATGAAATAAATTACCTCGACCATCACACATGCTTCCTGCTTCGCGTGAAAAACATAAAAAAAATAATTAAATCAACAAATCGGCTTTGTTTCATTTTGGTCTCCGGATAATCTGGGGAAAACATTTTACAACTAGTTAAATGCAACTTCTTGTTGGTACAGTGGTTTCACAAAGCCTTTCATTAAACACATTTTAATGTGGAGAGGAGGTAAAATTATATTTTCTGATGAAATTATGAGATTACACCTCACATTAATTTTTCCAGAACTAAATTCATTTTAACTGGTCGCCCTTTTTTAACATAGCTCTCTGGTTGTGACTCAGAATCATGGATACTAAAAATTAATTTTACAAATAACCCGACGTAATAGAAAAATATGTATAATTAAATTTGTCATCGATATACCCGTCCCAAAAATATGTGTACCCATAGTTTGCTAGGGTAAGATAAAACTTAAAATTTATGAATTAGTAGATATTATTTATTTTTAATCGAAGATCATTGTATTAATAAATTATTAAAGATCAGTTTGAATTAAAATAAATAATAAGTTTAGAAGAATTTGGCGGAATGGTAAACTTTTTCTTTCCCGCTAAATAAACAAATGCTTTAAAGTATCATCGACTTTAAAAATAGAAGATTGTGGAGTTTACGAGGAATTTCGAAAATAATACAAATAAAATCTTGAAAAATGTTTTAAAAATATACAAATCGGAAGTGGTTTCTCCAGAGAGTAATGACACATATGAATATACAGAATTAAGAATAATTAACACGAACAATTGTCATAAATTATAATCCAAAAAAAGGTTTTATAGAACCGGATTGCCAAAGAATAGCAAAATTACACGTTGGCTCACCAGATGGAAAGTGAGGTTGGTCAATTTATTTGAATGATTCACCACGCATAAAACTATTTTTATTTTGGTGGTGAAAGTTTTAATACATTGTACTTTGCGTCGCCTCTTTAATAATTTGTGTAATACAGGATTATGTAGCATCATATCCATATCATTAGATAGAAATTGGAGGATTTTATTTTTTTCAAGCTATCTCACAATGAACAGGGAGTAAATGAAAGTACCTACCTACCGTAATGATTGTACCATTACGTATTTTTTATTTCACTCTTATTCAAACCAATCATATATAAAATATCTCGTATAAAATTAACTTCTGAAGAATCTAGTTACAATTTGCACTCTACAGGAATGTATGAATTGAGTATAGAATGTATCTATATTCATTTTATCCTACTCTGACCAATGCACTCTAATCGGCTTCAATGCCAGTAAATGCTATTAGTAGTAAACTGAATAACTAGTGGCTAAAAATTAGATTTAGTTGTAAGTAAAACAGAATTTTTGATAATTCTATACCTTTTGCACATAGTATAGATAGAAAAAAGATCATGAAGATGTAGACACACATGGAAAATCTAATTAATTGACTGAGTTGAAAAGTGGTGTATTAGAAAGCATTATGTTAGGTACCTTTTAAATGTTGTTAAATTGTTTTCAAATATCAGCAACTGGTGAAATGCTACATAATAGAGTTTCTAGATTGAAGTTCTTCTTTGGGAAAGGTACTCAGGTAATTTCAATTCGAATGATCATTGGGCCTATCGAGAAATTTCGTGGACTCCATGGAACTTCACTTCAAGCCGTTACCTCAACTGTGTAGGTAGTTATGTGACAGAAGATTGTAATATTCCACTACATCGGTGTTCAAACCAACATTTCCAAATCCTGTGATAATAGAGTAGAGATTTTCTCTATGGTCGGATATTTTTGCTTATCCTATAAAAACTTAAATATTCAAAATTTTTCATTGTAAGGATTGAATTCTAAGATTGAAGAGTCCTAACCAAAAGTTAATTAGTACAATTCATACAATTATTGAAATAATGTTGGTCTCTATTTTGCCAGATGGGCTCAATAAATACTCACTAAAAGTCAATTACGTAACATCCGGATTTTTGTTATAGGTCACAAGTCGGCGATTACGTCACGGAAAGCCCACGACATCCTTTCAATTCCTAGGGGATATTCTAGGGGAAATTATTTGGTCATTAAATTACACTGTTATTATGTCATTAAGTTACACCGAGCAATTTTTGGTTAGAGCCCTAATAAGTACAATAAAAATGAAATATACTAGCAAAATACAGACCAGAATTATTGCCACATACAATTTATTACACAAAGATGTAATAGTTGTATCTGCCATATTTATATGATAAAATAAATCGGACTACTTACTAAACAAAAATGCCCTTACTTCCAGAAACGAGGAGTAGCTTTATTATTAACATCATTTAAATCCCCTTTTCTATTCGTAAAATAAGTGATAACACTGCCAGACACAAAAAAAAGTTATCTCAAATATATGGTCTCCGAAGGATTTTTTCCCGCTGAAAACGAATCCGGTGTCAGAATTGCTCCACCACTCTTCAAGCTTCAGCAAAATGCTCTTCTTCATCTTCATCTAAAGAAAAATGAAGACTTTTTGCTTACGAGCCATGCTTTACGTATGATACATGGTTTCCGAAGTATGATACATGGTATCTTCAGGTATCTTCAGTTTTCAGCAAAGCGCTGAAGAACACCGCCACACAAAAGAAAAAGTTGTCTGAAATGTATATGCGATATATGGTTTCCGAAGTAGTTTTTCCCGCTGAACACGAATCCAGTGTCAGAATTGCTCCATCACCCTTAAATGTTCACCAAAATGCTGAATAATCTTCAGCAAAACGAAGAATTTTCCCTTATGAACTGTGCTTTATCTGTGATATATAGTTTCCGAAGTATTTTTGTCCACTGAACACGGATCAGGTATCAGAATTGCACCATCTATTTTCAGTCTTCAGCACTTTGCTGAAGATTGAAGATAGATTATGCAATTCTGGCACCTGATCCGTATTCAGCGGGAAAAAATCCTTCGGAGACCATATATCGCATATACAATTCAGACAATTTTTTTTGTGTGGCGGTGTAAGGACTGTAACTCTCACATCAATTCAAAATCTTCAGTCAACAGTGAAGCCGAAGCCATATAAACGTTGCTATTAATATTTATGACGACTCTCATGACACAATTTTTACGATCGCTTATCTAGATTAAATTTACTATCAGTAAAACATAAAGTTATACAATTACTCGTATGGAGATAAATATTTTGATTTAAGTGTAAAATTATATTTATCATTTCTACTTCCATGATTTGTCGATAAAAGAATTATAATGCAGTTCTGTTTCCTGTTTATTGTATGATTAACGTCAATTTACTGATAAAAAATTGATCGATTTGAGAAATTTAACTGGCGCCTAAAAGTTCAAGTTATTTACACTTAAAAGGTGAGGAAAACTTTAATTTTTCGTCAGATTATATGTAAAACTCATTAGATTAGATAGAAAAATTAGATAATACCAAACAGTAAAAACACTGTTATTGTCTAACAAGAGATGAAAAAGTTGCCATAATATGGGTTTAGCCCAGTTGATGCGTAGCCTCAGAAGGATTCAGCTTGCATTAATTAGGGCAGAATATTTTTTTCTAGGAATGTTTGGTATAAGGTGAAAAGTGTGAGACTTAAGTTTTCGACCTCGAATGCCGGGGGGAAAACTTTTGGCAGGCGAAAAACCACGAAATTTTCGCACTTTTTTTAGTTATTTGCTTACATCTCCTAAAAGTCGCATGCTACAGAAAATTTTATACGTTTCGAAATTAAAGTAGATAAAATATCTATTTACACAATTCATTCGTCAAAGTCTTTTGACGTCGTGTGGTTCGTCTTCTACGGAAGTTCGACGATATTTTCCAAAATATCATAAAGTGAAGTTTGAGAGCGGTAATGTTACCCATTATTGCCGAACGCATTGTTGTTGTGAGGCTGGTGTCCTTGAGATGTTGATGTTCTTGTGTCAAATAGGAGTTCTACTCCAACCAAAACGAACGTAGACATGCTGAAACCAGGAAAGAGTGGCAAACCTGGCACCATCTTTTCAACATCATCGTATAAGTATGACCCTGACTGCATTCTTTTTGCTCACGCCTTCTCCGGTTGTGACACAACGTCAGTCCCTTTTGGACATGGCAAAATTAAACTATGTGTCCTCTTTGAGAACAACCCTGCATTAAAGGAGGCGGCATCTACTTTTTATGAGGCATCAGCATGAATAGCCCAAGACAGCAGAGCATGGAAAGCTATTTTGATAGCATTGTATGATAGCTTGCCTTCAGCTTCAACTTCCACCAGTCCAGTGCTGACTGGGAAACAAGTTGGACCCCCTTCAGTGGGGACGGAAACAACACAGTCTTGGTCTTACTCCTGTGCCAATGAAAAAAGAAGCGGCACCCCAGTCACTGCTGCAACTGGTGTACTAATTGTTATATGTCCAAGTTGTTTCCCAGCCAGCATTGAAATTGTAGAAATATTCTGCGGCAACGATTATCTTGATATATCCAAAAGAGAATGACGTGTCACAACTGGAGAAAGCGTGAACAAAAAGAATGCAAGACAAGCAATACAAGAACAGCGTAAAGAATGCGTAACATTACCGCTCGCAAACTTCACTTATATTTTGGAAAATATATCGTCGATTGTTCAAATTTCCGTAGAGTACGAATCACATCACATCCAATCACCTTTGTTCATCATCCAATAATGAATTTTGTAGAACATTTTATCTACTTTAATTTTGAAATGTATAACATTTTCTGTAGCATGCGGCGTTTAGGAGATATAAACAATAAACTAAAAAAGTTCAAACATTTGGTGTTTTTTTCGCCTGACAAGAGTTCTCCCCCCGACTTTCGAGGTCAAAAACTTACTTTCACACTCCCGACCTACCATACATTCATACCAAACAATCCTAGAAAAAAAATCTTCTGCCTTTATTTCAAGGTGGAATAAAAAAAAAACTGGACATTTTCCACGAAACACCGAACTACTACACTTTTCTTTACACTTTACACAGTTAGAAAAGTGTAGTAGTTCGGTGTTTCGTAGAAAACGTCCAGTTTTTTTGTTTCTACCCACTCCAGGATCAAGGTGGAATATTTTTATGGATTGGACTAGTTATAGGCTATTTAAAAAGTAGTATTACTTCTTTGGAACTTCTTGAAATACATTTTTGCATCTCTTATTTTTAGAAATTGCTGTTTTTTTTTAAGAATTGGTGAGGGTAGTTTATATATTTTACCTTTAAGCCGACGATTTAATAAATGTGTATGTATACGAGAGGTTTTAAACAAAACCTATTGTGATATTACTTATATCACAAGTCTGTCAGTAAAGCAATAACTTTATCTACATATGTTCAAGACATGACAAGAAACTTCTTTGAGAGATTCTCAAAATCGCTTGCAAAGTCTTAACATCATCCAATTGTGGGATTATACATCGGGGCTATATGGAGGGTGTGGCGATTTTTACTGTTTCTGTGTCGTAGAAAATGCTGCTACTTTTATAAGGTTTCGGTAGCCTGATTTTAATGTTTGGTATTGTTACGAACGCTGGGCCAGTCCGCCCCTGCCTGTTTTGACGCCGGCTGACCAAAGCAGCCGATAACCTGTGCTGACGTAAGACGCCCAGAAACGCCACGAGTATTCGCGGCGGTTCGACTTCGCGCGCTGGAGGCTTCTCGTAGATACGCGACCCTTCTATAGGTGTATATAACGCGGGGTATCCACGCGCGACGATAGTTCTATTTAAACCGGCGCGGCTTACAACGCTCAAGATAAATTGTATAAAAATAAATTAGTGTAAATAAATAGTGTTAGTTTAAATGTACGAGTTTAATTTTTCACACCACACGAACCCGAAATAAATAAAACGTTACATTGGTGTCAGGTGTTGCGTGTGAAACAAAACAATAATAAAAACATTTAAATAAATAAATTCGCGATAAATAAATTAAGTGAAATGGCTTCAAGACAGGTGTTTTTGAAGGACCTTAAAGTGGCGGATTTGAAAAGAGAACTCGAAGAACGGGAGTGTGAAACGACAGGGAAAAAGGCCGATCTGCAAAATAGACTTAAAGAAGCTCTGGAAAATGAAGGTGAAAACCCTAATACATATTTATTCGACATTGCTGGCGATATAAATTCGGCGTTGCAAAGTTTGGAAAACAAATTATTAGAAAATGCCACCAAAATGCAACAGGAACTCCAGGAATCGTCTGGAAGCTTGGAGAAAAATCTAGAAGAGAAACTTTTTAGAAAATGCCACCCAAATGCAACAAAAATTCGAGGAAACGTCTGGAAACTTAAGAGGGATGGAGCAAAACTTAAGAGGGATGGAACAGAAACTAATAGAAAATGGTAGTAACCTGCAACAGAAGCTAGCGGAGACATCTGGAAAATTAGAAAACTTAGATAAAAAACTACTCGAAAATTATACAACTTTAGAAAAGAAAATTATGGAAAATTCTAGTTGCCTCCAGAAACAAATAGGCGAATATGTGGACGGAAAATTTGAGGAAATTGAAAATAAGTTAGTTACCGTAGAAGAATTCCAGAATAAGTTTCTAGAAGTAGAGAGAAAAATTGCAACGCTGAATTTAGAAAGTGGGGAACAACAGCGAGTGGTCAATACCGCTCTTAAGTCACCTGGTAGCGACATCGACAGGTTGAGTAAACCCGAGTTGAGCAGTCACGTGGAAATTTCGAAAATTCGCATGAAACCACCACAGTTTGATGGTAAGAGCTCCTGGGTCAATTACCTACGGCAATTTGAGGCTGCAGCGAAGGCAAATGGTTGGTCGTTGGCAGAGAAGGCTACAGCGCTGACATTAGCACTACGTGGAGATGCCACGGATATATTACAGACGCTTTCGCTTGAAGAACAAGAGGACTACCATCAACTTGTCCGACATCTGGAAATGCGTTATGGTCAGTCTCATCTCGAGCATGTCTACCACTCGCAGTTGAAGAACCGCTATCAGAAAAGTAACGAATCGCTGCAGGAATTCGAAGCGGACATAGCGCGGTTAGTTCGTTTGGCATATTCATCTACGCCGGAGAACGTCATGGAACGACTAGCCGTGCAGGCGTTTTTAGACGGCCTGCGTGATACTGAGACCCGTCAAGCTCTGACTCTCGCTCGTCCCAGCAAGTTGGTGGATGCTTTGGCGCGAGCTTTGGAATTCGAAGCTGCTAAACAGAGTTGCAGAGGTCAAGCTAAGGTCCGTAGGATGGAGGAAGGTGTTGAAGAAGGAACCTGCAACGAAGCAGAAATTAGGCGAGTCGCCAAGGAGATATTGGATAAGAGGCCAATTCGGCGTTGGAATGGTGCTAAGGTACGTCACATTCGTGGTCGCCGTATTGAAAAAAAGAAAGCACCGCCATCATCTGAAAAGGATGTCGTAATACGCAGACTAACGGTGGTGAATGATGATTGGCAGCCGGATGAGCTTCTGAGAGATCAAGAGAATGACCCGAATCTGAAACCAATTGTGAATTGGAAGAAAGAAGATCGGAAACCCACTTGGGAGGAGGTGTCACGGTATTCACCAACCGTAAAGTCATACTGGGCTCAGTGGAATTCCCTCGTCTTAAGCGATGGACTCTTAAAACGCGTTCTGGAGAAATCAGATGGTACCGAAGAGCGAAAACAACTGATAGTCCCCAGAAACAGAGTGCCAGAGGTATTGGAGGAGATCCACAATGGAAGCACTGGCGGACACCTGGGAGTAACAAAGACGCTGGGAAAAGTTAGGGAGCGTTTCTACTGGGTGAACTGCACTACTGATGTGAAGGAGTGGTGCAAGAAATGCGTGGTGTGCGCTGCAAGTAATGGTCCGCAACGACACCCGAAGGCTCCAATGCGACAATACAACGTGGGTAGTCCGTTTGAAAGAATTGCCATCGATGTAGCAGGTCCGTTTCCGGAAACGGATAATGGAAATAAATACATCGTCGTCGTGATGGATTATTTTAGCAAATGGGTAGAAGCGTATGCCCTTCCAAACCAAGAGGCTTCTACTGTGGCGGACGCTCTCATCAAGGACTGGATTTGTCGATTTGGTGTACCTCTGGAATTACATTCGGACCAGGGGAGAAATTTCGAGTCGATTCTGTTTCAGAATGTGTGCCGTACACTCGACATCCGTAAGACAAGGACAACTGCACTGCACCCGCAGTCAGATGGAATGGTGGAGCGAATGAATAGGACCATCAACCGGTACTTATCCAAAGTAGTCTCTGACCACCAGAGGGACTGGGACCAGTTTCTCCACCTGTTCCTGCTAGCCTACCGGTCGTCAATCCACGAAACAACTGGACAAACACCTGCAAGCATCGTGATGGGCCGTGAACTGCGTCTACCCTGTGACCTGAAGTTCGGCTGTACACCAGGGGACGACGTGGCTGGAGAGGACTACGTCAGTACTCTACGCCAGAGAATGGACGACATCCACGAACGAGTCCGTTCAAATATCCAGGGCGCCAGCGACCGCATGAAGGAGACCTACGACATCAACGCCAACGATGGCAGGTACCAGCCCGGCAACCAAGTCTGGTTATATAACCCACAACGTCGTCGTGGGTTATCTCCAAAACTTCAAAGCTCCTGGGAAGGTCCGTATGAGGTCGTCACCCGGATTAACGATGTAGTCTACCGAATCCAGAAGTTGCCAAGAGGAAAACCTAGGGTGGTCCATTTCAACCGTTTAGCCCCTTTCGCCGGAAGCAATGACGAACAAGCTGAAGCCAGAGTTCGACACGTCAGTCCACCAGACGGCGAGCTCTCCTTCGAGGAATTCATGTCGCTTCATTCCAACGGCCAGAAAGCTCGCTACGGTGTAACGCGAGAAGAACCACGTGACCTGTTCCAGACTCCTGCTGACTTCTGTCTTGCTCACTGTGTGGCAGCGGACCTCCGAATGTCCCGAGGGATTGCACTTACCTTCAAGAAGGCGTTTGGACAGTTGGAGGAGTTACGCAGACAAAGACCAGAGGTTGGACGAGTCCTTCAAATCACGGCGGCCGAGCAGGAGAAAGAGAGGTCCGTTTTCTATTTGGTGACCAAGCAGCTATCGCACCATAAACCAACTTATCAAACTGTCTGGGACACACTAGTCGAGCTGAGGGATGTGCTCTTGTCCCAGAGCATAAGCAGTTTGGCGATACCGAAGATAGCCAGCGGACTAGATGGCCTGGATTGGAGGGTGATCAGGAGTATGCTAGAAGTCCTCTTCCGGTTTACTGGAATTGAGATTCTGGTATGCTGTTACAACCCCAGGAGATCGCTCAACGAGAAGACTGTGGACTGCTTCTTCTACCAGACCTCCCGATGCAAGAATGGGTCATTCTGCAGGTATCGTCACAGGCCAGGGGATGACACAATTCGAGACGAAATGTCTTTAAGGAGGGGGCAGTGTTACGAACGCTGGGCCAGTCCGCCCCTGCCTGTTTTGACGCCGGCTGACCAAAGCAGCCGATAACCTGTGCTGACGTAAGACGCCCAGAAACGCCACGAGTATTCGCGGCGGTTCGACTTCGCGCGCTGGAGGCTTCTCGTAGATACGCGACCCTTCTATAGGTGTATATAACGCGGGGTATCCACGCGCGACGATAGTTCTATTTAAACCGGCGCGGCTTACAACGCTCAAGATAAATTGTATAAAAATAAATTAGTGTAAATAAATAGTGTTAGTTTAAATGTACGAGTTTAATTTTTCACACCACACGAACCCGAAATAAATAAAACGTTACAGTATTATTTAGAAAATTAATATCTTTTATTTTTAATTAAAATGTAATAATAATTTAATTATACCTTTATAAATACATCTTCACATCTAGCTCTCAGTAAGAGGCTTACAATTTGCCTCAGAGGCAAACAACTTATATGTTGTTTTTTAAATCATTCGACTTCTTTTAAAATTATTCGCGACTGCCTTCAATATTTTAGTCTACTTGATCCACGCTACTACACAATGCACCTTCCCAATGCTTTTTTTGTAAAACGTTATTTTGTATGTGGGTAGTTATTCATACAAATTAAAATGTCAGCAACGGTTTAACCTAAGCTTTATAACCTCTACTAACAAACCCTAAAATTGGCAAATAGATAGACGTTAATTTTTCCTGATTCCGTTAGTCAGTTACCATTTCTGCGGAGTTACCGTTAGAATGTCAAATCTTAATTTGATGAAGCGTTACTAATTTTAAGGATTATGTTAAATACAGCTAATTGATGAGTAATAATTATTATATGGTCATATTTGGTAACTCTAATCGTGATTAATGTTCTGTAGGATTTATACTAATTTCTCTATTGAATATGGAATACCATTTTCCAATCCAGACGTGAAAAATGTATATGTGAAGATCCAGATGTGAAAAATGACATATAAAATTGCGGTTATTAGCGAAAAAACAACAACGAGTTTTTTTTTGTTACAGCATTCCAGTTTTACCGGATTTCGAGGTTCAAAAATAGAAGTATATATTCGCATCCATTATGTATCATGTAGGTACGTTTATACAGCGAGAGACGAAAATTTGGAATAAAATTTAAAACTTTTTAACGTTGATTTTTTGGAAAATTTATTACGGTTTATTTTTGAAAAAAAAAAAATGCTGATACAGGTTGGTTTTAATGTGCCTTATGCGTCTTTTGCATATAACATGCTTCAAAATTTGAGCTCAAAGTAGGATTTGTGAATTCAAATATATGTTCGGATGTATGACGTGTTTGATAGGTTCAGGCTTAAAACTGTTGTTTTGCGATCTGCATTTTTTGACAGCTTTATAACAGTCCAGGCTAAAGTTATATGTTAAACAAAATAAGTTTGTGTATATTCTACAACTAACGTCAAAAAATGGTATTTACACAAAAACAAAAAGTGTTGATGGTCCTAAACGTAAGGAAATCTTTAATATCTAAGCGAAAAAGGAAACTTGAAGGACAATGGACGTATATATTCTCTCGAAGACATTTACTTGATGGTAGAGTCCCACTATAGAAACATAAGGAAACTTGAAGGACAATAGACATATATAGTCTCTCTAAGATGGTTACTTGAAGTTTCAAGAACGGTTTCCTGAGGTGGTTCCGAAAGTCGTCTACAATACGTTCAAGTATTCTCTTCGGCACATAATTAAACTGTTTAGGGAAACGGAGTATGGAACGAAAGATAGGTACTGGCTATCCTATAGCATGAATGGATGTACTGAAAGAAAATGTGCCTCAAGTTGTGGAAGATGCTCCCAAAACTTCTGTGCGGGTTCTGTCGCAGCTAATCGGCGTGTTTGTTGGTAACTGCCATACTGTTTTAAAAAGGTCTTACACTTGTTTCCCTACCGTTTAAGTTGCTTACCCTCGTAGATCAAAGTTTTTGGCTACAACCCGGGCATTTTTTTTCTCCGAAAAATGGTTTCAAGTGATTACCTATGTAAGTTCGCAGAATATGAGAATGTGAAACGAAAAACCAGACAATTGTGTTTATCGAAACCCATCTTCATACAAAAAACATAGGTGTGTGTTAGCTGGTGGTTTTCAATGGAATATTTTTTTTAATGGAACTCCCTGCCAAACGATATAAGATAGAAATTATTATACCCTTCTTAAACGACGGTAATGACGAAATTGCTACAATTTACTACTATCAAGATGGTGCTAGAGCACACATTGCGGGTGAAACAAGTTTTCTAAGAATATCTTCCATAATTGCTTTGTGAGTTTCAATTCCGAACATGAATTTCCTCCAAGATCCTATGACATAACACCATGCGATTTCTTTTTTGGCCGTACTCTTAAAACATAACAGTACTGCTCATCTTCTAGATGATGAATTCTAATCGGTTCTATTTCAAAAAAATGTCCCAAACAACATAAGGCCACTTTTCAACAATTTTTATAATAAAATGCTTATTTTGAAATGTTTGTTGAATCAAAATTGTCTTATTATCCAATTTTCTCTTTCAATTAAATTGTAAATTTGTATTTGATCACAACTTAACCAAACATTTGTTTACATATCACAATCAGCCATGTTGTACAAAAGTTGGCGGAGAAAAAGTTAAATATGTTTTTTTACAGCCAACTTGAGGTTGAATTTATTTGAATACTCGATATTGCCAAAATTTTACATAGATGTTTCGTAATGCTTCAATTAAGCACTTAAGACGACATTGACACGCATTTTAATTATTGAACCCCTACTTTTTCTACATGAGATAAAATATACACATATATGTAAGTGCTTCTTTTGTGTTAAAAAAGTTTTAATAATTTATTTTGTCACATTACGTCAATTTATAAAACCTAGTAAAATTTTCTATAATGTAAAAAAAATATTGGAATTTAAAAGGAGATACAAAGTGCTTGCCAGCAGAGCAGTTTTGTTACAAAAACGTGGTAATTTTCCCTTACTTTTTGGCACAATAAGTGAGACGTCGGATATCGAAAAAAAAAACTGAATAGAACTGTAACATTTGTGTAACATGTGTGTTCCATCATTTTTAATGCAGGCTAACACTCTTCTCACAATAAACTATACGTCGCATTTGTTGCAGTCTAATAACTTATTATTAAAGGTATTGCTTATATAAATTATTCTGGGGCACCCTGTATAGCAGTAATACCTATCATGCAACCTAGTGCCATCAGTTTCAACGTATCTCTTGAAAATTCCAGCCTGAATTCCAAAAATCAGACAATTTACAAAACACGTTTTAATTACCACTAGATATTATAAAAAAACCACAAGGACAGTGACCTAACTTAAAAATGTAAGAACTTATTATTAAATACATCTCGCATACTTGGTCGGTTTTGATAATGTATCAAGAAAACATAATTATGTGCATGCCGCACTATGTGACAATGTGAACGTAATTGATACTACCGAAAAGAAACATTCCGCTACAAGATTATGATGACGGCAAATGAGCAACTACAAACGCCACGACTGTGGTAGGTTGTCTGCAGTAATAGCATCTAATAATTGGTTTAACATACTTTAGATTTAAATTAAGTAGGTATTTTACTAAGTAGCTGTAAGAAAATATAACAAAATATAAAGGGAATGTATTTATTAAGATTTGAAATACTAGTACTAAAAATATACAGGATTATCATTGCTATAATTTGTATGTTGACAAAAGGGATAAATCTAATGTATAGAAAGCAGAAAACAATTCCTTAGAGGGAATTCAAAGCTTCGAACCACAGTCGTCAAAACAAAAAATTAAATATCACTTAATAGACCAGCTTCAAATTCTGTAAAGCATTCATCAAAGTTAAAAACAAACAGTTTTCTCAATCCTCAGAAGGTTATAAAGACTATAAATATTTGGCAAAAGAAACAGTATTTTTTGAACATTTTACTTAATACAATTAATTAGATCCGTTATAGTTAAAAAGTTATCTAGGCTATCTTTTTAAGTACGTTGAAGTGACAAATATGATAACTATGAAAGTTTCTCGTTATAAACTCTCATGGTGATCATATTAGTTAATTCAATATGATCCAAAAGATAGTCTAGATGATGCTTTATTGCTGCAATGGATCCAAGTGAATCACAAGTGCGTAAAAATACATCGATTACAGGAATCAATGTATTTTTGAAATCGTATTTCAGAAAGTAAAAAAATGGAAAGTAGTGTCCCAAAAAAAAAAACAATTTGTCTGTTTTTACTTGAAAACTTTTCACGAAAGTTTTCTATGGTATAGAAAGTAATAAAGACGTTTTAAGAAATTGACCCTCTTTTATCACGTGATATTGATCACATGTTAGATGCATTTGAGATTTTATATAAAATAAACAAGAACTAAACTAAATCTGATTAACCTTAAAAGAATTTTTGTACGAACTTGACCACACGAACCACTTAATTAGTTTATATGACTTGGAGCTGAAATGATTCAGTATTTGTTACGTCGGCGTCGGTGAATAACTTAACTACTTAATAGTCTTAAGTAATATTAAATCGGAACTGATCATTATATACCAAGAGTAAGCAAAATTAGTGAATGAAATGTTTATGAACCTGTATTTTATTTTATTTAAAATTATATTGACGTACACATTAAAAAAGGAGAGATCTCCGTTTTTGTTTTGGTCTAATTTAAATGATGCTTCATAGAAAACCAAACTTTTTATAAAGCATTTGTTTGTCTGTCTATTGTAAATTTCTTAGTAAAATAGTTTGATAGTGTGACCTATTTAAGATCGTTACATACGGCATATCCGTTAATTATTGTTTGATTAACTTCAAATTTTGGTGGTAAGGAATGACCGATCAAGTAACTCTTTGAACTTTGAATAATATTTAATACAAGTCAGTAGCGTACGATTTTAAAGGGGTTTGAAAAATTCGTTGTCGAATTCCTGTGATACAAGTCTGCAAAATTAAATTTAAATTTTTAACTTTAAAATATTCCGAATTTAGTGAAGTTTTTTCAGTGAACTTTTGGCATAGTTGTAAAGCTTCTTGTGTTGCAAGCAAATAATATAATTTCGTAGATATTGTATGTTGTAGTTTAGTAGGTATAACACTAAAATTGTAATGCTTCTTATATTGGCAAATTTGCAGGAATTAGCTAAGTTTTCATCGAAAGAAAATCAATGTAATTTTTGGTTTAGACTTATTTACCAACAATTATCTAACTCTATTATAAGTGAGTAATGGAGCGGTAATGGACATTTATGCGGGTAACAAACCGTCAAAGTCGCAGATTACATGTGACTTTGCCTAAAATAGGTATGCGGTTTAGATGTAAGATTTTATTTTATGTGTGACAAAATGATCGGTATTCAGTTAATGACACACAAATTGGCTGATTAACCACAGTAGTTTATTCAGAAAAATATTACATTTGCTGTGGGATAAAATAAAAACATAAATAGGCTACTTTATTTTTTGACGAAAATGTCAATAAGCTATTTTTTGAAATTAGTTATCAATAAACTTTCAGTTGCGGAAACACGAAATTTACAATCTTACAAAAGTTTTTCTCCCGTGCCTAAATTTCAGTCATATAACTACAATCTATGGAATATTTAATGCTAATAAACGAATAAATTGTATTTTAGGGGCCTTGTATCTCAGAAACCCGATAAGATATTTTACCTAAAATTGGTGTCAAGTGGTTTTAAATTATGCTCTTTTTTTAATATTTGATCTTTTAAAGCATTGCCCCTACTGATTATATTTGTACCGGATTCTATTATGTCTTAATATGTTGGTAATAAGTGATAAAAGCATGCATTTTGTTACGAGCGAATTCTATTAAAATTGAAGATTTGTGTAAACGAGCCATGTGTTGGCCATTTAACCCGTAGGTAGTCAATCCAGGATTAGGTCCACGATGCCGGAACAGTCGTACTGGTAGTGGTGTACTTCATCCGGAACGAAGTTCCGGTACTTTTTGTATTGGGATGAAATGAGTTCCGGAACTTTTTCCTATCATTATAGAAAATCCGTACATCTAGTATTATGAATCAATCACAAAACATACGATTTGTAAACGTAATACTTTATTCATGAATAGTAAAAGTAAAAGGTGAGTAGAAATTTAATTTAAGTGTTAGTTCTAGTAGGTATAAATCAAATATCATTACGAATACACACAGTTTCGACATATGTATAATGTTAATCTAAACCCATATATACGGTATGTATATACACGTTTGGTCACTAATTAGTTAAAGAATTATTAGTTATTGATATTATGATTTACATAAAATTAATAAAATACTATAAGAATTGATTTTGGGTTTAGCAAAAGATTCTTGCTCTGTCTAAGTACATTATAAACTTTTTTCTGTATGTAGTATTTAACGTATCAATGGATTAGCAACATGGAATTTGGGACAAGTTTGTGGGTAGTACAAAGCTCTTTGATTAAGTTAATTTTGAGAATGGAAAATAGATGAATTATTTCTCTTCTCAACAATTTTCAACCTACAGAGATGAAAGGTTATGTAAAACAGAAGGTATGAATAAAATATATAGAAAAATACAGATTAGTAATAAAAAAAGAGTAGAAAAGCAATAAACAAAACCCGTAGAACTATGTAGTATTGATAGACAAACGTAACTTTTAAAAGTTATAAAGATTTCTATCTACATTTTTTTATTAATTCCTTTATTTATGACCCTTTATATAACTGATTATTGAAATTAAAACCCTCACTTTCGGAAGCAAGCTATTAGTATATATGACTATAATTAATTACTTACAAAATGTGGTACTTGCAACCTTAGACCTTATATTTATAAGAGTAAAAAAGGGGGGCAATGTTATAAAAAACGGCGTATACTGCATATGGGGTTGTCTGCGTCAGAGCATCACCATCAGATCATATTGAGCTGTCCTGGATTCGATGAATGAAAAACAAAATAGAAGAAGATGGAGTAGTTTGAGTTGGATGTTTCCTAACTTTAGTGTTACTAAAGAAACCAAGACATTACTTCAGTGGGTGATTCTACAGTAAAAAATATTATTTTATAGAGATGTGCTCCAAAATCAACACCAAGTAATCAAAGATTAAAATTTAATGTATATAAAAAATGAACGTTTTATTATTACTTTTATTTTCTAATAGCAGCTTTAGTTTTTGTAAGTAAAATATTGTCCATTAAATAATGATTTGTAATACATACTATTTTATTCGAAAACGGTTAAGGAAGTTTGGAGAAAAGATGTAAGAGACGAAATAAGTTTAGATATATGCATGCTATCCAAATCATATTTTTTAATAAAAAAGGAAAGAGTGGAAAAAAGTATAACCCAAGGGTTAATGGCGACACTTGATTTAAACTGTTTTTAACGATTAAAAAAAGTATTATTAAAGGTTGAAAAAATTTTGATTTTCAAATCATTTTTTGACATTTGATAACTTGTTAGGAATAGAGTTTAGGACACACCTTTGTAGGAAAATAGTTTTATTTTTATCACAGAATCACTCCCTGAAGCAGTGACATGAGGTTAGAAACAACCTGTGTCACGTAAAATATAAAATGAGGAACAGCTACAAAGAAAAATAAAAACACAGTATATTGAAAACTTGAATATGACAGTAGTAAGTTAGGCAGTGGATTTTAGCCTATATTCAAAATCAGCAAAATAATTTGTGACATATTGTGTGTTATTCCAAATAACAACTGTAGGTACTAAAAATTCATATTATGTACATAAAGTACATACATGTACTACTATACTACATATAGTACAGGGTTTCCCAAAGTTGATATCTCCGAACTATATCTAGAGAATGAAAAAAGTTATCACAAAACCGTTTACGTGGTTTGATTTGGTGTGCATTTTACGCTAGAAAATTGTTTTTTTTTTTCTAAATCTAGAAAATGGCGAAACATACTTTTTTTTGTGCTATCTGGAAAGTGCTGTTTTTTCTGAACATTTCTTATTAAAAAAGTGTTTTCGTATCTTTTATATTTAAAAATATACAGGGTAAAATAGTTTGAAAATACCCCCAATTGCCTACGAGTTAGCCATGATGTAATCGAGTGGCCTATGGAAAACAATGAACTAGGGCTGTTGATAAGTTTGTTTAGTGAATAAGTATATTGTTTGTGTCACATAGTTTACGGGTGTGAATTAATTTAAATAGCGCCGAAATGTTTACAAACAGTGAAAAGGTAGACATGATTTTAATCTATGGTGAATCTCAAAAAAATCCGAGAAGAGCCGTCGACATCTACATATCTAGAGAGAGTCGTCGACATCAATCCCGAACGTCGTGCTCCAAAGGCAAATATTTTTGCTAGGTTGCAAAGAATTTTGCCAGGTAATAAAAATGCATTTTCATCGCGAAAAGGAAAACAGATAGCAAAATCAGTGTGCAATGATATAAATGTAGCTAGGGTTTTAGAGTATTTTGAAAATAATCCTAGAAATTCAATACGACAGGTAGTAGTCAACTTGATATAAAGCGAAGCTCTATTCAAAGAATTTTAAAGTCCAATGGATATCATGATTTTAAATTACATAATCTAGAATATTTATCACAAAGACATATTGAAAGAAGACTTAATTACATAACTGAAATGATGGTTAATTTAGATATAGATAACATATTGTTTCAAAATATTCTTTGGAGCGACAAAAGTCGTTTTATCAGTAATGGCAAACCAAATCGCAGAAACGAACATTATTGGGCTACTGAAAATCCATACTATATTAATTCTATACTAAATCAGGACATTACGGAATAAATGTGTGATGTGGAATAATTGGACAACATTTAATTGGCCCCTACTTTTATGATCACATTTTGGATACTAATAGTTATTTACGGTTTTTACGTAATGAGCTGCTACAACTTCTTGAAAATGTGCCGTTAAAATTTAGATTAAATATGCGGTTTCAGCACGATGGTGCTCCACCGCATAAAGCTCGACGTGTGCAACAATATTTAAATGATGTATATCCGGATAAATGGATTGGAATAAATTGGCCTATAGAATGGCCTCCCAAATCACCAGACTTAACACCGCTTGATTTTTTTCTCTGGGAAACTTTAAAAAATGAAGTGTATAAAACACCTACTAGAAATTTAGAACATTTAAAAGATAAAATTCGTAGTGCTTGCGAAAATATATCAAGAGATATGCTGATAAAGGCGTCAACGAGGGAAGTTAGAAAAAGGCTAGTAGAATGCTTAGAAATAGGAGGAATGCATATTGAGAACTTTTTTTTAATCTACTAAGCATTTAGTTGTGTTCAACAGTATTTGTGTCTTTAAAATTAGTTAGTATCGTTATTCTCGTTTCATTTTGTAAAACAATGAAAACAAAACCCATTCAGATTTTGGTTACTGTTGTAAAATATTTTTTTTATTAAAATATAATGTTACAAATCTTTGTTAAAACGTATATTTGAGGGCATTTTCAAAATATTTTACCCTGTATATTTTTAAATATAAAATATACGAAAAAACTTTTTTAATAAAAAATGTTCATAAAAAATAGCACTTTCCAGAGAGTACAAAAAAGTAAATGTTCCTGGGAAAAAATTCTGATGAAGTCAGTTTCGCCATTTTTTAGATTTAGAAAAAAACAATTTTCTAGCGTGAAATGCAACTTACTGCACCTCAAATCAAACCACGTAAACGGTTTTGTGATCACTTTTTTCATTCTATAGATATAGTCCCGAGACATCAACTTTGGGACACCCTGTACATACATATCAACATCTATATCAACGTATTCTCTACTTCCAATGTTTATTTCACACCACTCGTAATGGTACCACATATTCAGAAAGTAATAATAAATTAAGTCGAAAATATGCATATGAAATTAAATTCAAACTTATTAGATTAACTGAAAGGGATAGCGTGACCATTCAAACACCTGCCAGCTGCTGCTAGTTAAATTCATTGATAAAAAATTTACTACGAAGGTTAATTCCGTACATTGCGTCATGCTTGAACTACTTACAAGAGATAGACTATTCTACGCGATGGAATGCAAAAGAAGAACGGAAAATACATATTGTGTGTTTGCATATTTAAAATTCTTACAATTCTTACACTGGACAAAATAAGATGTAAGTTAATATTTTCCTCACGCTCTGAGCTGAGAAACAAAAAAAATTAATATACATTTGTAAAATTATAGGGATATATTATTATTATTATTATATAATGTATTTTCTTTAGGTATAAATTTAGTGTGTTGATGGTATCGCAATGTGGTGAACTACGACGGATATCGTATAAGTTGTTATATACACACATATACAATATGTGTAAAAAACCGACATCGGCCGGTTGTGAAAAGGCACAAATTCTACACTTCTTGTTCTAACGACTAGCGTAGCGTGGTTAGAGGGCTGGTCTTATTGCCTCACTACCTTCGATGCATATACATAGGATTGCTTCTAATCTGTCGTCTCACTTCTTCATAACTGGCCGATGTCGGCTTTACACGTACTATATATTGTCGGTTTAAAGGTAAAGTTCATTAACCAAAATTATTCTTAGTCTTGTAGATACGTAATTGTAAAACGTAATTGTAAATGTAAAACGTAATACAAGAAGATTAAAAAAACATATTTTTACAAAAATATCAATTTGGGATCATACATCAAGAAATTGTCTTTTGAGTGATTTTCTTGAGTGAAATTGTCTTGGGCAATCACGCATAAGTCCCCAGCAATAATTGGTCATCATTGAATGTCCCATCTGCCTTGGTACCTTTTCTCCATTGTTTTTATAACCTGATGGAAGCGTTCTTCTTGTTCTTCGCTAAGGTCTCCTAAATTATGTTGATAGTGATTTATATGATTATTGAGGTAATGCATTTTTATGCCCATATTACAGCCTAAATTTTTGAAGTTAAGAAGCATTTCGTCGACTAACTCCTTATAGTTATCAGCGTTGTAGTTTCCAAGGAGGTTCTGTGCAACCTTTACAAAAGATGTCCACGCAAGTTGTTCTATTTTATTCATAGAAGCTTCAAAATTTGTAGAGCTTTTAATTAATTGACGTATTTGAGGCCCATCAAAAATTCCTGCTGTTAATTTCTCAGTACTCAATCCAGAAAATTTCGAGAAATGAACTTAACACATTGACCATTTCTGTTCAGAGCTTTAACAAACTGCTTCACGAGCCCTAACTTTATGTGCAAAGGTGGAAGAATGATATTTTCTCGGGGAACCAAAGGCTGATTTATGACATTTCTTTCATCAACAATAAGAACCTCTCTCACAGACCTGTTTTTTTTGTGTCCAATGATTTGATTTGGCTCGACTGTCTCAGAAACAAATAAAACAAGGGTATTTCGTATAACCACTCTGTTGACCCAATAAAAAATAAACCATCTTCAAGTCGACACAAATCGCCCAATTATGTTCAAAATATTTTATTTTCTGTAAAATAACTGAAATTACCTCATATTCATCTTTCATAGATGTAGAGTGGGCAAGTGGAATAGAAGCCTGCTTATTGCAATTGTGTAAAAGGACTGCTATGAGACTTCTTTTACTATTGTCAATAAAGAGACGCCCAATCACTTGCATGATAATCTTCAAGCCCATGAAAGTCAGCAAGCCGTTCACATCATTACAATATACCAAATTTTCATCAGAGGACAAAATTGCGATAAGTTTCGATCTCTCGTGCGATATGAAGTAATTCGTACACCCCTTGAAATCTTGGAAAGGGCGATTCATGCAGTATTTTTTTTAATCGTAAGATAAATGCAAGAACATTTTTTTTCATTTTTTCCAAATCAAAATTTTGATTAAGGATAGGGCCATTTACATTTTAGTTTAAAATTTTAAATTTTAAATATTCGTTCAACCGTCTTGGATAACTTGGGAAGGTGGCATCCCAGTTCCAGTCTGGGATAATCCGCTAATTTCTATCGAATCTTTTTCTCTGTAGATGAATTTGTAATGAAATATTTTTTGTATTCCGAATCCCATTGTGAATAAATTGATACACGAAATTTCTCCAACCATCGTTGGTTGATGCTTATTCTGAATAATTCATAGTTCACCCGAAGCCGGGGTGACAAATTCTTGGATTTACCGTTTGGTTTGGGTAAAAGTACGAAACTGAAACAAACAAACTGGTTTTAGGGCTTTTATCTGTCTTTCTTCTTCTTCTTGAAGTGCCTATCCTCTGTGGATGTTGGCTATCACATTGGTCCAAATTATTTTATTCACTGCCGCTCTGAATAGAGCTGTTGATGTCATTCCGGTCCATGTTAGTAAATTTCGGAGCCACGATATTCGTCTGCGTCCTGCTGACCTTCGACCCTATATTTTCCCCTGTAGGATGAGTTGAAGAAGGTGGTATTTTTCGTTTCGCATGATATGTCCAAAGTATTCCAATTTTCTGCGTTTGATATTAGTAGGTATTCTAGTTGTCCACCGATGCGTTGCAATACCGTATCGTTTGACACGTGGTGTATCCATGGTATTCTGAGTATGCGGCGATAGCACCACATCTCAAATGCATCTATGCGCTTACATGAGGCATCGGTAAGGGTCCATGCTTCTGTCCCATATAGGAGGGTTGAGAGTACATAGCATTTTAAAATTCTTATTCTGGTATGGATGTTGAGGGATAGGTTGCACAGTATGTTACGCATCTTGTTAAATGTACCTCTTGCTTTTTCGATTCGGCATCTTATTTCCCGAGAGTGATCCCAGTCCTTATTCATGGTGCAGCCTAGGTATGTAACTGTCTCGGCCATTGTGAGAGCTATATTGTTAGCGGTGAACTGTAGATTGCCGATGACGTTTTTACTGATAACTAAAACGTGTGTCTTCTTACAGTTTATCTTCATACCATATCTGTTGCATGCAGTCTCTACACGGTCTATAAGTCTCTGAAGTCCTTCAGCAGTATCTGCTATTAGGACGGTATCATCAGCATATCTTAGGTTATTTATTATTTCTCCGTTTATTACAACTCCATCTTCTATGTTGTCCAATGCCTCTTTAAATAGATGTTCTGAGTACACGTTGAATAGAAGAGGTGACAGTATACAACCTTGACGCACTCCTCTCCTTATGTTAAACTCTTCCGATGTTTCGTTTTCGATTCGAACAATAGCTTTTTGTTGCAAGTATAGTTTTGATATTATATCTGTGTCTCTGTCGTCAATTCCTGACTCACGTAGGATTGAGATGAGTTTACCATGTTGGACTTTATCAAAGGCCTTTTCGAAATCTATGAAGCATGCAAAGACGTCTGCGTTGACGTCCCGTGCTCGTTGAATCAGGACCTGTATGGAGAATAAGGCCTCTCGGGTGCCAAATCCCTTCCTGAAACCAAACTGTGTGTCACTTATTCTCTCGTCGAGTCTTCTATATACGCGTGTTTGAATGATATTAAGGAAAGCTTTTAGGATGTGACTCATCAAGCTGATTATTCTGTGGTCAGAGCATTTAGTTGCGTTCGCCTTTTTGGGAAGCGGGATGAATGGCGACAGCAGCCAGTCATTTGGCATTTGACCGCCTGTGTAAATTTTGTTGAAGAGGTTGGACAGCAGTTTTATCTGTTCTGGATCCAGTAGTTTGAGGACTTCTCCATGAATCTGGTCTGGCCCAGGAGCTTTGTTGTGTTTTAGCCGTTTGATAGCTGATTCTACTTCCTCCTGTGTGATGATAGGCCCTTCCTCGCCGGCCACTGTCGGCACATTATCGATGTTTTCGTCTCCGAAAAGTTCTTCCATGTATTGCTTCCATCTTGTGAGTTTTTTGTCAGTCTCGGTAATGATGTTGTCATTCGAGTCCAAGATTATTCCTGGACCCCGTCTTTGGTATCTTCCTGTTGCTTCCTTTATTTTCTTATGAAGGTTAAAGCTGTCGTGTTTTTCTTGCAAGATCTCGATTTCGACACATTTTTCCTGTAGCCATCGTTCTTTAGCCTCTTTAATTGCTCTTAGGACTCTGTGTAGTTCCTTGTATTTTACATTATCCCTGTTTCTGTGTTGTCTTCTTTCTTCCATAAGTTCCAAGATATCATTTGTCATCCATTGTTGTCTTTTTACCATCCTATCTGGTTTTAGTTCTTCTTCTGTGACGGAGGTTATAGATATTTTTATTTTATTCCACAGCTCCTCTATTTCTGTTTCGTGGTTGCTGTTTTCAGATATAGTTTTGATTTCATTGTTTAACCTCTCTTTTGTTTTGTTGAATACTTTGTCTTGTTTGAGTTTCTGCATGTCAGCAATTTTTGAGGGTTTCTTTTTGACTATTTTCTTTAGTCTAAGTTTAGTACGAGCTAGCAAGAGGTTGTGATCTGATGGTATGTCTGCGCCTGGGTACGTCTTACAAGAGACAACCGCGTTGCGATATCTTCTGTTTATCATCACAAAGTCGATTTGATTCCTCACGATTCTATGGTTGTTGTCAGCTGGGGATCTCAAAGTATACAGTCTTCTGGGAGGTAGTTTAAAAAAGGTGTTCATGATTGTGATGTCCATTTCTTGGCAGAATTCTATTAATCGTTCTCCTCTCTCATTTCTCACTCCCAGTCCAAAATTACCAACCACATCCTCAACCTTTCCCTGTCCGATCTTAGCGTTCATGTCGCCTAATATTATGTTAACTTCTTCCTTCTTTGTGTGTTTGAGAGCAGTTCTGAGCTGTTCATAGAACTCTTCTATTTCTTGTTCATTGCTTTCGGATGTCGGTGCATATGACTGTATGATGTTAAGGTCAAATGGCTTAGCCTTGATCTTGACTAACGCGACTCTATTCGAAATAGGGATGAATCCTTTTATGGTCATGTTGGTTTGATTATTAAGAATTATTGCTACTCCGTTTTTGTTTCTGGTGGTATTCTCTCCAGAGAAATATATGTGGTGTTCATTTATGATGCAGTGGCCGGAGTTTGGCCATCTTGTTTCGCTGCATCCTAGTATGTCGATCTGGAGTCGTTTCATCTCTTTCACTATATTTGCCGCCTTTCCGGTTTGGTACATACTTTGTACATTCCACGTGCCGATTCTCCTTTCTTGGTTCATTTTGAAGACATCATTGGAAGACCGGGGGATTCTTAGCACCCTCTCCCCATTTAAGGGGTGCCCGGGACTGAGGGCCGTTGCTTGATTTTGTGACTTTTATCTGTGTATTTCGGTAAATCCTAGGTTTGACGTGTTAATCCAGTCAAGTTTTGCCAGGTTTGGGGCTTTTATAGTAATGTATCTAGATAAAGAAAGCATTACTATAGCTTCATTGTTTACAATTGAAATATTTCCTTACTTATAGAGAAACTTTCATTGCGAATGGAAGATATAATATTCGGACGCCAATATCGTACTAAAACCGCATCTACCTATTTTTTCTATTCAGATTGACAAATAGGTAGATAATAAAAACCCTATCTATACTTTCTATATCTATATTTGTACTTGCACATATGTACAAAAATGTTCGTTAAAAAGCATATGTATAGCCTCTACAGCTTGTTCGACTTCCTTGGTATTTCTTGAAGAATTTTTTCCTTGCCTTTAATAAACGCACTATTAAAAAATTCAGTTTAATAAAGTTTCTAAAACTGTATTTATTAAAATAATGAACGATGTGCTAAAGCAAAAGTCTTGAAGAAGGAACAAGGTAATCCAACAAGCCATTAAGGTTATGTTTTTATGTTTTCTAACGAACATTTTCAAAGATATAAGCATAACCGGGTTATTCGATCTCCTCGGTACTTCTAGATCACATGCAAAATACATGCCAAATTACATTAGCAACGAATAAAATTTTTGTTATTACAGGTGACAAAATTTCCAGTTAATTGAAACGGATTTGCGTATCCTACACATGGTAATTCTGATTCGGTGTTAACTAGTCATTTAGTGTCAAATTATGATGAATCGTATCCTATAACATATTTACAAGATATTTTTAGGTAACACTACCTACAAGTTTAAATTAACGTTTACACTTCATATAATTAACTAGAATTAAAGTTATTTTAAAATAATGTATGTAATTTACACGAAACAAAGGTAAATACATACATTTTCTCTCTATGTCGAATTTAAAGCATGTTTCCTGAATTCCCGGACTTCGATTATCCGCCATATACTAATTTCTAACGCCTGTTGTCATTAATGTGTATATTATAAATAAACTATCTCAGTTCCTGAATTGATTTAATACGTCACTATAGCCGTATATGACGACAAAGTAGCAGATTTTCATATTTTCGTTTAAAATATTGTTTATTAATCCTGAAAAGATTTGTTTATATGTCTAGATGGAGCGTCATTGCCAAACACATGGACTGTGTGATTGTTTTTATTAAAGCTTTGTTCTTTTTTTATTATCTTACAGGGAGATCGGCACAAATAGGCAAAGAAAAAATGAATACTTTAAAGATCCGTTTTTACTTTATTATGCGTTATTATTGTTATTAATGTTGTTATTACACAATTGTTAATACACAGTTTCTATTTACGACAGCGATACACTCATTTAAAATATAAATGTTTCTTGTTTTCCTGATGCTTACCTGAAGCAATTGCTGATCTACTATATAAGATGACTTTATGAAAGTCCAACTTTATTACTAAATCAGTACCAATATATTATGGGGTGTTCGTTATTTCAATGGAATTGTATTGGTAGTTTCTAAACTATAAGAGACCCGAGGACGGTTTAATAGGTGAAACTTTTGGAAATCTGAACGGGTAACATTCATGAGTCGAAAAATGAACATTTTTTTTCCAATTTAAGTGTTTTTATATATCGTGCGGTTTTAGAAGTTATCAATGCAATACCATCAGAATAGTGGACATACTATAAGTACACGGTGCTTCACCGCGGTGGACCTATATTGATATTTGAAACAATATGAATATCAAAATTCTGAAAATTTGTCGAGAAAGTAAAGACGATACGTTTTATTTAACTAAAATCTTTTGAGAGATCTGGGACTTCCGCTTATACGGGAAAAATATGTCTTGCTTACTTTAATGGAACATTGAATTCTTACATTTTTTTAATTCTATGGGTAATTTTAAAGGCATGTATAACGTTCTATACTTGTATCCGACAGGTTTTGATATACATATTTACAGTTTTCGATAAAAAATGGCAATTAGAAACTTTAAGAAAATTGCTGATATTTCATAAATTATCATTAATTTTTTTAAAATGAATTACCCGTATTTTTTTAACGAATTTGTAATCAGCTCTCAAAATTAGTGTGACTTTTTGTTGGACTGTCGGTCTAAATTCAACTGAAAATCAATCGTTTCATACAATTTTTCTTGAATATCTGATTATCCAAAAAAACTCTACTGCAATACTAAACTGAAGTATATTTTACGGATTTACCGAAACACGTTAAAAAATTAATGATCATTTATGAAATATCCGCAATTTTCATAAATTCCCATCTGTCATTTGCGATGAAACAATAAATATTTAAAATACAATTGGATATAGATACGTATAGGAGATTATACATGAAATGCATTTAAAATTACAAGTAGAAAATTTAAAAGTGCAATAATATGTACTGTATTCCGTTTAAAATAAACAAGTTGACATCTACTTCCGATGTAAAAGGAAGTCCCAGATCTCTCAAAATAATATACTTTTTCGACGAATATTAAGAATTTTAATTTTCATAGTTTTTGAGATATCAGTATAGGCCCACCGCGGTCGGACACCGTGTATAAGTGATACGTTTAGCGAAATTTGGTTAAGGTAATGTTTCTTTTCTGACGAGTGAGGTGTTGAACGTCGTATACAGCATGTTAAAATATTGTCATGTGACATATAAGAGCAAAATTGGATTAAAGGAGGTGGACCCTATAGCAGCCCACCCTGTATGTAAATTAGTTTTTTACTGGCACGGTTAAAGCAAACCGTGAATCCAGCGTCGCCGCGGGGTTTCACGTGTTTAAAAATTAAAGGAATGAAATCGCGAATTAGGATCTTTTATAATTTAATCGTCTCATTTAATATTCTTTTGGAATAATCTGTCTGTAATATTTATACTACGTAATATTTCGTCCATATTTCTAATACAATTTGAATTTGAACTGACTAAAGCGGACTGCTTCACAAAAGACGGATCGCTTGAAGCGCTGTTTTAGGTAGATGACAATGTCGTTGTTTATGGACGCCTCGTCTGCCATGATTGATATTTTATATAGTGTTGTGTGATTGAAACAAAGATCAGTTTCATTTGTATATATGTATCTCTTCCTGTCTTCATATTACTGTTGTAAACTAAAGATCTTTGCAACTTCCTCCTCTACCTATGAATTTTGAAGTTGCAGTTAGCAATTAATATTTCACGGGGGTTGATTTATGTATTTGTTTTGTCTATTTTATGAGTCACTGATGACAAGAGTTTTAAATACGTATCTGCATACATTCGTGACTAATTGTCCTAATATTTGGGTTCGTCCTGTAACTCCGTACTTAGTAACTGAGCTTAGCTTAACTGTAGCTTAGCTTAACTGTGACTTATGTAGTTGTAATCTTCTAGAAACGTGTTTTTAGTGTAGTGTAGTTTAATCTTCTTTAATCGTGGAAAATCGTCCAGTTTTTTGTTTCTACGCCGAAGGTTCCAGTACCCACTAGAGAATTAAGACATTCTCACTAGGCCTCTAAAAATTGACATGAGTGTAATGAATGACTAAAGCGTGTGACATTAAATTCTGTATTGCCTTGAGAAAGTCAGCAATGGAAGCTATTGCCATGATTAATAAAGCATTTGGTTTAATACTGTATCATTACTTACTCATTACTGTATTATTACTTCAATCGCCTTGCAGTAGTCATTCGGACAGATTCACATACAAATCTCTAACAGCCTTGAGATATGTATCGGAAGTATTTTTACTTCATCCTTCTCAAATATTTAAACATGTCAAGAGTTTGTACTAGCTCCATATAGTGGAGTGAAAAATGAAGTCCTCTGGCAAAGAAATCACGCGATAAAAAATCGGCCTCTTAGGATATGGTCATAACAGATTGTGATTCCAGAAGGATTTACAATTACGTATAACGTAAGTGTAACCTGTGCACTTAAGCCAATGCTAGTGTTATTCCAACGGACACAACGATGCGACTGACAGCTGAGATTTATTCCTGGTTTTGCGTTTGACTTTTATGAGTTCAGAACAGTTTTTTGTATGATTTCTAAAATGTTCAAAAATTTTTTTTTGGCTAGGTAGGCTTAAAATATTCTGAAATGTCGGGATATTAAGACTAAGCATGCCTGTCTGTCTCTGTCTGTCTGTCTGTCTCTGTCTGTCTCTCTCTCTCTGTGATTTGTCTATTAACCTTTCTTGTGTACACGATAACACGGGAACGCGTTAAGATATCAATTTCAAATTAAAAACACTTGTACTGTGACAAGATATGGAGCTGATTAGATTTTGAGAATAATTGGTTGAAGGGTTGGGGATTAAATAGGAGTAATACACTTTTTCCTTGGCTATTGTTGATTCGCAAACGATGCAAGATATGCATTTTAAATTTGGTACTGTATAACATACCAATGTCTACAAAAATAATCGATTTCAGCTGGACGGAGTGGGGGTTTAAGTGGTTGACGAGGGTAAGTATTTAAAATAGGTCAAATAAATTTTTATAATTGGTAAGTGGACAGATCTCTATAAAAATCTTGTATTCTTCTTTATTCGTCCCTTGAGGATGCGAGAGGGGGGCTAGAATAAAACACGAGGGAAATACTAAAAACCTTAAGACATATGTATATCTGACCAAACCAAATATTGAACTTATCTTTTTTTGCTGAGGTCTGGGTTCTTCCGACCCCTACCCCTTTTTGTGGTTACAAAGGGGTGTATACTGGAATAAAATACAAGGACGTATTAAAAATTAAATTAAAAAAATATATTTATATAGCATTCGTTGTTTGTCACTTGTTGTAACCTGTGCGTGTAGTCGAATCTCAATTTTAAATTAAAAAAAGTCATATTCTCTGAGATCTGACGTCCATTAAAATGGACCTACAGGTTTAGGCTTCTCAAATGTTACACAACCAATGCAGTAGTGTAAATTCCACGATTCAATGTAATGGAAAAGCAGATGTAGCCGTCTGTTGAGTATTAACCAATTTATAACGGTTTAAGGGTTATTATGGTTAACTGATCTCTGCTCTTATAATGGAGTCGCACTGAAGGAGCAAAGTTAATGGTGGATAAGCTTTTTTTTTTTAATTTTGGAGTAATAATTATTGATTTTGACAAATTAAAGTCTTAAGTAACTCTTAGAAACGCATACTCATATTGCGATCTTGGTGACTGTCAGCTAAAAAATCGAGGTGTTCATTTGAATTGACAGAAAAACATCGTTATTACAAATTTTTATTTTTGTTTTTAAAGATTTTAGGAAAAAAGAAAATATGTACAGTTCGGAGATGATGATAAGATTTTACAGTGTCTAGAAGCTGACGACTCTGAATTAGAATCTACGTCGAGTCTAGAAGATGAGCTAGTAGAAGCCGGCATTGTAAACATACGAAGTTTTGTTATGACGAAAACAATTTTTGGAGTGTAAATTCTGATATGATATCCTGTCTGTGGTACCATCAAGTTAAAATGTATTAGTTCGTAATGTTCGTAAAGTCACAAGAAATTCGAGTTCAAGATCATCGTCAGGCTCATCAACATCAATACGTTTGTTTGTAATAAGCTGTTTTTTTTTTTTTTTTGTAAAATTTTGGAGTAATAATGATTGATTTTGACAAATTAAAGTCTTAAGTAACTCTTAGAAACGAATTTGCACACTCATATTGCGATCTTGGTGACTGTCAGCTAAAAAATCGAAGTGTTCATTTGAATTGACAGAAAAACATCGTTATTACAAATTTTTATTTTTAGTTTTTAAAGATTTTAGGAAAAAGAAAATATGTACAGTTCGGAGATGATGATAATATTTTACAGTGTCTAGAAGCTGACGACTCTAAATTAGAATCTACGTCGAGTCTAGAAGATGAGCTAGTAGAAGCCGGCATTGTAAACATACGAAGTTTTGGTATGACGAAAACAATTTTTGGAGTGTAAATTCTGATATGATATCCTGTCTGTGGTACCATCAAGTTAAAATGTATTAGTTCGTAAAGTTCGTAAAGTCACAAGAAATACGAGTTCAAGATCATCGTCAGGCTCACCAACATCAATACGTTCTAAAAGAAACCTTCAACACCTTCCAATTTTGGCACCTGATTTCAATAATTCAGTTTGTAGCAAAAATCCAGGTTGTCAAGGCAAAACTAAATTTTATTGTAAAAACTGCAACGAATTTTTGTGTTACAGGTAGAAAAAACTGTTTTAGATACTTTCTTTTGCGTTAAGTATTTTAGTCATTATGACCTACAGTTTATTATAATGGACATTATTTTCTTGTACTTGAGACATTAATGAAAATTTAAAAAAAAAACATGTAGTTTTGATACGGTAATTTCTCAAACGGACACTATTTGAGAAATTTGTGAAGATAGGAAAATTTCTGGAAGCTTAGGTCTCGGAGGATATGACGTATCGTTTGATAGGTTTTTGAGGCAGAAAAATACAAATTTACAATTATTAAGTCCCTATTCTCATTTTTTATTTTCATTTAGTATTACGTGGAGCGAGGTAAAAGATTTAGGTTCGTATAAGGTCAAACGGTGGAAACATCGAATATATCTGTTAAAGAATCGTAGGTGAAGAAGGTAAATTAGTCAAGGTCAAAGATACCAAAGAGGTTAAGTGGCTCATATCAAGAAATTCAAGGATGACATGAGGAGGAAATCCAGGATGAGGTTGGTTGATCGACGGGGAAATCAGGGTACAAATAGGAGGACAGGAACATTGAAGAGAACAAAAGGAACACAAAAGTAGGACTAGGAGGACAAAAGAATGACATGGAGGACAAAATGAGGATAAGGGGACAAGACAAAAGTACAAGAACCTGAATAAGGTCAAAATGAGAATAAAGAGCAAAAAAAGAGATACGGGAGAAAAAAGTTTTAAGAGGTCAAGGACAAAATAGGAGTTAAAAGGACAGAAAACGGTGTATAAAAGGAGAACAAGAGGACCTGAATGTTAAGGGGATCAAAAATAAGACTCAGAAGGACGAAAGGATTGGGAGGAAAAGAAAAAGGTTAAAGAGGACAAGAGGAGCTGAATGTGAATGGAATCAAAAATAAGATTCATAAGAACGAAAGGAGGATCGGGAGGAAAAGAAAAAGGTTAAAGGGGATAAGGAAGGAAGAAAAAGGTTAAGGAGGGCTAAAGAACATGAGTGTTGAGATCAAAATGAAAGTAAGAAGAATAAAATAGTCGAGAGGCCAATAAAAGTTTAAAGAATACAAAAAGGATAAAAAAAGATAGGAGGATAAATTAAATTAAAGATATGGGGGACAAAAGGAGGTCAAGAGAACGATAATCTTAAGAATTAATCAAACAAAAAAAAAAGGATAAGAACAACAAAAAAGGTGAAAGAGGACAAAGGGGGCAGAATGAAGTTAATAAGAACAAGTAGGACAAAGGAGGGACAAAGAGGAAAAAAGAAAGACATGAAGACATGAATTTAGGTCAAAATGAGACTAAGGACATAAGGAGGTTCGAAAGGGAAAATAAGGTTATAGAAGACAAAGAGGATAAAAAATGGAGAGAACATGGATGATAAGGATTTCAAAATCAGATTAAGAAGAACAAAGGGTATTTGAAGTACGTAAAGTAAAAGCTTTTAACGTAAATATTGATAATTTCACAGTGAAAAGAGTTCTATAAAAACCCCTTACCCCTCTTACACTTCTTTGGAGAACGGACGGGGGAAATAAAATAAATTACAAGAAAAATATTAAAAATGTCTGAGAACTTATGTGTAGCCAAAGCAAATATTGAATTTATGTTTATTTGGCTGATGATATTTTCGTTGTACACAAACGGGAGGGGCGGCCGTTTTGTTGTATCTTAATGTGAATTAATAAATATACCCATGTGGCGTGTCGTTTTATTGGTTTTTGAGGTGATAACATAGAATTAAAATGTCACATTACGAATCTATTACAATATCACACTTTTAAGAATATAACCTGATGTTTTCAAAGATGTAATCTAATTAAATATGGAAGTAGTGATTCAATTCGCAGTGTCTTTTTCCAAATAGCCATAGCCATTCCAGACACCATATTGGCATCATAGTACCTACCTACCACATAGCACCTACGTACCAAGAAAGTACCTGTATTAGTTCCATTACTTTTTCCTGGTACAAATTCTATTCCACTTATGGAAAAGATAAAGTCTAGATTACTTCATTTTTTGATCAACTTTTCATAGCTGATTATAAGGTTGTTGAAATATAAAACTGGTGTTACAAAAAGGTATGAGGTGAAGAGAAAACAAGCTTTTCATCTACGAATAAAAGTGTTTCTACTCTTTTTTTAAATATTTTTGTAGCATAAATATCTATTAAACGGCTTTGATTAGGAATTAGGAGCAATAAATATGAATTCGGTGCTAGTTTTCAGCAGTGGTAACTCTGTAGAAGTTATTCAAGAAAAAGTTGCTATATATTTAAATGTATTTTTAAAGGGTGGCTTGAAAAGTTAGTAAAAACATATCAATTTTCTACAAAGTTTCCTTTTTTTTACCTCTTTTCTTCATGTTAAGAAGAAAGCCTTCGGCATGTTATCATAACTTACACACGTGTTACACAGTGTAATTCAGTGTTAACCAATTTGAGTAATCTGTAGATGCGATAACAAAACAATAAATACCTCAATTGTATTGTAGAAGTGCTGCCTTATATCAAATACATATGTTATTGTGTGATCATATTGGCCGTTATTTTTACTTTATTTTTATGCTGATTCTTATTAAATTTAATTTTACTATATGTAACCCTAAATTGCTAAAAATCAGTATTATAATCTGCATGCGTATATTTTCCCACGAAATTTGATATATGTATATGTATGTCTCGTTATTTTTATTTTGGTCAAATTAGTTTTGGACAACAATCTTGTCTAGACAATTAGGCAGTGCAGACCAGCGGTCTACTGTGTTCGCATATGAGTTAATACCATAAAATCTATTTTTAGATTTTCTTTGTGAAGCACGGACAGGTTTTAAATCAATAAAATATAGTCCTTACCTCTTAGTTTACATAAAAAAAATCTTAAGAACAGTGTGTTTATGTATAACAGTTTTTTAGAGTGCCTACATTAATAATAGTATAACTTAATTGAATAGAACAGGTGAGATTCTAATGGTCAAAAAGAAAGTGTATACAAAAAAATAATGTAAAGAAATACAATGTATAATAAAATATAATAAATTAGTATCAATAATTATTTTCCAATTCAGTTAAAGATAACTCAATATGTTTTTATATTTGTTTTAAGTTAAGTATTGTTTAATTGAATATAACATTGTATGTGTTGTGATACATACAATGTTATATTCATACATCACAACATACATGCAACATTGTATGTTGTGATGGAGAAGAAAACAATGATCACAATACATTTTTAAATTAACAGCCTTGTTCGTCTTGACAATGTCCCAAACAGGAAAATTCTTATTTATTACGTCTGGAACAATTTTGAGGCTTTGATTATTATTTGACTCATTTTTATACATACATACTTTTTAAGTGGCCCCACAAGAAATAATCTACTTGGGTAAGACCTGGAGATGTTGGAGGCTACTCAAAGTATATAGCTCCTAGTCTATCAATCCATATGTAAGTAAAAATCTGATTTACATAATTCTGTACAGGTCTGGTGTAACGTGGAGGTGCCTTATCTTATTGAAATCATAAATTTTCTTCAGAAAAAAAATAGAATAATATCTCGAAAACGTTCCTCTTCACGAAAAACTTTTTTCAGTGTTGTATGTGAAAAAGCGTCCTCTACCCAAATGCGTCAGAATATGTCAAAAACCAAAAACAATGAAATCATGTTTTAAAAACATGCCCTTTTTTGCGTCAGAATATGTCAAAAACCAAAAACAATGAAATCATGTTTTAAAAACATGCCTTTTTTTATAAAAATCGTATCTGATATAACCATTTTATACACGTCCTTGATTTTCATTCATTGTCATATGTGACATTGTAAAATGGATCGTGTATAAATAATAGTTTCATAGACTTTCATTACCAATAGTTTTGTACATTACCTATACACGCGGTTGTGGAACGCTGAAACAACAGATGGAATAATATACTCGTACGTAATGTATCAGTAAGAAATAATGCAAAATCATTAAAATTTATTGGAACAGTATTATAAGAAATTTTAAGTGATGAAAATATTCATATTGATTTGTAAAATAAAGACGGTGTAGGTTAACTTTAATTTATATGTACGTATATAAAAAAACATTATTGGATGATTGAAGTTTTAAAATATGGGAACTTAGCGGACGTTTGAAAAACCGTACCTCCGTTAAAAAAAAACTTGTAAATGATTATGAAGTAAATGTTCCGACGTGCCTATTACCATAATTTTTTATTATATCTATTGTTATAACTTAATTTAATTCATATTTAAATCATTATTCAGTCCATAATTGTAATCGAGAGTTTAACAAACTGTTTATTATTCTAATACCACTGACATATGTAGAGCAGGATTTAAAGTAAGAGTTCATTGATAAATGGATATAGATTTTTGGAGAACATTGATGTGCACTTTAGCTTAAAGTAAACGAACAACGAAGGGAAATGAATAAAGTGAATAACACACCTACAATTTCGATAAAGTTTGGTTGACCAATTTTTTACGAAATTGATGAGGGTATTGGAAATGGTGACTAATAAAAGTCCATATACCGGGTCATATAAAAGTACCGGAACAGCTGAATAACTCGATAGGGATGGGTTTTCGGAGAAAATCTTTAAAGCACAAGTTTTAGAATTTTTCCTGGCTATCTAATGGTGACATCGCCTTTGACCTTGACTATGACCTTGAAGGTCATTGCAAGGTCAACTTGAAAATCTTAAATAGAAGTGCATAGATTTGACGCCAGATTAGAAAGAGCGGAAAATTTTACACAGATATGACTTTGTGTATAAGAACACTTTGACCCCTGAAGGTCGTTAATTTCAAATTGCGAAAAAGTACAAAAAATGGACTAAAAGAATATTTTCAGAGAACACCTATAATAAAGTAGTTGTAAAATTTGTTCCCGGCGATCCAATAGTGACATCGCCTTTGACTTTGAACATGACACTGAAGGTCATTTAAAGGTCAACTTAAAAGTCCTGTTCGGAAGTGCATAATTCTAATGCCGGAAATGGAACGAGCGAAGAATTTTACGTTCAGATATCACCTTGAGTATAAAAACACTTTGATTCTTCAAGGTCAAATTAAGGTCAATTAAGTACGAAGAAGCCCAAAAACTCGCTAAAAGCTTAGTTTTGTGGAAATCGTTTAATGCAGTAGTTGTACAATTTCTTCCTGGCAATCTAAATATAATATCATCTTTGACCTTGAATATGACTGAAGGTCATTTCAAGGCCAACTCCATAATTTTAAATGTAAGTACATAGTCTTGACGCCAGAAATGGAAAGAACGGGGTATATTAGAACCATAATTCTAGGATTTTTCTCTTACTGCAAAAAAAATTCTTAATCCTAGCTTATAAAAACCTAGCAAGATGATTTTACTTTATTTGAACCTTGCTACCTGATTTTGATCACTGTTTAGCTTAAATGATAAATAATAACCCAAAATTACTAATCATCACCATTGATTATCACTAATAAGTTAATTGACCAATTCTAACGTCTAATAACTTCACAGGGTCATAACTGAACGAAAAATGTTCCACTCTTTCTCTTTCTGGCGTCAAAACTTCTGTTTAAGAATTTCAATTTGACCTTGAAATAACCGTCAAGGTCATAGTCAAGGCCAAGGGCGATATCACCATTAGAGAGCCAGGTTAAAATCCTAAAACTTTTGTATCAACGATTTTCTTCGAAAACTCACTCCTATCGAGTTTTTCAGCTGTTCCGGTACTTTTATATGACCCGGTATATATTTTTCTTTTCAGCGGTACCTAATGTATGTGTAAATACGAGTATATCGTTTAAAATGTTTTGGTCCACTTGAATTAAGAATGATCAGCGTTTCACTGTGTTTTTATATGTTGATATAAATCTTGATTTAAAGTTCAAGTAAGGTTCAAGTTAACTCAAGAACTTTAATATTAGAGGTGTGTGAGTTGATTGTCTCTTAATGTTGTTAATCGTCAAGTACACTTACCTTTTTTGGCGTTCTTCTTTCTATCACAGCTTTATTTGCAAAGCTAAAAATGACCTGGTAAAAATCGACGTTTTAGATATAGACAATGGTTGTGTTTTAAGAAATGGCGGATGCCATTGTAGAAAAAATATATATCGGAATATTATTTTTATTGGACATTTTGGACAGCCAGTCTTGATTTTTGAGAGAGACAGTTACATATGTAATATATAGTTACACCAACTATGCGTATTATTAAAAAAATACTTTGATAATATGTTTCCAGTTTAAAAAGTTGTTTTACATTAATTAACCTATCAACTGTATCGAGCACGAATAGCGTAATTATTCCTCATGCTAAACATACCCAACATTCTAGCTAAGAAAAACAAACTATTTGTTATGGCAAATTACACAGAGGACCAATACATTGAACTTACAGATCGAGGTCGAAACTTATTCAACTGTTTTTTGCATTTTTAGTTTGCTGAAAATATTCTGACCTTAAAACCAAACAATACAGTTTTTTAAACCGGGCATAGAGAGTTTCGTTGGGCGTAGATCAGCGTTTAGGACAGACTAACAATTTGAAATGGTATAAATACATTGTTTACGACTTATGTCATTAAACCTGATATTCATTCTTCAGAAACTAATTTGATCAATTTATTATTCAGAAGATGTTTACGCATCTTGGCAGGAATTTGGTTAGGAACGGCAACTTTTATCTGGCTATATACTTGGAAGATGAAGTATGTAATATACGAATTAATTTGTATATGTCAATGAGGTAACCGCATCCTTTAAGTTTTAGTAAAATCCATGGCGTTACATTTTAGATGTTTTTGAAACCATGTCTACACGGTTGCTGATACAGATAGGTATTTGGATATATGACCACCACTTAATTGTTTTATCTGCGTAAATGTGTTTTATATGTAAAAGTTCCCTAATAGTACCCGCACGTTTTTGAAAAAAAAGGCTACTATACTTGGGCCGGCTAATAGATATAGTAAACATAATTACCTTCTGGAGGCGCGTCTCACTACGATCTGATTTACGTCACATAATTTTCTTTGAGAAGATAAACTTACAAAATATTTGTTGCTCATAAATGATCTAAGATGATAAATCAATAACAACTCATTTATACTTTCGACGTCCACAGTTATATGTTTAGGTTTGAAATTTGTTATAGTGTAAAACAGTCTTGCGAGGTAAAGAAGATACTTGCAGCCAAGAAGATACTTTCCGCATACTGGTCTCGCATTTTTATTAGGCACTATACACCCTAGGAAATTGCACCTTTACATATTGGCGATACATGTGTAGAAGAGAATAAGTTAAAAGACACCAGTAAGGACAGACAAAGACAGTTAGATGCCACATTGTTTCACGCTTGTGCACGTATTAGAAACGTATGAGACATGTGCGTAATATAAATTTGGAGTGGGGTATTACTTACACGCCTATCGCCGAATTTGAATGCAACTCAGTACATTTTCGCAGCTATGGATGTGTACATCGACTTAGCTGTATGAAACGAAATTCTTACGTAATTCGGACTTTTACAACTAACCGGTCTGCAAGAAAATAAAATTGAAGTTCTATATGAAATTACAAAAGACCAAAGAAAGAAAAAATGCCCATTGAATAAGTGGTTCAAAAATGCCGCCCCTTTGTGCTTCGCAAAATATTCGTACTAAATATATTATCTTGTTTTAACAAAAATTTATCAATGTGCCACTTATGTCTTTTTTATATATTTTCCCTCCAAACTCTTAAAATTATATGTAAGCTCTATATACCTATACCATATGGATCTACTTGTAATTGCGTGACTGTTTGCTAAAAATGACCTAAAGCAATTTTATATATTGACCAAATATCTAAATCCTAACGGGGTTTGGACACTTGCTTAATTATATATTGATCAGTGGCGATCGGTGTAATTTGACATGCTCGTATTTCCGTAAGGAGGCATGGGACCTACACCATATTTTAGGGGGTAGTTACTAGACCTAAGTAGAAGCCTATAATGCCAAAAAATCTTCAGGGAAATCTTGCGAGTTTTTTTTTTTTCCAAAAAATGGCTGCCTCCGGGCAGATCATGGAAATGGCTTGCAAAATATTTGCGAAATATTTTTTTTCCTAATCACCGAATAAATACAATTTTTTTGTACTTGTGATTTTTGCAAAATTCTTATTTTTCTTAAAGATACAACTATTGTAAAATCTCACAGACCAAATGTTGGGATGAAATAAAAATTCAAATTACCATAACTTTTACAGATCTCAAAATGTCAAGAAAATCACAAGTACAAAAAAAATGTATTTACTCTGTGATTATGAAAAAAAATTTTTGCAAATATTTTGCAAGCCGTTTCCAAATGCCCGGAGGCAGCCATTTTTTGTAAAAAAAAATTCGCAAGATTTCCCTGGAGATTTTTTGGCATTATAGGCTTCTACTTAGGTCTAGTAACTATCCCCTAAAATATGGTGTAGGTCCCATGCCTCCTTACAGAAATATGAGCACGTCAAATTACACCGGTCGCCACTGATCAATATATAATTAAGCAAGTGTCCAAACCCCGTTAGGATTTAGACATTTGGTCAATATATAAAATTGCTTTAGGTCATTTTTAGCAAACAGTCATGCAATTACAAGTAGATCCATATGGTAAATTCGCAAGTTTTCCCTCAAGATTTTTTGCAATTATAGCCTTCTACTTAGGTCTAGTAACCACCCCCTAAAATATGGGTGGGTCATGGCCATGCCTCCTTACAAAATACGAGTATGTCACTTTCCACCGGTCGCCACTGATATTGACTGATATATTTATTTATATGAATTCTAGCAATAAGTACGTATGTATATATGTGTGTATGGGCAACTACTTTTCGTCTAATATACAGTCTGTTGTGATAGTGTAGGTAGGACACAAACATAGTAAACCCAAACTAGTTATACGATTACAACACGGCAAAATAAATCTTATGTACCTTTAAGCGACAGATACGAAAAACTCTCTTTTTTGTTTGTTTTTGATTCGGGAAGACTTAATTATTTATCACTACTTTAGTACTTTTTTCCAGCAATTCATGGTTTATTCTATTTTTATATGTTCGCAGACTGTATTCGTATATTTTTATAAAGAAACGTGGGATCATCATCGCAAGTTAAAAGGTAATTATTATTAGCCTAAACAAAAGAATATTATAGTGAAGAGACTTGAAACGAAACTTGCAGAGAACAAATTTCAAAAAGCGTCTCTTCCTCAAAAGAACTCGGAAGGGGCTTACACAATATTTGAGAAACATTTTTTTTTTTAATTACAAAGTGGATATAAAAGTATTTTATTCTTCTGGCTTTTATAATTAAACCACAGCAATTATAAAATTTTGGAAACGAAATATTAATATGAAATAAAATTTAAAATGACTGAATTTAAATAGAAAGCGATAACTTATTTCGAAAGAATGCAGAATAAAAATAATCTGTGTTAACCCAATGAATGAGAAAATAGTATCTATGTGTATATTGATTTATTAGACGTAGTGGTGGCTGTAATTTTGCTGAACTTCGAATCCGGCAATTACAGATAAGCCACAAAAGTCGCTTTTACTTCTAATAAAACATTTTTTTCTTAAAACGTCGATTAGTTATAAGACAAGAATTAAAAATAGAAAATATTGAATTTCTGCATCAAAAGTGCATTGTGGTAGTTTCGCATACCACAAACAATGTTAAACGCGTTACTAGGGATTTACTTATATCTACCTATATTACTATGGATATATTGTTTACAACCTTTATCAAAGTATTACCTTTAAGCACCCTTTACTATTTTATTTTTTCGTAGTAGTGCGTAAACATTTTTTATGTATCTATTTGTGCGTAAAGAAAAGGACAATAGAACTGATGTAAGGTTTGAGTTTGAGGTAAGGTTGTTGCAGGTTTGAGTTTGAGGTAAGGTTGTTGCAGGTGATAAAGGCCACATTGACCATGAAGATCATGTTGGTCATAAAGGTCGTATTGGTCATTAAGATCACATTAGTCGTAGGTCACAGACATCTATCAGGTCATAAAGGTTATACAGTTCATAAAGACTAAAAATTCCTAAAGGTCTTAGAGGTTATATCCAAATTCAACACTTTTAAAAATACAAACTCACGGTTTTAGTGATTTAGTCCTATTAAATATGGAAAAAAATTGATGTGGATGTTGTGACTCCTTAGGCAGCGGTTTGTATTTATTATTTTTAAAGTGTGTGTGTGTGTACATGTGTAAAGTGAAAAAGCAATATATGGTTTCAGTGCAAAAGGCATTAATTTATTTATTTCTCAAAAAAAATGTTACCTACTTATTCATATTGTATAATATTAATGCATATAATATTAATCGTCGGCAATTTGACATTGAAAAATAACCCTGATCGATGGGCATCACAAGTTCTGTAAGTTGCTCATAATCACAATGGGTATCACAATCTGTAAGCACTTCGAACATCGCATACTCTTACGCGAAGTTGTGTCGCGATCGCAAAAATCGCAAATACCTCTGTTTTCTTCTTGAAATACAGAAGTTTAATACAAAGTGGGTGAAAACGTTGCAACAATATCTAATTTACAATTTTCACAAGGCTTCCATTTTGGCGCCCTTATATTCCACCTGGTTGCAAATCAGCACACAAGCGAATTTTAAGTGCAAATTTTCTACGGCATAAAAGCAACTGCCGCATCTAGACTCATTGCTCGAAACTAAACGCCCTAAATACGTTTGTCCTGGTGAGGAGAAATAAATATATGCATATGTTCCGAAATGCTCTGAGTTTGAAATTTTAGCGTGGTTTAAATTTGTGACAAGGTGACATTTGAGGGTTAATACCTATGTAATAACAAAAGGTAAGTTAAGTTTGAAGTTAAATTAAATTTTCATTACTTAATTTGCATTACTTAACATAAATATCATGAATTGCATACAATACGAGGGGGTACCCAAAAATAACCGGAATTATTTTATCAAAGCTACATATTTTCAAATTTTTTACAAAACAACTTTATCCCCTTCAAAATACTCTCCATTACAACTAATACATTTGTCCCACCGGTGCTTCCACTATTCGAAACATTTTTTTGTAGTCATCTTTAGAAATCGCTGACAGTTCCTCCCTGGTTTTTTTCTTGACCTCTTCAATGTTGTGAAATCGGTGTCGTTTCATGCCCCTTTTCATGCTTGGAAATAAGAAAAAGTCGCACGGAGCTAGGTCAAAGAACGACATGTTTGTTTCAAATCACGACATGTTTTAACTCGACATTATTTTTGATTGTCAGTCAGAGTCCGAGGAACAAACTTGGCAGCAACCCAAATCCTCGGTTATTCCCAAATCTTCTGTTAAAATTGGCTGAACTGAGCTCCAAGATAACCGACTAATCTTTGACAGTTGATCAATTGTCTGTCGACCGTCTGTGAGCATAAGCTCTCGAATTTTTTCAACATTTTCGTCGTTTCGGGCAGTTGATGGACGTCCAGAACGAGGGTTGCCATCAATCGACATGTCGCCATCTTTAAACCGAGCAAACCACTCGTACACTTGAGTTTTTTCCATATCGTCATCTTTGTAAGCTGTTTTCAACATTAAAACAGTTTCAGCAGCATTTTTACCGCGTAGAAAACAAAATTTCACAGCTGCACGTTGTTCACTTAAACTTGCCATCATAAAAAAGGAAACAAGAAAAAAAAACAGCGCTAGCAGAAACAATCACTGCAGACGAACAGAACAAGCCAGGTCGACAACACAGGCGGCACTGAACTGGCGATGAGTTGTGCTATACACGTCTAGAGGCAGAAATGCGTACTACACAAGCTCTGCCCACGGCAATGCTGTTCCGGTTATTTTTGGGTACCCCCTCGTATATTTCTATAAATCTTTATGTTACATATTTTAAAAAACAAACAAAAGCCACATTTTGGGGGCGTGATTTTCTATGGACCTGCATTTATTTATATATTTATTCGCAAATTTCATATAACAATTGTTTGCCCATATTAGACATCTATTTGTGTCTAATAACCACCTCCCGGCGGTTACATAGAACATCTCTGACTCTGGCTGAAACTGTCATTTAAAATAAATAAACAACCTGATGGGTAGTTAAATGGCGAACTTATAAATAAAGTAATAATTTTCATGAATATCTTTTACTATTAGGTAGGTACCTACTGTAAATACCTCACATTACTAAATGTAAAAAAAAAAACTGTAAGAGGCTCCTTCGACGTAGAAAGAGGTAAATAATGGAACAGTTTTCCGACCACCACCGAAACACGATACCAAAACGCATTTCGCCAGCCACTTTTGGCCATATTTGGTCATAAAATCGCACTATTTCCGTGCAGTTCGGTGAACTGTACCTTTTATCCTTGCTTATCGTTTATAACAATTGATTGTAAGGCATCGGACTATTATTTATATTCCTAGCACTATCGAATCCAATAGTTGCTAAATTGTCTGTGGCGACACAGGTATAAAGGGGTTTGGAATATGATTTATTAATCTGCGTAATTACGCTCTAATTCGGAGATGACCTGGGATTTCCCAGTCTGGGCCATTGCATTTTAATATTAAGCAGTAAATTGTTATTTGTACAAAAAGCAATAAATATGTCATTTGTTTTGCAAGTAATCGACTCAGTTTAAAGGCAACCCGCATACCTTATACATACCTGCGAAGTATGCTATCATTTACAAGGTGGGAGACGTGCAAATAGGTACAGAGTGCCCTTTTATATTTTGACACCCACCACGGAGACGGATAGTAAATGATACAAAAAAATTTAAACATGAAAGATTTTTTTTGCGTTATCTATTTATTATCTTTTGGTGTCATCACAGAAAATTGATTATTAAAACTTGAAAACTTTGTCATTTAAAGAAGTCATATTTTTTAAATAAGTCTTCAGTTCTCCAGCAGCCAACTTAAAAAAAAACATAGAACTCTTGAGGATTAGGTGATCATGTAGTAAGTAATACCTCTGATACGTTTACACAAATTTGAATATACACTGTGACTCATTTAACTTCTGAACGTGCGTCTAATACATTTATTTACTGTCCGATTTTCAACTGATTTATTTCAATTCTAGGGCATCAAAAACTGTACTATAGGACAATTTTCTTTCTTTACAAAAAATAAAGCCTACTGTGTTTTTTTAAGAAATTCAAGAAATCATATTAGCGATTTCTATTTAAAAATATTTAAAACACGACTAAATTCAAAATTCCGTAAAATGGGTGTGTACCAAATTGAAATGGCTGAAAACGTTGAATATCAAAAATGTTTCTGTAATATTTTGTTCAAGATTTACATTATTACTGTACCTGCCACTAAAAATTAAGTAGGCAAACTGAAAAAAAAGTCTTAAGCTCTCCAGCAAACTATAAAATACCTGGAACTCTCGAAGATTAGGTGATCAAGCAGTAACACCTCTACGATAACAAAAAGCTGAATATACAGTGTGACTTATTTAATACCTAGGCAACACTCTAAAACATCTATTTACTGCCCAATTTTTATAGTTTTTTTTTTTTAATATATGGTATCAAAAACTGTATCACAGGCCTCACGGAAACGATTTTCTTACAAAAATCAAAGCCTACTCTTAGAAGAAATCTTAATAGAAATTTTTTGTAAAAAAATACACAAATTCAGCATCCTCTAAAATCGGTGTACCAAATTAGGCTGAAAATGACAAATTAATAAAAAACAGCGTGTCCAACATTTAAATTATTACTATACCTACTTGTCACTAACAATCAAGTAGGTTATTTATATTTAGTTAAATATTATAGCTATTTATACTTAATTTGTTGTCACGGTTCGCTGATCCATAACATATGTCTTTGTTTATCTGAGCAAACAGTGGACTGTTCGCTCTGTGAATTGTAGCTGTTCATTGTGTTCCATTTCATATGTAAATGAAATTGACATTGACAGTTGGATGCTTTTGAAAGTTTAGAAATTATTAAGTGTAAGTAGCATGAATAAGGACAAAGGTCCGATACCTACCAGTCCACTGTTTGCTCTGAGAAACAAAGACAGATGTTACGGTTCAGTGAACCGTGGCAACAAATTAAATATAGTGCAAGTGTGTAGGTTATAATTTAGTTTTAATCTTCTCCTGAAGATGCCGACTTAGTTGGCGAAACGCGCGTCGAGAAAAGTATAGTAGTTTCGTGGAAAAACGTCCAGTTTTTTGTTTTTACGCCGAAGGTTCCAGTACCCACTCCAGGACCATGAAAATAAGCTAAATTGCTCGTCGTTAATAATAACTTCTTCATCGCCATCCACCTTATTTATTTGCGGCGTGTATGCTTTTGGTCTATTGATGATTTAATTAATATTTTGTATATTTTCTTTGATATCACAACTTCTAAAAATAGAGCGTTTTATTAAAAAAATAATAGACCAATTTATTTTTCTAAAGCGATGACGGAAATTATGATTTTAACGCCTAAAGTAGTGACTGAATACTCTCGGAAATTATGCGTCAACATTAAATTAGCAGGAATCTCTACTAGGCGGTTATATCTGTTAATTGATATAACAGTAATTACTTCAACACTTCGTAACAATTAAACTTATAATTCAATGTTAAGGACACACAGCTGTATTCTGATACGTTAATAAAATGTTTATATCTTTCTTGTGGTCATAGTTAGTTAATTTTGTCAGAGTTAGTTGCAGTTATTTTGGATTTTTCGACATTCAACCACCAAGTGAACCAAAGAGTGAAAAAATAAACATGTTTTCATAGATTCTTTGGAACTGGGTTTGGTGAAAAATTAAGGCTATTTTAGTTTATAAGATAGTTAGACACATTATACTCACCTGGCGGATACTTCTAACGGCTAGACCTGCTGCCAGAACTGAATTTTTAGTAATGTTCTTGAAATAGTCTGCATGATATGTCCTATTTTTGGCCTCGTAGAAACACTTGTTCAATTGGACATACATAGACATACATAGTAGAAACACATGTTCAATTAAACATCAACTTGAGCTTTAAGAAAGACCTAACAGAATTACCTACCATTTTTTACAATTCTGAAAATGAAGAGGTTAATGGTGCAACCCATGAAGGATTTGCCATGTCATTTATTTCATATGTGATAATGTGAACTGAACCTTTCGGCTATGAATTTCTGGATTCATAAAGGCCAATTCACATTAGACGTGCCGGTCGCGGTCCAGTCACGGTCAGGTCACGAGCAAGATGTTTCCAAGGCATTCACACTTGCCGATCAAGTGACGATCTTAGTACGATCTCAGAGCCCACAGGGATCTTGTATTCTCGAAATACGTTAATGAAAATGGCGATTATTTTGGACGAGTAAGAACAAATATTACTTTCCAAATATCATCGGCGATATTGGGTTCATCCTATATTGATAAAACGTAAAAAAGGTCGAATTTGCAACTCTAGTTAACCCTTTAAGTAGCTGTGGTCAATATACTAACCACTTCAATAAGAATCATAACAGTAATTTTTTTCAATGGCCAAATCAGGCGAATATACATATATGTATGTAGCTCTTATCGGCAGAACTAACAAGTCTCCACACGCATTGAGCGCTTAGATCGCCACATTTTTAACGGTTGACCATTTATATTAAAAGTGATCATTTATCTAACCACTGCACACCCAAAAGTCGTATTTTGATTAAAAATTGTCGCGCATTTTTTTGTTTTCATGTATCTTTCTAGAGAAAGGTAAATAAATACTGGTCGTGGCTTACTCCTGTTCTGCACACGTTAGTGCATTACGTGTATAAGTAAAAATCGCTGTTTTGTATTAGTGTCATCGAATTTGTTACAAAATATCCGAAAGACATCCGACAAAACAAGACAAAACAAGACATCCGAAATTTTTGCAAGGTAAGACATTCTGTTTATTATTATATTTCAGAAAATATAGAAAATTAACATTATTTTTCTGCATCACCGATTTTCTGTAATTATAAGCGAGAAATTTATCACACAAAAATATTGGCATATTTTTGCGCTTAGATGTTATTCAGTGTTTCTGGCCTGTAATTAGGAAAAAAGTCCATTCTTAGCAGGTCAATTGTAAGTTCAAGCTCGAGATGTTTTAGTAGGATTTTTTTGAACCCTTGTTTTCAAATTCTTTTATAATAACTATTTTCAACTATCTGAAAGTGATTATGGAGGTAGTGGCGTACTCGAGGAGGGGGATATCGTCTAGATATTTATGTGAAAAAAATTTTTTTCTTCATTCAAAGATTATTTATTGTTCGTATGCCAAAATATAGTCTTTTTTTCAGACAAAAATGTCTTCAGAAAAGTACAATACTGGGAAGTATATAAACTTGGAAACTATTACCTCAGATGAAGCATTTGATATTCTGAATGGTATTACTGATGAACAGGCGGCAAATTCTGATGTGGAGGTGATAGTGACGCAGAATATGGGATGGTTATCGAAAGAGTTATGGAGTGTTTCGGTGCTTTCCATAATGCTTAAGTTTATACGAGGCGCGTTCATAAAGTAAGGGCCGTTTGGTCACAGAAAAAAATGTACTCATAAGAAACAAATTTTATTGTCATATTTAGTTAGGCACAATCTTACTTTACTTCTCTACATAATCGCCGTTCACTTCTAAGCATTTTTCGTACCGCTGCACCAGCTTCTTTAACCCCTCTGCATAGAAGCTTGCCGCCTGAGAGTTGAACCAGTTGACAACGGCGTTTTTGAGTCCCTCTTCGGTTTCAAAACGTTGTCCACCGAGCCACTGTTTAAAACGCAAGAAGAGGAAGTAGTCGCTAGGTGCAAGGTCGGGACTGTACGGTGGGTGGTCAAAAAGTTCCCAACGAAAATCTTGAATTTTCTCATTGGTTTTGGCAGCAGTGTGAGGACGCGCGTTATCGTGTCGTCCCCAGTAACAATGTGAGAAAACAAATCATCTCCATCTTGTTGATAACGGGCCAAAAACTTTCGTCCACTAGACATTCTTTGCTCTTTGTGGTGGTCGGTGAGCATTTTTGGTACCCACCTTGCACACAATTTGCGGTATGCGAGGTTTTCTGTGACAATATTGTAAACAGTAGTGCGTCCAAGTTGAGAAAATTTGTTAGCCAGGCCACTAATCGTCATTCGACGATCAGATCGCAGTGTTTGGTCCACTTGTGAAACGATTTCATCGGTCTGGATACTGGGCCTGCCACTCCGCTCTTCGTCATGGACATTTGTTCGGCCATTTTTAAAATCACGGCACCATTGTCTAACCTTTCCTTCACTCATAACTGTAGGTCCGTAAACCAGGCATAACTCCCGATGAATTTCAGCAGCCGACGATCCTTTTGCACATAAGAAACGAATTACAGAACGCACTTCACAGTTGGCGGGATCAACGATTTTCGCGGCCATTGTTCTTTGCATTCACGGACAACAATATGACTTCAGAATCAAAACAAATGACGCTGTAGCTTCGCAATGAGTCAGTAGATGGCGCTGCAGTAGTAAAACTGTGCTTCGAAGCGCCAATATTTATGTATAAGCAAACGGCCCTTAGTTTATGAACGAGCCTCGTAATATTGTTACTTTATAATAAACATGATTTTGTATAGTTTGTTTGGTTTATTAGATGTGGTTAGTATATTAACCACTGCTCAACCATAAAATTTTAAACCAAAGTATCAGTGGTCAATATACTAACCACGCCATTACAAAGTCCTGATTTTCAAAATATTTTTTTTCGACCTTATTTTGGGTGCCTATAAGGCCTATGCAATAAACTAAAACAAAAAAAGTTTCGAACATTAAAAAAAATAAGTTTTGCGCCTTAAAGGGTTAAACAACTGATAGATGACGAAACAAAATTTCATAGATATTTTAGGATGTCTCATAGTGAATTTCAACAGTTACATGAAATTTTACCATCCATATATCTTTTATCCATATATTTTTTATGGGACATATCGTATATTTCATCATGTCCCCACACCAATTCTATGAGTTGCTCGTCCATTTGGTTATTTCACACTGAACAGGCAGGGGCAAGCAGACCGTGAGCTCGACGGTCTTGATCGTGCCAGAAATGATCGCCACGGTCCTGACCGCGTCTTGACTTGACCGTGCCCGTTTAGGCGATCCCCGCGGTCTTGAATTGATCCTGACTGGACCGTGACCGGCACATCTAATGTGAATTGGCCTTAAAAAACACCTTAGCTGGATTGACCGCTAGTTTCTAGTACTACCATATAAGCATTTCATTACTTTTCATAACCATCAAGATTTAAAAGTGATGATGATTTTAAATGATAAAAGGTCTGTCAGTACAGAAATACGTGTTTTGTGACACGAGGTGCATTTGAAAAAGATGTATTTTTTAGAGTTCCCAATGTTTTTGCACTAAAACTGAATATTTAAACCGAAAAAAAAAGAAGAATACACTTAATGGAAGATGTGGAGAATATTTGTAAGATTCAAAAAGTATTTGGGAAATACGAAAAGTATTTGAAGTAAAAGTACAGGAAGTATTTAGGAACTACTGAAGATATTTAAGAAGTATAGAAATTATTGTGAGAATAATAAGTGTAGGGTAAATGGGGGAAATATGCCCCACCTAATTAAATATGCAAATAAGAGGAATATAGGAAGTGAAATAGACAAATATTTGGTGTTTTTTCTATGCGCATAGAATTTCTGAATAGTTCTAATACAATGAATAATGTGACATTTTTGTTGATAAAGACTACAAAAAAATCTTTAAAACCGTTACGTGTAGGATATTTGCCCTTTTGATGGGGGTAAATGGCCTCACATTGAGAGGATTTACGCCCTACTGTAGGATATATGCCCCAATGTTCAATGAAAGGAGTAATTCATGTTATTGGTTAACATATATTGCAATAAGTTGAAAGACAGGAGAAAATCTTTATTTAATACATATCTTACAAAGATAAGTGTAATACATAGAATATTATTTGCCTCATTTCAAAATTACTACAATGAGAGATGTGTCCATCGAATATAAAATGATCATCCCACTAGGTTTTCTTGGCACACTTTAGAGACTGTAGGAATAAATTAGCGGTAATAAATGAAGATTTTGGATTAATATATAAATTTGAACCAGTAGGCATTCCTTCTAATACTGACATATTTTCCGTACATCTTTTAAGATAAGAACGGGAGGTAGAAATGTCCCTTCAGCATTAGCACACATATGGAGATATTTTCACCCTCTCCTTTTGAAGTTAATACATTCACACATTTGCCACCTTTTTCCGCGACAACTTTGTTGCTTTGTTATTGTTAATTTAAATACCGATTTCATCCATATTAAATATGAACTGATTTTGTCAGTTTATTCATAGTTTCCAAAGTAATCTGCAACAACTCGAAGAATTCATCTACCTCACTTGAGTTCATACCTTGTGCACAAGTTAACTATAAACCTTCGCTCTTTCTAACAGATGCGTCTGAGTGCCCAACCATAAATGTCTTGATAGCAAAAACCAGTACCTACCCGCTAAAGTACCCGCTAACTGTTTTTGTATTAGGAGAAAATGTCAATGCCAGGAGCTTCTTTTAGAGGAGTTCACAAGACGGCTTTCATTTTCTCCTCCCACATCAGGCAGTTTTCCTAGAGTAATATTTTTGAATACCTTTGAGTGAAGTCGTTTTCATAGTGATCTAGAAGGAATTTGGAACAGTCTACTGACTTCATTAATGCCAATTTCTTTCGCTTTTACTTTAGGTATTCACATCAGTTTGTAAGTCTTATTCTGACCAAGAAGCCCTAGATTTCATATTTTTCTCCCGTATGTATTTTCTTGGCATTTTCTGTAACTAATATAATCACTCACCTAGGTATACATTTGTTGTTTGGTGATAATAATTTTAAAGTCTTTCAGTATACAAATACGTGTTTTATGACACGAAGTGGATTTGAAAAATCTGTATTTTTGTGAGTTTCCCATTTTTGTTTTTGCACCGAACTGAATATTTAAACCGAAAAAAAGGAGTATAATGGAAAACGCGGAGAGTATTTTTGTAAAATTCAAAAGGTATTTGGGAAATACGAAAGGTAAAAGTACAGGAAGTATTTAGGAACTAAAGAAAATATTTAAGAAGTATAGAAATCATTATGAGGATAATGAGGGAATATATTGGATTCTTAGTAAATTGGTAATAATAACTGAAGCAGTGATGTGTATTTTCTCATATTACAAACACAAAATTTTGTTTATAAAGAACCGTCGCTTAAAATTGCTACATATTAAAATTCGTGCCTTTATACCATATGATGTCATAATACATATGTATATGTACAGTTTTACATTAAATTTTCCGTTTGTAAACGAGGGTGAGACATCTTTTACAAACATTATTTATTTGTAATTTTTGTAGTTACCCACTGCCGGTTGCTGAAACTTTATCCTGAATCTGCTCATATCTTCATAACTGAGCATTAAGTCTACATCATATTTTAGAAAACGACTAGGTATTATAAGTAGATCTATGATTGTCATAAAGACCGAGACTTTATATTTTACCCGACACTCGTTTCTTAAATCGAGTTAACTTTATCAGGAAATTATTAACTCATGATGTATGATATAGTATGAGTATCTTATATGGTATGACTATATGGTATGACTATCTACCTACCTATTATTTTTTAAAATATGTAGTAAATATTTCACATCGGCTCTAAAAGCAACATTGTAGAAAATAGCACTATTTATCTGATACTACGAAATATACATATCTATTAAGTTTAACAAATATGTAAGTTTACTACTTTAAAGAAATATTTCTTGTGTTTTATAAATCAAAAGTTAGAATGTGATTAACATCTACTATAACGAATTATTTTAGTAGATTTTGTGTTTATTCTAAATTACTTAAACAGGTAAACAAATGGGATAGGTACTTCTATTTTATAGAGAATATCACTTTTTAAGTGGGTACACTCAAGATTGAGTACTTACTGTTTCTTGACAAATAGACTTGAAGTAATGATATTCTTTCAAGATTGTTTTTCATTTCACGAATATTTTTAGACGAGAAACTGTACTGCAAGTATGCAATTAATGTTATAATAAAATGTATTCAATTTATTCCATATTTTATCATCCACCTTATATTAATGATGGATTGGATCTTAGTCGGTTTGAATGCCTTGCAATCTTTTCTGCATGCGGTTTTACTTCTATGATCTCTTCACAAGGAAGTCAAAGATGTTTTACATCTTTGAACTCCTTGTAAAGGAGAAACGATGGTGAGGCATTCAAACCATTAAAAACGGTGGTGGATCAATTATTATGTGGGGTTGTTGGGGCTACAGGAGTCGGTAATTTAGTAGTAATAAACGACAAATTTACTGGGCGGCGTTACGTGGGCCGTAGAAATTTATAACCCATCAGTCGATTAATTGGGACTTCGGAATGCGTTTGTGTTCAAGCAGGATAACGGTCCCAAACAGAGTATTTTGCCAATAATAATATTCAGTTACTTCCATAGCCTCCTTAAAGCCTTGACCTAAACCAAATCGAACACTTATGGTATCAGCTGGACAGTAAAGTGTCAATTAATATGAGAAAGTGTCAAAATGTAATTAGAATCATTGTTGTTACCATTGTTACCATTCCAAGGCAACTTGAGGCGGTTATAAAAGCAAAAGGTTACTAAACTTCATACTAATTTGAGAATAAATAATTCTACAAAATTACATTTTTCAACATATTTTCCGCTTATGTATTTAATGACTTTTTGTCGTAACGTTTTTTTTTTAATTTAAATACAGTTATGGTTTTGATATTTTTTTTATACAAAGTTCTACATTTTGAGGGCTTATTATAGTGTTATGTTATTGATGAGTAAGTTTCACAGTTCGTTGTATTAATACATTTTATTTTGTATAGAGCCATTTTCAAATTATTTTCCGCGACCAGTGTATGTCGTAAATTTTGTTCTATGTTAGAACACATCGTTCGAACAGAATTTCATCCACCGGATTACGAGGTATTGCATTTGAAATCGGAACCTTGAGAACTGTAAACATAACCTGTCTGCGCAGTTCATTACGTCGAGCTAGTAAGTTGAAGAGGTTGAAGGTTTATTAAGTTAATAATAATTATCCCTGTTATTATTGCAGTATTGCAAAGTATTAGGCGCAACATTTGCGCTGACATTCTCAACAACATTGATACTGATCCAGGCTTGTTAGACATGGTGATTGCATGTGATTAATCGTGGTTTTTTACTTACGACCCCGAAACAAAGCGCCAATCCATGCATTGGAAGAGCCCGAACTCGGCAAGGCAAAAAAAATCCAGGATAAGCAAATCCAAATTCAAAGCGATGATGATCGTCTTTTTTGACATTCGAGGTATTGTTTACGTTCACTGGGTCCCTGAGGGTCAGACGGTCAATCAACATTATTACATCGAGGTTCTGATGGCCCTTCGTGAGCGTGGGAGAAGACGAAGACCCGATTTGTGGAAAACCAAATCATGGAAGATTCACCAAGACAATGCACCGGCCCATTCTGCTTTGACTATGAAGGCGTTATTTGCAAAATACGGCATTACTGTGTTGGAAAATCCACCATACTCGTCCGACCTTGCCCCCTGTGACTTCTTTTTATGAACCAAGGTCAAATAGGCGCTGAAGGGGACAATATTCGAAAGCGTGGAAGCGGTTAAAGCAAAAGCGACGGAGGTTTCGAGGTTTTGAACCAGCTGACAGAGGCGCACTTCCAGCACTGCTTTTAACAATGGAAAAGTCATATGGAGCGGTGTAGACATCGCCAAGGTGAGTACACTGAAGGCGAAAAAGTTGCCACTGTAATTGGTAACGAATAAAAGTGTTATGACAGCAGTTCGGTTATTTAATAGCCATACCTCGTATACCTTTTTTTAATGAAGTAGTTTTTAGAGAAATACAAGTGCATATTTTAAGCTTCCCTTGGTTGAAATGATTTTACGCAATCGTACTTTTTAACAGCAATCGCCTTAAATCGTATTTCTCACAACATTAAGAAATTATAGAAGACTAAATTTTAATTAGACTAAATATACATATGTTTAGGTATGGAAATTATAGATGTACCTACATTTTCTTGGTCGCATTATGATTGCGTGATAAGGTGAATGTATATAATCGCCCAAAGTATGTAATTAGACATTATATATGTAAGAAAGGAGACAATCATGTCATATTAGTCTTTCTTAATGAAGCAGGTAATGGTAGGTTAACACACGCAGTGTACTGTGACATGACGGGCCTCTCATTAGCGACTCGCTTCCTTTGTCAGGATACTACTTTAGGGGGTGCAAACTTGTACTGCAAAAAAAACTTAAGTATTGATTCTTGTACAGAGAATCAAATCAAGATGCTACATCCGTTACTCTATAGCTTTTATTCAATTTTATCGTTTTATTTAACTAAATAAGACTAATAGGACTCACCTTTTACATTGTAAAATAATAATAATAACTTTTTTTTAATTAAATAATCTTTTTACATAAAATGCCCTTAAAATTAAGTCCAGCTTTCCCTACTCAACCGAATCATTTATCCAAGAAATTAAATCGAATCAAAAACATCAATTTATACATATTATATTAAGATTTTGTTGTTTTAAATCACAATACATTAACATTGTAATAGTGCTTAAAATAAAATATTTCAAGTTCGTTAAACGCCGAATGAACAATTAATAAAATACCAATTATACAGTTTTTTTTTTTAATAAATACGCAATCTTGTATAGGGTGATTTCATATAATATAATATGTGGTCAAAAACATTTCGGTTCGAAGATACAGGGTGTTAAAAATTGTAATTTATTGACGACAAATAATGATAATAATTTTCTTCAAAGTTATATGTCAAATTGTTCACTAAAAACACGACAACTGAGTAAAATATTAGTCAAATTCTGCTTGTCATTTTTCACAGCTTATTTCAGTTAAGACAACCCTTGCAGTATTTTTACCTAATACAGCTGGATAACGATATTTTTGACTAAATAATTCGAAAACGGTGACAGATGACAACAAAACAAGATAATAGAAAGTTATAGAAGAATCTAAGGAACGTAATTCCAAACACAAGAAAAGTCCTTTAAAAGTGCCCCAAAAGACAACACCCTAAATATTGAATGATATTAGTTTTAACTTAAAGTCCAAATTTCTCAAACTAATTTTACTGTTTCGCTCTTACTACATTTATTGTTCATCGTTGTCAGTAATATAATGTGCTGTAAATAATAGTGTCAGACTACTTGCTTTTTAAATCTCTTTTTTCCTTGAAAACTAATATAAATAGATATGAACAACCTTATGTGAACTAAAAAGTAATATTGAAAGTTGAACTATTGTCAGGTATGGTTTTTTTTTGCGACACCGAATAACTTATAACATTTTGTAAACTTTTGTATACTTTTGAAACAATGGTTTAGATTTTTTAAAATGTTTAGTGATCTTATTTTTTCAAGAACAGTTAAATATCCTCAAAACGGTGGGTCTAGGTACTATGTGTGATTAATAAAGTCAACCTAAAATTTAGCGGGGTATTTAAAAGTGTACAAATATACAGGGTATTCCATTTAAAATAAGGAAGTTGTATAATAGTCTCCTGAAATGAAGCACACAAAATGATTACAATTTTTTTCTTTTACAAGCCGCATAATTTTGGGCGTTTTATTTCAAACAATTATTTCTCAAATTTCAGAAACCGTCTCAAGTGGAACACCCTGTATATAAAAAATATTATCCGTTGCTTAATAATTTGCACAATTAGTAAAATTAGTTTTGATTAAAAAAAATATGTTTATAAAATAAAAATCTGAAAGGATTAAACATTTATAAACATCTAGTTTTTAGTTTTATTTTTGACGGCGTATCTATTCCCCCCCCCCAAAAAAAAAAACAAAACAAAAAAAACATCCTATTACAAACGGTTATTTTTCACTATAGTATTCATCCTTTTCAGTGGATTGGCGCCAACTTTCAGGTATCTTCACTATTCTTCGAGAAAAGAAAAAGTGTGGCTGTAGATTAACCAACTCTCGAACTGTTTCAGTGACTTTTACATTGGAGCGAAACATTTTGACAAATTTTGATTCATTATATTCTTTCAAAAATGGCTCATCATAAACTTTAAACTTTGCTAAACTTTTTTTATTTTCGGGCATTTTTTCACTTTCGTTTTGTTTTGTGCGACTCTAGGAATTTGTTTAATATACAACATTAACAATATTTTTTTAAGAATAATTTTAATATTACACAAGAAACGAATTTAACAACATTCAAATTAATCATTCACCCTCGATTAATATATTTTTTGATCTACATTCTAATGAAAATTTTCAGATTTTAATTGTAAAGTTGATAATAGTGGATATTTAAGTAATATGAATCGATTTTGTTGCATTTATAAGTACCTAATTAAGATTTTTATTTAAAACAGTTCATTTTTTGAGGCTTAATAACTCCGAAACGGCTTGCCTCACGCAAATCTTCAATCAGACCTATTTTATAGAGCGTTCAATTTCCTACAAAAAACTTGAGTATCACTATCCAGCGATTCTTCCTTGAGTAATAAAATTCCAAAGTTCAGAAAAAAAAATTCTCATGTTATTTAAATGGGAAATAGAAAATTGAGAATCGCCACCTCTAAATATTAATATTAAAGGCTCATATTTTAACAGGGTCATTTTCTAGGGATACTCTGAAGACTTTTCAATGTTCTCTGAGAAAAAAAATAGTAGGTTTTTTTGAAACACTCTAAGCAGTATACAGCAGTTGACATATTTAGGAGTGTGTATTAGACAGTTATCGAACACTCACATAGGAAATGGAAGTTCGGAAGTACATATATTCATGTTAATTTTTTTGATAAACTGAAGGTGTTAATATTCAAGCCATCAATAAAATCGCTAGTTTTAACCAGCCTTAATACCAGCCTTTCTGACTTAAATATTATATAAAGACATAAAACACATAAAAAGACATAAACGTTGCTGGGGAGAAAGTTATTTTTTGGTTTTTGGGTACTTTACGTCCAAAAGACTCGTTAGATATACAATTTCTTTTATAATGTGTCGGTCACAAAGCATCAAAATCTAGTATCTGATTACCCTTCAGCTCAAAAACGGAAAAAATGCTGCCTGATTTTGCAATAATGAAACGGGTGTATAAATTCTGTCGATTTTTTTTTTATTTTTGATTTTATAATCACTTTGTAAAACACAGGCTTACTGCGTGATAACTAAAATTCAACTAAGCTGCATTAAAAATACAAAATATGTCAATAAACGCATTTTTGCAGTTTTGGTCAATCAGATGTCTAGAAACACTGATGGCGCGTTGCATTACGTTCAGCGCTAAAACTACACCAGTCCATTGGCATATAGGACTCGTGCTGTTTTAGCACAGATCCGAAAATTAGCACCTGTATATTTCGATAGGAAACCGTCGGACTGGTGTCATTTTTCGTCAGAAGATGTGTCCACTTTAGAACAATTGATTCCGTGCAAAAACTTACTTTTTTAACTCGTGCTGTTTTTGAAACGAGGGATTCAATTATTGCACTATTTCGTTAACAGTAGGTACTAGTAATAATACTTGTCATAAAACAAATCAAAATTCGAGGTCCAAAAAAGTGGATGAAATTTTTTTTACCCTTCATTTTTTGGTTACCACCAGTAACATTCCTTTTTGTTTTGACAGTGATCTAGTAGTGATACCATTTGTATATATATTTTTACTGCTTTCAGGTTTTCTTATTAACAATATTGATTTCACAACTTTTGATTTCTTTGTACTTGAAAAGTGAAAGCACATATATATTTTTCAAGCTTAGTGTGCAATAATGTTAATTCTGGAAACTCTCGTTATTGTTAATATTGTCGTTAACCTTATCGTTCTTTGGCATGGATAATTTTATACAATTTATTATGTGTGTACTTGTTTTGTATTTTGTTCTCATATGATTGTCGATGCAGCAAATTATCAGAAATTATTTATTACATAATAATGTACCAACCATTGCCTAGTTCATAAAATATATTGAATATATCTTTCTAAATGAGTTTGTAGAAATATTGAAGGCAACTGTTTATCGTAGTGTTTTCAAATGTCATCTGATTAGCGCTTCGGTTTTTTACAAAAACATCTAAAGGGCGTAAGAAATGGTAAGGAAATCTCCATCAAAACTCAGTTTTGTTTATTAATTTATTATTCATACATTTTTAATTACTACTTATTATATGTAACTACACATTAAAAATGTAGCATATACCTAAAAATGTTGCTGTGAAAACTATATTCCATTGGCACTCATGTTAATAATCTAACTGACCCATCTGGAATGTTCTCCCACGTCCTCTTCAGTGCCCTCCTCCCTATTAACTACCATTATTCAATGTCACTTTATTTTACATTTTATTTTCATTGCATGCGTTGTTTTCTCTTCGGTCAAACACGAGTACTGATAAACGCAGAAATTTATTAATAAATCAAAAGTTATTAGGTACGTAATCAAATATCAGACAAAACGAACGAAGGCCTTGGATACGATGCTGGTGATGATAACATAATTATTATATAATAATTTCTTCGTGAGCTTTATTTCTTGTGATTATTTTTCATGCTGCAGTTAAATCATGATGACCTCTGGGTATTCATATTAACACACATCTAATCACAATTAAATAATTTTAGTCTGCGAAATTGGATACAATAATTAAGATGAAATATAGAAGTGTCTTGCATTCTTTTTTTTTTTAAATCAGATGTCTGTATCTCTAACAGTATGCCATCGCTAACAACCAGATGTTATAAAAGTCAGGGTCAGGATGATACGTGGTGTTTTTAACGTGGATCCTGCTTAACGCTACAGGAGAAAATAACTGATTTATGGTTTTCAAAAAGAGGATTTGTTTTTTATATTTTTAAAAAGTAGTGGTGTTTGTTTGGTACATTTTTTATCATACGTACAGCTACTTCAGGGCTATGATAGTTCTCAGATTTGCATTTATAAAACATTTGGATTACAATTATTCTGTTTCTTATAAATGTTCAAAGCACATACAATAGTTTTATCTAAATTTACATACATGTTATGATATAATATCAGTTATACTAACATTTTATACACTTTTGCAAATTTTATAAGGTGTATGATGGAAACCATAAAGAAATCTTATATCTACATTTAGACACATACAAAAATATGTATGTTCCACCTTTAGAAGATAAGCCACTTCATAAGGATTCTCATCAATTAATAATCCTCAAGAGGAATGGTACAAAAAATGGTATTCCGTCAATACTTCTGTAGAAATAACTGACATGTCTAAATCACGTTACGCCATACGCCTAATTAGCAAATATTATCATAGCAAATGTTCCCTGCAAGTTAAATCCCAGTGTTTTTTTAAGTAGAGTAATGGAGCTGTAACGTATAAGAGGCAATAGCTAATAGCGAATTCGACTGATGACTTTGTCCATCTTTGCGTCATATAGTTGTTCACATAAGTATGTAGTAGATACATTACCACATTGTAGACTAACAACGTGTTTATAATTGAACGAGATCACAAAATGACATATCTATCATTAAAAAAAATGAAATTATTCATCCACGTGATCGGAGGTGAAAGAAGTTTTCACTTTGGTATTCGCGGTATGGTCTTGTATTGTATCTTTTTATTTGCAGATAAAATTGCAGTATACCATATGTATTTGAAAACTGTTTGAAATTCCCTACCAAATGAAATTGTGCTCTTTTTCTTATCGATTCTTGTAGAGAATTTGTTTCTACGCAATGTAAATAAACTTTCATTTTTGAACTGAAAAAACTACGTATATCGGATGATACAGTTTGGTATTCGCGGCCCTGTATATTTTTTATTTGCAGGAAAAACTGTAGCATACCATATATATTTGAAAATAATTTGAAAATATCTATCGAATGAGGACAGGCAAAAAAATTTTTTTTTTCAAATGAGATGGTGCTTTGCTTGTAGAATATTAATTGTGTTTACAGAAAATGTAGAGAAACTTCGCTTCTAAACTGAAATAACTGAGAAAATACTAGGTACATAAAATCAAATTCAGAAATTCTTTTATGCAGTGATAACAGTTTGCCATGAAAACTGCATATAATTCATTTGAAGTAGATGACATAACAACAGTTGTTCATGGCAAACTGCGCTCCCTGCATACAATATTTTCTGATTCTTTGGAGTATGGCAAAATGTGAGTTCATTTTCTATTGGGAAGAAAAGAAAAGGGGCCTTTTTTCTCACAAATCCTTTATTTTCGTCGTGCTACCGGTTTCGGTCACTAATGGGCCATCATCAAGCAACAAAAGTTACAATAGACTACAATTAATATTTGAAGTTAATGCATGTGATCTATCTGTTTTTTTTTAAGTTGTTGCATGTAATATTTATGAATGGTTTAAAAAAATTATTTTAACATATAATTTCTTTATTTACCCCTTTTCTTTTCTTACTAATATTTTCTGAATTTGATTTTATACAGTTTTTTTTATATATTTTTTTTTCAGTTCAGAAGTGAAAGTTTATTTACATTGTTAAATGTAGAAACAAATTCTCCACAAGATGCAACAAAAAAAGAGTAACACCTCATTTGAGGAAACATTTTGTATTCAAACCAATCCAAAAATATCACATTAATAACCCTCTACTCTCATTTACTACTATGCATATTTCCTATGCAACAATTATAATCAATATGACGTACTTTATGTCATTATATGTCATACAGGTCACAAAAGTAATAAAGGTCATATATGTCATACAAGTTAAATTGATCGTAAAGGTCATATTGGTCATACAAATATAAAGCTCGTTTGGCTCATAAAGATTATATTGATCATAAAGGTCATATAGATCATAAAGACCATACAGGTCATAAAAATTACTTGTCATAATGGTAAAGTCACATTAGTCATAACGGCCATAAAGGTCACAGAGGTCTATCAGGTCATAAAAGTCATATATTCCATTAAGATGCTAAATGTCATAAAGGTTATATGTTTTCAGAGATTTAGTTTGATTAATTATGGAATAATTAGATGTGGAAGTACTGATTCCTTAGGCAGCAGTTTTATGTTGGGATTCATGTGAGGCCATTATCGATGAACTTGTGTTTTTTTTTAACATTTTCGTATTTTTAGAAACTAACCGATCTTGAATCAATGAAAATACTAGTACCTAAGTATCTGTTGTCTCTCATAAAGGGTGGGTCAAAAGTAGGTACTAGGGGTACCTACTTATAACTGTTTTTCTGTTGGTATAATTGCTCTAACTAAATTGAAAATTTGGGAAGAACTTGTAGGAAATTCATAATATAACAGCTGTCAGTTCACCAGAATACAAAAATTAATTAATGCTATTTTCTAAATCTAAATAAATAATTTTAACGCAGCGTCAAGGTCGCAGTTATTTGAATACCAAGAATACAGAATGTGATATAATTCTTCCTTTATTGTTGTTTTTAAAACATTTTGACAATAATAACAAATCTTTATTATTAACGGAAAAAATCAATAAAAGGTAGATATAGTACCGAGCAGGTATATAGTGAGTTTTAATGCTAGTTTATGGTTTAACGAATTTAATGATATGTTAAAAAGATCCAAATTTAGGGTGTTAGCAATTCTGCAAATTCTTGTTAATGGAGAGAAAAAAGCATAATTTGTTGTGTGAGCAGACAAGCGCTAAATGTTTGTTGAAGTCTTGTGGATCTACTAGGCACATGTATGTTAATTTAACATAAAAGTTCAGGACAACCTAGCTCATTATTTAGCAATTTGTACAAAAAAATCACATCGGGTTGTTTTCTACGAATAGTTTGTTTTGAATATTTAAGAAGTCCTTTAAGTATCCATAGGTGATGTCTTCCCTTCTTATTTGAAGTTTGTAACCACAAAAACGTAATAATTTATTTTGGACCTTTTCAATTGTACTTATTTGACAATTGGTATACGGTGACAATACTATACAATTAAATTCAAGAACTGATCTGACATACGACATGTAAACAGAACGAACACAGTACGCATTAAAATGATATAAATTTCTTGATATGTTTTAGAGCTTTATTAGTGATATAGTTAATATGTGAGTTAAAATTTAGTTGTATATCGAAATAGACGCCTAGATCTTCTACTGTATCGGCTCTTTCTAAATGCTTGTAATTCTAATGCCTTATAATTCTATAAAATGAAATAATTTTACACTTGTCAATGTCAATATCCAGTAAATTTTGTATACACCAGTCTTCTAATTTATTTAAATTACATTGCATCTTGGAACAATCATTCAAATCTTTGACTAAATTAAAAAGTTTTAAATCGTCTGCAAATAACAGATATCCACAATAAAGGTTATCACAGATATCATGTATGTAAAAATTAAATAAAAGCGGAGATAAATGACCGCCCTGGGGTACTCCAGATGTTGCTGATATGGCTCTAGATTCATATTTATTTTTTAAAAGTACTTTTTGGGTTCTACCAATAAGGTAACTGGAAAGCCAATTCAATCGTTTTTCATTTAGGCCAAAACACCTGAGTTTTTGCAGCAACAAGGTGTGAGAGGCCCTATCGAATGTCTTTGAAAAATGGTGTAAATAGCATCCATTTGACACCGATTCTCCAAGGTCACCAGTATGGCATGTTCAAATAACATTAAGTTCGATTGAGTTGACCGTTTTTTACGAAAACCATGTTGTTAATAAGTTAGCAACACAATGAAAATTGGAATATATTAACAATACAGTGAAATTTGATTGGTAACAATTTGTTCAAATATTTTTGGAATAAAAGATATTTTAGAGATATTTTACAATATAGCTTGTTTTCCATATATCAGGTATAATACAACAAGAACATATTAAATAAAATGCATCGAGGTCGCACAAGTGTAAAACGACATTTTTGTAAAATCATGGGATGAATACCATCTGGACCGGGAGATTTATTAATGTTTATTTTACTAAGCACAGTTAATATATCACATTCAGTTATTACACTTATACTAATATTTGACGTAAATAAGTAACTCTTATTTTCAGGTACATGTGTGTTTTTATGATCAGTGAACACTGAAGAAAAATGATATGCGAACAAATTAGTAATATGGATTGGATCGTCAGAGAAACATTGGTTAAACTTCATTAATTTTGGTAGATTATTATCACATTTCATTTAGCTTATGTACTTCCAAAAGTTTTGTGGATTTGTATTTATACTATCCGTAATATGGCTCAGATATTGGTTGTGGCAATTTTTTGTCGTTTGTTTACACATTGAGCTAAGACTATAAAAGCATAGTTTTCAGCTGTTGGTGATTGTTAATACTCTTTATGGGCTAGTTTTTTTTATCAATAATTAGCGATCTTAATTGAGAAGTATACGATTTAGGAAATCTGTATTTGGAGCATTTAACATGGAACACGTATCGGAACGTATAATATAGAAAGTCTATAAATAATATCATAGAACACACTGAGTGAATTTATTATATCGTAATTAGATAGTATATTATCCCAGTTTATTACACAGAGGTGATCGTGTGCTAAAAAAATTGTGTTTTTGAAGTCATTATAGTAGTGATCATATTATAACATTTCATTTTGATGTGGAATAATATTGGTCTTAATAACTAATGGAGGATGATACGTATCACAGAGTAGGAGCAAATCGTTTGATAACTCAGTTGAACAAGTAGAAATATTAGAGAACCACTAAATCTAGAACATTTTGATTATTATTTACAAAATTGTTTATTTGAAAGTAATTCAGATACGCACACTGCTCTTCGATAATTTTATATTGTTCAGTAACATTACCTATTGCTGTGACGCCAAATTCGTCATTTAGCCATGTCACTTAGGCAAGTTATAATCACCACATATTAAAACAGTAGTGTTCCCATTGACAGAGTCGGCAATATTTTCAATTGGATCACAGTGACTAACGTATTTATCTATACTATCTCGAGGACATATATAAACACAACAAATCGCTAATTTTGATTTTTGATTTTTAATTAGCACATACACTTGTTCTACGTTGTTTACGTTTACCTTAACCTCACTTGCACACAGGGTTACAAACAGCCAGATTACAAACAGCTATCATTACGCCGCCACCTCGATTAAAATTGCTAGGTGTAGGACTCGCTATCGCATCTAAAGATTTGATAGTTGGTTAGGTTAAACTCAGACGTTTGTACATTGTTTATAGTCAAGTTTCAGTTAAACATAGTACATCATAGGTCGTTTGATGGATTGCTTGGGTTACCTAATGCGATTTAATGCGTAGACTTCTTACGTTCTGATAATACATTCTAAGACCACTAAGCCTCTTGTTTTTCGTCGAGTCGTCTTGATTTTCGAAAAAACATCCACCTTTTGATTATGATATTTTTAGGCCACATTTTACTGTTACAGATCTCATCCAGTAAATCGTAGTCAAATCCAACTTTGAATGATTTGTTAACACTTTTATTTTTTCATGTTTATTTATTTCATTAACATCAAACTGTGTGTTTGGGAATTTATCGACAAGGTAGGCAAGAAAGTTATCGACTGTTAGGATGAGCATGGCCAATATAAATCCAAGCTGATTTCTTTGCTGCTTGAAAGTTTGTATTAATATTATCGTTTCCAAAAATAGGGGGATTTCTCAAGTGTTTCTTATTCAAGTGTTGTCCATTCTGCTGTTTTTGGATTTTCTGAAGATTGTTCTTCCGGTTCTGCGAGATTGATGAGTGTATTCATCTTCTTTAGTTGACACTAGCGACCCGCCCCGGCTTCGCACGGGTACACGCGGACTTTTTTGTAGACCTTTTTAAGGTGTACAATACTGTAGTACATTAACCACACCATTTGCAATGTAAGCGCAAAAAAATGTATTTATTTACGACATCACATTAGAAACCTCTAAAATTATCAGTGTTTCTCAACTATATTATGCATGTATTATACATATAAACCTTCCTCTTGAATCACTCTATTAAAAAAAAACCGCATCAAAATCCGTTGCGTAGTTTTAAAGATCTAAGCATACATAGGGACAGACAGACAGCGGGAAGCGACATTGTTTTATACTATGTTATGATAATTCTAATTCATGCAATGGTGATTTTACTGTCACAGCGTTGGTATTAGTGTTTGTGGAACAATTAAAACTATGAGTAGGTTCACAAATGGGAATATTTGACCTTGTTGTGTTATTGGATTCTAAACTTATATTTAGTTTGTTTATTTCATATTCCTTTGATGCAAGTTTTTGTTCCAATTCGGCAATTTTCTATCATTAACTTGTTATTACTATATAATTGTGTAACCAGTAATTTTAATAATACTGCATTGTCTCCATTTAGAGTATTTACTGCCTCTTCAATTGTTGATTCACTTTCGACTAATAAAAGTCCACAGCACTTTTTGATTTTTTTGGCACAACTATAGACTATAGTGTATTGTTGTTAAACATTTAACACAAACAATACCCGTTTTAGTTGGATTTTTACAGCCTTTGCGCGGTTCTTCAGCACAAGTTGATGAACACACATCTACTTCGTTCGCCATAGTACATATCGTTTGATATATAGTTTGTCGTTACAAGGATGCAAAATTGATAATTTAAAATCTCAAAAATGAAACTAATTATATGCTGTGCAATAAAAACTTTCAAATAACTTCAATAGAGGATGAGGGTCCCCTAAGCCCGATTTTCGACCTGCTTCAAAATTCGTTGTAAATACCAGGAATCACTTTCTTTAAGAAATAATAGTCAAACTTTTTATTTCTAATCATCTCCTGATGATGCCAACATTGTTGGCGAAACGCGTGTTGAGTGCAAAAAAGTTTTCCGGTGTTGTGGTGAAAAGTCTTCAAGTGTGAATTAATATTCAGTCTAAAATCTATTTCAAAAAGCAGTATTCGCTCTTGAATTAAAGAAACTCAAGACATCTAATTTAAAAATAGCTGTGAAATTAAATTAATCAGTATTAGAAAAGAAAAATTGTAATTTGTTTAACTTTGGGAACATTTTTATATAATCGGTTTTTCATAAAAATAGGGGTTTCGGATAAAATTAAAATATGGAAACTGGCTTAATTACCTGACTAAAAACTTATTCCATGGTTTTCGGGGTACTATTACAAACTCAATTTTAAAATTAAAATGGCGGTCCAAGATGGCGGCAAAATTCAAAATACCGGTTCAAAAAAAAATTATGTCACGGTTTTCGGGGTACTATTACGAATCTGACTCAAATTTTAAAAATTAGAATGGTGGATCCAAGTGGCGGACAAAATTTAAAAATATTACCAGTTTCATTGAAAATTGATACACAGAAATTTACAGTTCGCTGATTACTAACCTGAACTTATATTTTAAAAATTCCGAATGGCGGATACAATAAGACGACTAAATATTTGAAATATTACTGAATTTCACCAAAAATTGCATATAGGAAGTTTTTCAAAAACGGTAGCCTAAAATTGAAATATACTACTGGATTCATTAAAAAGTTTACGTATAGAGCTGTCGGAGTTAGTAATCTCGAATTGGTTATGGTGCCAATTTATATATTATTTTATTATATTTTGCAGTACAAAAACAAATAATAGACAACTCATTGGATGTGTAATTTATGCAACGTACCATTATGTTTAAAATCAGACAGAAATTGCTTCTTGATTTATCATTCGTGAAAAAGTAGAAAAAAAAAACATTATTTTTTTAAGTATAAGCTATGGAAAGTAGTCTGTTAAATTTATATGAAAAAAAAAACAAAAAAAAAATTAAAATGTAAAAATAAAAAGAAAATGAAAAAAAAAAATGGAAAAAGTATAAAAATATGAAGATACAAAAAAAACAACAAAAATGGAGATGATAACCGTCACGTCCTCATTCGTATCTCTGGGTTAGGCTGAGAGCGGCTCTCTTTTTTTATTCTACTGTCCAGAATTTCTGACGATTCTAAATCTCTTTTCACAAAAGTCTGAGATCAGATTCGTAACCATCAAGTCCGAATACTTGTATAGGTAGTGCATTTTTTTAAATCTGGTATTATTTCAAATTTTTGGGTGTCATCATGGATCCGCCATTTTTAATTTTCAAAATTTGAGGTCAGATCCGTAACCAGCAACTCTGTAAACCCCTATATAGTAATTTTCAATGAAATCTAATTGTATTAAAAATTTTCGTCCGCCATCTTTGACCCGCCATTTTGAATTTTCAAAATTTGAAGTTAGATTCGTAATCAGTGACCCCGAAAACCATAATTTGATAATTTTTAATGAAATTCGGTGATGTTTGAAACTTTTTTCCGCCATCTTGGATACGCCATTTTGAATTTCTAAATTTGACATCATTTCGTAATCAGCCATCAAAATGTTAATAGTTTTTTTTGAAATCCAGTGATTTGGAATTTTTGGATCCGCCATTTGAATTTTCAAAATATGAAGTCAGATTCGTAATCAGCGACCCCAAACCCAATATAATAATTTATTTGAAATCCGGTGATAGATTTTTGTTCGCTCTTGGATCGTGAATTTCTAAATTCTGACGGCAGTCGTAATAGACCCGAAAACCCTGAATTTTTCCGAGATATGCTAAAAATTTCTCCAATATGATTTTTTGTTAAAAAAAGGGTTATTTTTTAATTTGTTAATTAATATAAATAAATTAACAAACAAATGCATACCTTTGTGCATGAATGTTAATTCTGTAACATCCCACGATCATACTAATACAAAAAAAAAACATCGGTTAAATCGAATTTAAACTACTTCAAAATCGCAAAAAAACTGTTTAAAAAAGGTGAACCCTGCGGTGCCGCCATGCCGCAAAGGTTTAAACGCTAAACTCTGATAATACGAGTGCAGCACCGCTGATTCTGGTAGCGTTTATCTCTAATCTGCTAATCATCTGTCAAAAGGTTTGAGTCTATTAGTCTTAGTAACTCTATTAGGACATGGGTTATAGTGTGAGTGTATCGGGAGTTAGGTGGAAGAGCGCCAAAAGGAGAATCTTCAAAAACCTTTAAAACCCTACGTCGTATGAATGTCTTCTTTAGTTCACGTTAAAATACAACTCCCCCTTACCTTCTCCTCTCCCATGGAACAACAAATTATACCATCAGCCAAAAGAAAATAGATTCATGTTATGGCTTGGCCATACATATGTATGTGTGTATACATACGTTTCGCAAGTTCTCAACATTTCTCTTCTATTTCGTTTTAGTTACCACCGTATCCCTGTGGGGGGGGGGTTCGAAAGAGAGAAATTTTTTACAGCTCTATCCACATAGTAATTTCTCTAATTTGTGTTAAAAAAAACTTGTTTGGCCTATTTTAAATACTATCCTCTTCAAAATGTTTAGACTATATTATGTTATGCATGTATCTCAAATTTGAAATGCATATCTTGCTTCGTTTAAAAATTACCAATGGTTAAAGGAAAAGTATATCAGTGCGTCCATAAAGTGACGCAAACTTTAGCTAAATAACAATTTTTAAAATCCCGACAGGGCAAATTTTTTTTTCGCCTTTTCCCTTTTTTCCCCCACCCCATTTAATATTCCAATTGTTCCCCCCCCTCCAAATAAGCCCCCCCCCCCCTTTTTTTTTGAAAAACCCCCCTTTTTTTCTTTTTTTCCTTTCGGCCCCCCCCCCCCCCCCCCCCCCCCCCCACCCCCCCCCCCCCCCCCCCCCCCCGGCGGGGCGGCCCCCCCACCCCCCAACCCTTTATTTTTTTTTCCCCCCCCCCCCCCCCAAAAAAAAAAATTTTTTTTTTTTCTAAAAAACCACCCCCCCCCTTTCTTTCCCCCCCCCCCCCGCCCCCCCCCCCCCCCCCGCCCCCCCCCCGCCCCCCGCTTTTTTTTTTTTTTTTTTTTTTTTTTTTTTTTTTTCTTTTTTCCCCTTCCCCCCCCCCCCCTTCCCCCCCCCCCCTGTTTTTTCCCCCCCTTCTTTTTTTGCCCCCCTCCCCCCCCCCCCCCCCCCCCCCCCCCCCCCCTTTTTTTTTTACCCCCCCTTTTTTTACCCCATTGTATTGGGGGTTAATTTTTTTTTTTTTTTTGTGTGGTGGTTGGGGGCCCCCCCCCCCCCCGCCCCCCCCGCCTCCCCGCCTCTCCCCCCCCCCCCCCCCCCCCCCCCCCCCCCCCCCCCCCCCCCCCCACGCGCCCCAAAACAAGAAATAAACACACGCGGGGGGCCCCCCGCCCCGCCCCCCCCCCCCCCCCTCCCCCCCCTCCCCCACACCCTTCCTTCCCCCCCCCTTTTTTTCCCCCCCCCCCCCCCCCCCCCCCCCCCCGGCCCTTTTCCCTTTTTTTTTTTTTTCCTTGCCCCCTTTTTTCTTCTTTTTTTCCCCCCCCCCCTTCACCCCCCCCCCCCCCCCCCCCCCCCCCCCCCCCCCCCCTCCCCCCCCCCCCCCCCTCCCCCCCCCCCCCCTGCCCCCCCCCCCCCCCCCCCCCCCCCCCCCCCCCCCCCCCTTTTTTTTTTTTTTTTTTTTTCCTTTTTCCCCCCCCCCTTTTTTTCCCCCCCCCCCCCCCCCCCCCCCCCCCCCCCCCCCCCCCCCCCCCCCCCCCCCCCCCCCCCCCCCCCCCCCCCCCCCCCCCCCCCCCGCCCCCGGCCTTGTTCTTTTTTTTTTTTTTTTCCTTTTTTTTTTTGTCGTTCTTTTTTCCTTTTTTTTTCCCCTTCTCCCCTTTCCCTTTTTTTTCCCCTCCCCCCCCCCCCCCCCCCCCCCCCCCCCCCCCCCCCCCCCCCCCCCCCCCCCCCCCCTCCTCCCCCCCCGGGGTTTTCCCCCCCCCCCCCCCCCCCCCCCCCCCCCCCCCCCTCCCCCCCCCCCCCCCCCCCCCCGCCCCCCCCCCCCCGCCCCGCGGCGCGGCCCCCCCCCCCCCCCCCCCCCCCCCCCCCCCCCCCCCCCCCCCTTTTTTTTTTTTTTTTTTTTTTTTTTTTTTTTTCTTTTCTCCCCCCCCCCCCCCCCCCCCCCCCCCCCCCCCCCCCCCCCCCCCCCCCCCCCCCCCCCCCCCCCCCCCCCCCCCCTTCCCCTTCCTCCCCCCCCCCCCTCCTTTCCCTTTCCCCCTTGTTTTTTCCCCTCCCCCCTCTTTTTTTTCTTTTTTTTTTTTTTTTTTTCTTTTTCCTCCCCTCCCTTTTTTTTCTCTCTCTTTTTTTTTTTTTCCCCCCCCCTTTTTTTTTTCCCCCCCCCTTTCTCTCTCCCCCCCCCCCCCCCCCCCCCCCCCCCCCCCCCCCCCCCCCCCCCCCCCCCCCCCCTTCCTCCCCCCCCCCTCCCCCCCCCCCCCCCCCCCCCCCCCCCTTTTTTTCTCCGTTTTTTATATAAATATAAAAGTATTTACCGCTGTTTAACACCCAACCCCTTAACCGATTAAGCTCAAAATCTAATCGGTCGAGAACGCGTTCTCGAGTTATCATGTGCACAAAAAAAGGTTAACAGACAGGCAGACAGAGAGATCGACAGACATCTTTTTTCTTGCTTAAACTTAAGACCTCGGTGTTTCAGAACATTTTAGGCCTACCTACCTACAATAAAAAAAATTAAAATGTTTTCATGAATACTATACTTCAACTCTACTAGCTAAAGTACTCGCACAAATCTACAACTGTTTTGAAGTTGATTTAAGAGTGAATACTGCGTTTTTTCCACTCTTATATTGTCTACGCTCATTTGTACATTTGGGCACATATGCGAGTCAACAGAGTTCGGAAACGCTCCTTTTGGACTGAAATCGACTGAATATTATTTCTAGTTATAAAAAATTAAGTTAAATAAAATATGTTTACTATAGTGGATGATGATTACATGAGGGACACTCATCATTTTCAATTTTTTTTTAATTCTTAAAATGTGTTGAAAGAATTTTTAATCAGAAATATGTTTACAAAAATACATCCGAAATTAATTCCATCTCAGAAATTTGTATTTAAAGTTATCTACGTATAATACGTAAGTATTTAATATTATTTAATTAGATTAAACCCAAGCTTTACGAGTAAGGTGTCATATTTTCTTTTATAGAATATGATATAACAATGATACAATAGTGAGTCAGATTATAATATTTTTGTGACGAAAACATTATTTGGGGTCCATAAATATTTTGGATTAGTGTGACGTAGCGGATATTATCAGCGAATATAATAATGTAGATAAAAATTACTGCGTTTAGTGTTTACTTTTCATTATCAGCCAGAGATAGATGTTATCTTTCCAGATATAATTTTTAATTTTTGTCAGAGTTACGCTGTTACGGGTCTGTATTTGCGGGAGTTAAAACTTTAATCAATACGTCGTATCAGTCATCAGTTTTCAGTTATCACGCAGATGACAACAATAATATAAATAAAAATAATACTTTAGTTAATGTTTAGCTATGTCATACCTATACTCGTATAATATATTAACATGGATTACTAATTTTAGGTATTAATTACATTGTATTGTGCCAAAGAGTGATGAAAGGGATATCGGAAATTTGATATAGTATCTGAATTCAATTTCAGGATTACCACATATTTATATTACCATGTAGTTTCAGTTGTGTCCTGAAGTACAATAATTTGCGTGGTTCACAAGGTAAATAGTTAAAACAATTTTGACAATGCAGAAAATTTTATTTTTCAAAAGGTTGTATAAACTACCTTTAAGGACAGTGCCGTTGAAATTCTAGTAAAAAAAAAACGCTAAAGCTTTTTCTCAATTTTCGATCCTCGAAAATATTACAGTAGGCCTTGGATTAAGGATATCAAATATGTTATCCTGTTCAAATTATATTTGACGTCAAAACCATTCAAATTGGATAACTAGATAGAAGCTCAGGGTGTTCTGGTTCTAGTTTTTAATGAGCCGCCACATTCTGTGTATTATAAATATTTTATACGCAATATTTTCTAGTTCGCAGGAATGGTGTATTATATAGGTATATACCTATATAACGATATAGTGTGTGTATCCGTGTACCATTAAACAGACGATATCTAACAAACCAAAAATATACCATAGAATCTATATAATGCGCCATTTAAATGTATTCCGTTTGTTCTTTTAATTTAGCATGGTAGAAACAAACTTTTTATTCAATTAAATATTTACATCGTTCAATGCACACGAAGAACTCTGCACCAAATGATCCAAAACAATATTTTATATAGCGTGGTTGAGATATTGAATAACCTAAACGGCGTAATACTATAGATGAGAGTATACAGTGTGGGAATAAAGCATAGAATGGAATACTTCTTTTAGTTTAGCCAGGTAAGTATTTTACTGATTTATTTAGATTTAATATGCTTTAACGATTAGGTATCATAAAATAAAATTATTACTTCGTAAAAACATTGACATTTGACTGATATTGTCGTTCACTGATATTAATCTTTTTAGCCCAATCAACGGGGAGAAAACCGGTCACTAATTGTTATCAGCAAACAAAAAATATGGTCGTATAGAGAAAAAAATTCTAAGAAAGATATCGTTTTTTGCGACTCGAGTTTTAATGGCGAACATAACCAAAAAAATTCGCAAAAGTCAAAAAAACGGTTTTTTTGCAAATAAAAAAAAAGCTTCAAGTCCTACACAAGAAAGTTAAATTAGAAAATTGTAGGTCTTAAAAATGCGCGTCCAATGAAATGTGAACGAAAAAAATCGGTTCATAAACATTTGAAAAATTTTTTTAAAAAAAGTCAAAATTCGCGTTTTCGTATTTTTGCTGTATAAATTCCAATTTTTTTTGAACAGACTTCTTGTTAACTAGAAATACAGCCCAAGACAAGCGGAAAATGACCCTTTTTTCAAAGATTCAAAAAAGTTTTATTTTTTCGAGTTCATTTTATATAAAAAAAGACGTTTTTCAAAAATCAGCTTTTACAGAGGAAAAAATGATCGTACAGAAACGATCGTGGGCTCATTTTATTCGCGAAGACTTGTACTTTCATGCTATTAGAAAACCAAATTTTTGGCCGTTGCATATTTGAAAAGTGCCATTCAAAACACGCATTTAAAAAAAATGAAGGTCCTACAACCTCAGAGAGCCGAGATAATTTTTTTTAAGCTGAGGAAAAGATAATTTTGTGAGCGCGATCGATTTGAAATCGTGTTTAGTTTTCGATGCGCCTAAGCGGGGTGTCCGTCCACTCTGTCGCCGTGTGTTGGCTAGCGCGTGCCGCACCCAGCCCTGTTCTTTCGCAAACAATTATGTCAACTTAATTTATGCGAAATGATTTGAAATATTTTTTTAAGAAAGAAAAAGTCTTTGAGATATATTTCGTGTAAAAATGAAGTCAATCGGACGTATACAGCGCTGTCAGGAATGAACAAAAGAAAAATAATTATCTCGGCTCCCTGACGTCGCAGGACCTTCATTTTTTTTAAATGCGTGTTTTGAATTGCACTTTTCAAATATGCAACGACCAAAAATGTAAAACCAAAATTAAAAAAGTTATTCGAAAAAAAACCGGTTCGAAAAAATGATTTTTCGAAAAATCAATTTTACAACGCATTTTTTTATGCAAAAATTAAATAAAAGCGATTTGGTTTTTCAATAGCATGAAAGTACAAGTCTTCGCGAATAAAATAAGCCCACGATCGTTTCTGTACGATCATTTTTGCCTCTGTAAAAGCTGATTTTTGAAAACGTCTTTTTTTTTTATAAAATCGTTATCTCTCGAAAACTCGATTAAAACTCGAAAAAATAAAACTTTTTTATTTTTGAAAAAAAGTGTCATATTCCGCTTGTCATGGGCTGTATTTCTAGTTAACAAGAAGTCTGTTCAAACAAAATTGGAATTTATACAACAAAAATACGAAAACGCGAATTTTGACGTTTTTTTAAATTTTTCTCAAATGTTTATGAACTGATTTTTTTCGTTCACATCTCATTCGACGCGCATTTTTAAGACCTACAACTTTCTAATTTAACTTTCTTGTGTAGGAAGCTTTTTTTATTTGCAATAAACCGTTTTTTTTTATTTTGCGAATTTTTTTGGTTATGTTCGCCATTAAAACTCGAGTCGCAAAAAACGCTATCTTTCTTAGAATTTGTTTCTCTATACGACCATATTTTTTGTCTGCTGATAACAATTAGTGACCAATTCACATGGGGGCTTTCGCTGGTTGATTGGACTATTTGTAATATTTGTGAAGACTGACTATGAAGAGGCGTTTACACGGGTGGATTTTTGCCGTGCAACTAATCGCCCAATTTTATCGCGCAACTCGTCGCACAGCCACTCCATTTTAACAAATGATAAATTGAATGTCGCATATGACTGGTTCATTTAGTTTGCTAAGCGATCGCTTGCACCTACTTTCAAATTTCGCGTATAAAATGCTCGTTGATAAAATCACGTTAAAACTGTATATATTTTAAATAAATATAAATATAAATAATCTAGTTTATCTCTGCTATGGCAACTTTTATGTCTAGATTTTATTGGTCGTGAGTTTTCGGGTCTAGGGTATATATACTTCATAGTTCAAAATTAAAACTGATGCAGTCCTCAAACACGTGTTTAAATTTTAGGCTGATGGCACTGATGCCAGATTATTATAAAATTATTCAGTATTTTGAAAAAATTTTGACTAGCTTATAAATGTATGTATTCTTTGTGTTTGGTTATTGTTCAATAACTTATTTTTTCAACATTAAAAAAGACAAAAATTTTTAAAATGTGTATGTGTTAAAAGACATTGGTTGGTGCATAAATATGCAAGTACAAAAAAAGAGCAAGAAAAAATGGCAGTAAAAGTTAATAAACATTTTTTTAATGGGAAGAAAAATTAGTAGAAAAAGGCAAACGGAAGTTTTACAATTTTTAGAAAATATGAGAAGAATATTAAAAATAACACCATTCGGTTAAAAATAGTGAAGTATAGTTTTTATATATAAATATCAATTATTATAAAAGTTAATATATTGAACTGTAGTTTGAATTAATATTTTAATTTTGTATTTAAATTATTTTTCTAATAGCAGTTAATATTTCATTATAATTGAGTGACGGTTCAGTCCATACATTTAATAGTGTCATTGGTGACGTGCGTCTTTTTTTTTTGTACAAAGTATAGCTATAGGGTTAAGGGGTCTTGGGTTAGCGTTAGATGAGGCTAGGCCTAGGCCTAGGCACAGAGGTTTATGAGTCTAGGGTTTTCGGGTCTAGGATATCTAGCTATAGGATTTTTGGGCTGAGGGTATACAAATCTAGTGTTCATGGAATCACGTAGATCGATTGGAAATTCAATTGCAAAAAATTTTCTCATTCAACAAAAATTGAGGCGTCTAGAGTGATTTGAAAAACATTAAGTCCGGAATGCCCCACTGTGCGGCGAAGTTATTATTATTTTTGTAATGTGTCTAAAAATACATGTACGCATTTTCTTTTATACAGATTTTAGTGCGTAAACAAAATATGTTATGTTTGTGGTTTATATAAAAAATTCGGTTGTAGAAAAATATTATATGCAATTCGTATGTAAAGTCCCTTTTTGAAAATGTTTTTTTGAAAAATTAAATTGTGGCACTCGTGTAGGTGCTGACTTGTTTTTTCATTATTTTGTGAATATTTTTTGACGAACCGAGAAAATACATGATCGTGTCTTCCACAAAACAGTCTTCCATATAATTTTCAAGTAAAAATATTGAATGGAATCGACTCTCCAGCTCTCGAAGGAGATTCACGCATAAAGTAAGGTGCTAGTAAGGTGGTTATAAATTTAAGATGTTGTCCTACTTTGATGACGTTTCTTTTTTGGATGACTCGATATATTAAGGGGTTCTTATAATAAAAGTCCTTGGAATCATATTATCCGATTATTTATTTTTTAACTTGTTTATGGTAAGTTTAGATAAAGTTTAGGTTTGTCGAAGATAAGTTTTAGATCTTTTCCAACGCATCAATACACATCGTATATATTAGCTTAATGATACTAAAAAAAAAAACGACGTTTTCCACGAAACACCGAAGTACTACACTTTTCTCGACGCGCGTTTCGCCAACCAAGGAGGATTAATTAAAGATTAAAACTCAGTTTTAATATTCTCCTGAAGTTGCCAACTTGGTTGGCGAAACGCGCGTCGAGAAAAGTGTAGTAGTTCGCTGTTTCGTGGAAAACGTCCAGTTTTTTGTTTCTACACCGAAGGTTCCAGTACCCACTACAGGGTTAATGATACTAAATCATTATTTGTTCATTATATAGGTCTATTATTAAGGAGGACATACGTTGTTTTGATTTTTCGACATTTAAACAACTTTATAGATCTTCAAAAAATACTTAAAAAAAGGTTGTCAATATGATACATACATATGTATGCTTTGTTATTGAAATTTCATAATATTTATGTATGTTAATCTAAACAGATACTTATATACAGAGTGGCTCACTCGTATTTCACAGGATAATTCTCGAAAATCGTAAGTCAGACAAAAATGAAATCCGGCACATTTGTATGATTAGAAAGAGTGCTTTCTTTATGAGAATTTGTCGCTCTTTCAATTTCGGTTACAAAATATCAATAAAAAACTTTGAAATAGCACACCTAATATGTTATAATAAATTAAAATTTTCTTGTGTTGTACACAAAAAAAAATTAAAATGTAAATGAGGAAAAATTGCATTATCACAAAAAAAAATAGAAACTGTCATAGCAACCAATATCATTTACAGGACAATGGGCATTCGCTATAAATTAGCTATAAACACTTAATGCTCATTGTCGAAAATTGTAATTAATTTTTGATGAATTTACCGTTAATGATTTTTTATTTTAAAATATGCAGAAGTATACAGGATATTTCGTTTAAAATAATAAAATTTAACATCTACTTCCGGAGGAGAATTATTCAGCTCTAACACCGAAACGTGCGTCAAGTACAAAAAAAATGTTTGGGTGTTAAATGGTGAAGTGTTCAAGTGTTCAAATCTTCTTCCGGTATAAGCGGAACACCTAAATCTCCCAAAATATTTAAATAGAATGCATCAACTTTACTTTGCCGCCAAATTTTCAGAATTTCCGTAGTCTCCAAAATATGCATTATTATACAGAATAGTCCGTTTAAAATAAAAAAAAGACTTAACATTTATAATACTTCCGGTATAAGTGAAAATCCTACATGATCTCAAAATATTTAAATAGAACGCATTGTCATTACTTTGTGGCAAAACTTTCAATATTCAAAATTTTGGTAATATTGATATAGGCCCACCCTAGTGACATTGATATAGGCATCACAGTTATATCCTAATTTCCAGTTTGTAACTCACCTATTTATTGAGATAACTGGGTTTTTCATTAACACCATGTGAAGTTAATACCGAAACAGTAAATATATGATAGTTATTATACTTGCTGACGATTTTTTTTTCCAATTTCAAAATTATTTTTTCACGTCACTAAATATTTTCAATTTACTAGTGGCTTAATGAAACTTGTTTCAATAATTGGTTTTGTTGTGTAAACACTTGGTTCTTTTTAGAAGAGTGTGGTTAATGCGTACTGTTAATAGTGCATAAAACCCCAAACAACATAATGCTGACTTGCGAGTGAAATATTTATCCCACTAGAATTTCATGCAGTTATAAAGACTAATTGCTAATTAACAAAGACATTGAAAATTCAAATGTTCATTAAAATATTGACTGTAAATGAGAGTTTAGAGTTTACTGGTCAACATATTATCTGAAAAATATACAAATAAAACCTAAAAATATGTTAATGATATATACTGATGTGAATAAAAACCGCAGCACCCAATGTCAGTTAAGCAAATTATGTGAAATTTTCATATAACATGTACTTCGATATAATAAAGAAATGACTAAGTTTTCAATAAAAAAAGAAACAACCAACAGTTAAAAAATATTCATTAAAGAGTTGCACCACCTGTGATTGATTATGCACTAATTTACTCGGTGAGGACTACTCTGAATCAAATAATGATCAATTTTGCCTTGGAGTATATAATTCCAAACATTTTATATGTGTAGCCGAAGATTGTTGAGTATCTCCAGGGGATGAAGTAAATTACTCAGTCTGGTACCGGTCTTATTCCAGACATATTCGATCGGTGAGAGATCGGGAGAACGTGTAGGCCATGAAAGTATAAAAACCCTTTTCGTGTGAGGGCGGGCGTTATCTTGGTTCTTGGAAAAATTAGTACAATCTACCTCCGAAGATATGGCTCTGCAACAGGTTCCAAAACATCAGCTATGTAACTGACTGCATTTAAATTGCCCCGAAGGAAAGTTGAAGGTGACCTACTAACAAAATATATACCCTAAACCATCACTCCACGTGTAAAATCAGTATGGCGTCCAACAGCTGTAAGTGTAAATTCCTCCGTTCCCATGGAAACATTTCTTCCTTCTGCGTCCATCAGGATCTTACAAACAGAATCGAGACTCCTTGCTAAAGATTACACAATGTCCAGACCGCACCATTCCAGTTTGCGAGAACGATGAATTGGAGTAAGGGTTAGTCATAGAAATTCTCAGTTAGAAAGAAGTTCATAGGATCTTACTCGTCGATATACGGACGCCATAAACAGTCTTCGTTTTAAAGTTTACCTTCAAAAATCTCGCACTGAAATCTGTCACTTACTGCCAACAATTTCAGATGATATTCTTCATAATCTGTAGTTCTCCTAGGACATCCTAATCCAACATCTTAATACAGCTGTTAGTGTCATACGTTACAATCTATATGATTAGCAATTTCCCTAAGTGAAGATTTAGCCTCCCCTATATCAACAATCGGCCAAACGACCACGTTCAAAATCATTCAATTGACATTAATTTTGAATTTGTCAAATTCTAGGCATCGTAAATAATATTTACTATAGAAATGTAAAACTGAACTGACAATAATTTATTTATGTTTAGCAAAACCTGTTTCAAAACATGCACCTTCAAGGTAACCACAAAAGAAATATTTAAATAAATTGTCACTTTTAATTGAATCTTTTAACCTGTAGTTTTACTTTATTGTCTATTATGATTTTGAATTTGTCAAATTCTAGGCATCGTAAATAATATTTACTATAGAAATGTAAAAGCAGAACTGACAATAATTTATTTATGTTGAGCAAAACCTGTTTCAAAACATGCACCTTCAAGGTAACCACAAAAAAGGAATATTTAAATAAATTGTCACTTTTAATTGAATATTTTAACATGTAGTTTTACTTTATTGTCTATTATGATAAAATAAATATTTCGCAAAATTCACATGTATTATTCATTAGTAATGTTGACATATGGCAACGCAATACATAGGCAACTCGCCTAACATGTGATGGGGGTCGCATCAATTCGTATTTATGTCAGTAGTTCCGTGATAGCTGGTGATGTACCTCCGTTATATGTAATATGTTGAATAGTATGATATAATTTCACAATAAACTATGGCAAACGTGTGAAAGGCTACTAGTTACTTTCATGTAACCAAGTTCTATATTATTATGCGTTCGCCTCTGTGGCACGACTCGTTTCTGTCAAGCTTAATCATTAGGTAGTAATGATCATCATTTACAAAAATATGTAAAATAAATAATTAATAGCTTCAAAACACGTGTTTCACTGATATAAGAAAAAAGGACCAATGTGGCAATTGTGTTTATTTTATTGATAACAAAGAATAATTAATGACAGCTCACTATATGTAAATTACCTCATATTATGTTTATTTTATATACTTGATGTGTAATAGGTATATCAAAAACCTGTGGAAGAAAGTACGATATATGTTATATCGTTGCAATCAGAAAAATCGGAATGCAAAAAATGAAAAATATACAGGGTGTTCTATTTAAAAAAAGTACTGTTAATCAAACAGCTGCTGTATTTTGCATAGTTTTTTTTTTGACAGCACATACTAAAAACTAAAATTTCAGAAAAAAACTGTGTATCCATGTAAAAAATTGTTTTCATAACTCTATTAGTAATGGAGAATGGGGGTGGGAATTCCCATGAACCCACCCTGTACATTAGTAGGTTAGGAACATTACTTCATTAATGCGTTTTGAACTAGTAATGGACATTCGCACATTCGCATGTTTCTGCATCCATTGTGAGACCGGTCTAAAAGTGAACGGGAATTCTTTTCATTACAGTTACTTGTTCAATACCACAAAATCAATTTTAGCCCTTCAGCTGAGATGATGAGATGATTCAAATGATTAGATATGTATATCTGCATAAAAATGTTAAAAACGTCACCAGTACACATTTTATAGGCAACAAACTTTTTTTTGTTAGTAATGACTCCTTTCAGTTTATCAATTTCTTAGCTCTATACGCATGTCTGTGACTAGAAAATTTGCTTACACTTCCTAACGAACTATTTCGACCAGCTCCAAACAGTTTCATTGCGGATTGGAAGAGCCACTAAAACACTAAACGACTAATGCGCGTACTGCTGAGAGTTGGTGATAGTTTTCTGATGACGTTAAAATTAAACTACAAGGTGCAGTGAGTGCAAGACTGGGAAACTGAGTATGATGGTATGCGAAGAGTCAAAAATATTGATAACACAAACTTTACCAAAATAACGATCTATTCTGAGAGAGAAGGTTCACCCTCATTCTTTTTAATTTTAATTTGCGCGTGCTCCCGGCATGGCGCCGGTGAATAGGTCACTGTCAGCTGTTAGTTGTTATGATTATTACTTTTTCGTAGCTCGAATCGTAAATACTAATATGCGCACTCATCTCAAAAGAAAAAACAAAATCCGATAAATCAAATGTTAAAAACAGTTTCCAACCCAGAGTGAAGTTTTTGTTTGTAGAATGGATTATCAGTAGGGTCCGGCAAGTGTGCAAGTAACGCAGGGTCGGCCTCCACAATCCATCATATTACTGGCAGAAGGACATATGAGACACCAAAAATACAGGAGAAAATATGTGTTAATAATGTACATACATATCACTTGCGTCATTCAGAAACACCGCCTGTCCTAATTGTTTGAGTGATTGAGCGTACGTTGCCACAGCCAGTAGTCTTTCTGCATTTCTTCCCGTTAAGCGGAGCGATTTGGCCTGCACATATTGTTGTAGAAGGAAAATGATCGTTTTACATCTACTGAAGTTAAAGGTGCAAATTCCAGATATCACTACCGAGTTGTTTGTATCACTAAGAGTTGTTTGTTGTCACTAACATCAGTACATTATTATTTTTTACATCTACAGAGGACAATGTACATGTTACTACTATTTCTATAGTTTTAACCATTGTTTGTAAAGCCCCTTTACCGACAAGCTATCAATATCAGGGGCGAAATATCTTAAACACCTAAAATTCGTGTCAGATCATTAACGACCTTATTACAGCAAAAATCTGTTGTTTCGTCCACTGCTAGCCACATAAATGTATTGCGTATGTCTTCTTTGATATTTCCCATTACATGTTGATATGTTTCCTGTAAATATGTTTTACGCAATGAATATGTAATAATGTAATGTTTTACGCAATGTACTAGATAATAGAAAATATGATACATGTGTATTTGGCAATAAAATGTCTAAAGTGAATATTGTCGACCACGTTCCACGAAAGGCTACTGCGCAAAACATTATGCACAATCAAACCAACATTCCTGTTTTATAACAGTGCTAGTAATATGTTGTTGATGGATATTCGAATCTAAATCTCTTGTCTTCGAATCGACTTCTAATATATATCGACGATTGCAAGGAATACACACAAAATATGTGATCCGTCTATTGTAAAATCGTGGTAATTTTCAGTCAACTGTTTCAGTCTATTCACAAATAGTAACAACTGTGTCATTATTGCAAAAATCCACACAAAATCAGATAATATGTAAACACACTCCACGAACTCATGAGTTAGTCACTTACGACATAAAATTATTTTGAACTCGGCGTTCTACCATCCACCCGCTCTCATCATGAAAAACACTACGGAATCGGCGCACTCGACATGGCTAAAATGCATTAAAGTATCCCGACTACCCGCACGGGGTGAGGTACTGGAATCCCAGTGCACGTTATTAGGCACGGCAGTGGCATACGTATGCACGGGCATACGTATACATACACGTACATACATGCATATATATTTTACAAAGCGCTTAAAAAATACGGTTTATGCTTTAATTATCATAGAGTTGTACAGTGCCGACCCTGTGTTGTGGCACACTTTCCGGACCCTAGTTATTAGGTATTCTGTGCTAATGCATCACTTCCACGCGATCTGTCATTTAATATGGATCGTATATTGTACTTAAGTGAAGTAAAGTTAGTTGGTAAAGTAATGATGTTAAAGGGTTTTGGAGATGGAGGAATCAAGTATCATACTTTAAGTGTTCAATTTAATGATTTTTTGAAATTACCTAGATACTTTTAAAATATGGTAAAACTGGATGAGAAGACCAATTGCAGATTTTACTTATAAGTAACACTGTTATATTAAACACTCAAAAAAATACTCTTAAAATTGAACATTTGGCGTCAGTCATGTTCAACAGAATATCAAATATTATTGATTATTTCTACATACTATTGCATTATGTATTATGTTATGCCAATATTTTGTGGCTCAGTCTACTTATTACATATAAATACATTAATAAACACATAGCACGGACAATACTCCAAGCAACAATAATTGTAGTAATTATGTAACATTAAAATATGCAGGAATAACTCAATCATATTCATGTCTGTTATAAACTTGCGATCGTGGATACCCAGTAATTTTATTTGTGGTTTTTATTTATAATCAATTCTCTATGGTTTATTTATATGGAAATTTTAATTAAGAAGCACTGGAAAATATCTTGAGCATGATAAGTAAATTCGTTTCACTTTTGAGAACGTTTTTATTAATAAGTTAGTATTTTTTTCAATTTGTTTACATACAAGATAAATAAACAGACGAGTACATCGTTATAATCGCTCCAACAGGTATGCAGATTTTTATTTTCTGTTGCAATTACTATGAAGCAGAAATACCTATGGGAAGTCCTGTTTCTCATACTTAATTACTAAACAATTACATCTGTAATAAAATTAATAATTATGTCAATTACCTACATATACTGAAACAAATGTACAGTAAGTGTACAAAAACTTATATATGTAGTGCAATATACGTTTTCACTTTGCCTCAACGGTAGCATTTATTCTATAAGTTAAATACACAACAAAAAAAAAAATACGTTTTTCAATCAGATCCATCATATCCTATGTATTTTGATGCACTGAAACCAAATGCAAAAATTTTTCAAAAAATTTATTACTTTAGACTTTAATTATTTTTTATAACTTGTATTGTTTTTTGTCGCTGATCACGAACAAGTCAAGAAGAAATTTCGACTAATGACAGGTCAACAGCTGTCAAATTCATTAAAAAGTAAAAAGTTGATATTGATACGATTCTTAATTCAAAAATGATGACTAAGAAGAAAGAAAATAAAAAAGGTATACAAAAGGTGGGAAGGAGGGGAGAACGTAACCTTAAATTGACTCGAGTTGACTGGGTGATTTGAAGGTCAAACAACTTTTTCAAATGGAAACAACTATTTTTGACCCGATTTGAAAATACGGGAAATTTTACGCCAAAATGGTACTTGTCAACAAGGTATGGCAAGGTCGAATGAAGGTCAAATTTTGAAAATGTTAAATAACGAGGGTGGTGGGATAGAGATTGGAAAGGGACAATTTTTCGGTTTTTAGGTTATTTCAAGGTCAAAGTGATTTATCAAGGTGAAACCCTACTTTTGACTCTAATTTGAAATGTTTAACGTCAAGATCATTGTATCAGGAAGTGATCTTATTCGACCCTGACAACTTTAATCAGAAAAATTTACTGTTACAACCATGACCTTGTTGAGAAGTGCCATTTTGAACGTAAAATCCGGTTTTTCAAATCGGGGCAAAAATAGTTGTTTCATTTGAAAAGTTGTTTACCTTCAAATAACCTTCAAGGTCAACGTGAGGTCAAATTTAAAGTACGGTCGTACGTCCCCCACCTCACCCAACAACTTTTGTATACAACTTTTTTATTTTTTCGCTTACCCGAGTTATTTCCTATTAAAGGTTAAAATGGTCCACCCTGTATATAAATATGTAGTAAACATCATCTCTTTAACTTTTAAGAAATTTTGACAGCTTGCTGACGCTGTCATTAGGTCAAAATTCATTTTTGACTTCAGAATCGTAATCAGCACCCAAAACTTAATAATATGATTTAATATCAACTTTAGTTTTTAATGAAATTGACAGTTGTTGACAGCTGTCATTAAGTCGAAATTTATTTTGACTAGATTGTGATCAGGACAAAAACAATTAAAAGTCATAAAAAAATAATTAAAGAAATGTTTTCAAAAAATTTCCTATAAGAGTTTATGGGGTATATGGGGGTGGAGAAAAAATTGATGGTAGAAACATTTTTTTGCAAATTGGTTTCAGTCATCAAAATACATAGGAAATGATGGCCTGATCAAAGACAGAACTTTTTTTATTTTGTAGACTCTGGTTATCTATAGATATTCAAAATAAAAACATATACATATGTATATTACTGAATATCTATGGCATGTTAACATCATTTCAACACGACGAATCACCTAACGAATTACAAGATCAAACTACAAACTCATGAATGAAGATACGTTCAAAATAATTGGAAGACTGCTTTGGAAATTTCAAGGAAACGATATTTAATGATCCTGTTGATAACTGTTTCCAAGAATTTTTATACAGTTTTTCATTCATCAGCAGAGTAGAGTAATATATTTTAATTCAATTCCATAGGCATGCACTTAAATGAAATTAAAATAAAATTGATTATAAAATATTTCACCAACGATCAGGTACATATATTTAAGTGGAACAGATAAAACTACCTGCGGGCACAACAGGCAAAAAACTCTCACTCTTGATCCAACTCTAGGCTGAGTGGTCACAACAGACGATGGGGAACTGGTATATGTACGTCACTGAAAGGACAATGAGAAGGTGATTTATTTCTATTTTTCAGGGTAAATATTAATTCCAATATTTTAATTTATTTATTATGTCTGTGCTTTACAAACATATCGGTTCTAGAGGTAGCTAGGTGAGAGTAAATGCATTTCACACACTACAGCAAGAGCATTTCACACCCTAAAACAGGAACTCTTAATTAACTCCGAAAGGCCTAATCTGTATCACTTGTACACTCAGCTAATATACAGGGTGATTGATCGAAACCATTTCTGTGTTCGTGTGCACCACTTTTTGAATTATGACAACATTATGAGTCAACGGCTTTTTTTTAAAAACCTCTACTGTTTGAGCAAGAAGTAAAAAGTATAGTTTATAGCTTCCCTCTGAGTATAATCATAAAATTATTTGTTGTACACTATTATGTTGTAAACTAAACTAAATGTTGTATAATTGTGTTGTTCATTTGATATATAACATGAACCGATATGAAAACAATATCCAGAAAATATACAGTCCTTTCTTAAACGTTATTAGATATCACTACTTTATGGGGCATGTCACGCCAAGTGATGTCAAAAAAAAAAATCCGTTAGAAATAGGTATATCACAATCGATAGTACTTGCTAAAAAAACTAACTTCCCTAAAATTTTAGATTTTTTGAGCAACAAGAGGGATGGTGTGGGTGAGAAAATACAAATTTTTGTTTCGACACTAAAATTTCAATCTTTCTCAATAAAAAAATGAAAAAAATTAAAAAGAAGGTTGCAATGGTTTTCGATGTGTTTTTTTTTTGCGTAGAATACGATACAAATATTTTCAAAATTATTGGGGGTAGTTTTCACTCTTATTTTGAGGATTGAAAGTTTAAAATCGAAATTTCGAAAAGTATGACATGATTTTTTTTTATTTTTTTTTTCAATTTTTTTTTTTTTGTACTTTCTATTAATTTTTAATTCATAACGGGTGTCGACCAGGAACTGGCCCAATAAACGGCCCAAAGGTGAAAAAACGTGGTTTTAGCATATTTTTTCATCCTATGAGATAGTAAATGGCAAGTGAATAATACATTCCAAGGTTTTTGGGGTCGCTGATCACGAATCTAACGTCAGATTTTCAAAAAACAAAATGGCGGATCCAGTATGGTAGTCAACTTTCAAAAGATGGCTAAATTTTTTGAAATTTAAAGAATACCATCGTATTATACGGGAAATTTTCTACGTTAGATTCGTAATCAGCGACACAAAAAACCTTGGAATATATTATTCACTTGCTAATTACTATCTCACATGATGAGAAAATACGCTAAAACCATGTTTTTTCAACTTTGGGCAGTTTTTTGGGCCAGTTCCTGGTCGACGCCCATTATGAATTAAAAATTATTCGAAAGTACAAAAAAAAAAAGAAATTAAAAAAATAATTTACAAAAAAACCGTCATACTTTTCAAAATTTCGATTTTAAAATTTCAATCCTCAAAATAAGGGTGAAAACTATCCCCAATAATTTTGAAAATATTTTTATCGTATTCTACGCAACAAAAACACATCGAAAACCAGCCCTGATTTATTCTTTCTTCAACCTTCATTCTTTTTAATTTTTTTTCATTTTTTTTATTGAGAAAGATTGAAATTTTAAGTCGAAACAAAAATTTATATTTTCTCACCCTCACCATCCCTCTTCTTGTGGTTCAAAAAATCTAAAATTTTAGGGAAGTTCGTTTTTCAGCAAGTACTATCGATTGTGATATGTTTCAAACAGAAATTTTTTTTGACCTCACTTAGTTGGCGTGAAATGCCCCTTATATATCCTTGATTGCCTACACAATTTCTGAAATTCTTGAGTCTCATTTTTAAGTGATAGTGTAAATGCTGTAAATTTTGTAAAAAAAAAGAATCGTACCAGGAAAAAGTAACGGTTCAAACTTCTTTTCATATAACTTTTTTTGTCACGTAAAATAAAATATTTTTTTATAGCCAATGCAGATCAATAATTACATAATCAGGTATCTCGCTGCTCTTTATTAGGTAGAAAGGTATTTACGTCACAATATAGAAATAACTTTTGCCTAAAAATATCAATTTACATAACTTATTAAATACACATTTGTTCAATATGTACTTTGCTCTCTATGTACATAATTTATAATTTTCTATTTTTTCTGAGTGGGATTTCCCTTTCCTGTTTAATTTATTTAATTGTCTATTAATAAAGTCGTTTAGATCTTAATCAATCAGTGTGATGAGTTATTAATTGAGTGGCAATTAATATTTTATCATGGGACTAACTGCTGCATTTCAACTTTTTCCTTTTATAACTGTTAATGTCACCAGTTAATCACTTCTGTAGGCAAAATATTATCAGTTTGAAAGGGCGAAAGGTATCTGGAAATATATAATTTTCAGATACTAAATTTTGCCATCTCTATCAAACTTCAGTAAAACTTTTAATTTTCCCTTTTTTAAAAATCAAAAACTTGAGGAAAATATGTGATGAAGAAAATAAATTCATATACCGGAGTAAGTCGTACTTGAAATGCACACATATAAAAATATTATGACATTCTAATAAAAATATATATATATATATATATATATATATATATATATATATATATATATATATAATCACTCCTACTCGAAAAGTCAAATTCCAGTTAGTAATGTTGGAACAAGAATTTCAACTCTTCGGTACATTAATTCTTATTATTAATTGTAGACGATTCATTGAACTCGCAAAGCACTAAAAAAGGTAAGATACAACACTTTATTAATAACAGTTTATTGACAAATAAAATAAATCATGTCTGCTTTCCTCTGATTTACCTGTTACTCTCCGTTATTGTGGAGTGGCCACTAGAATTTTTATCCCACTGCATATTTGAGTTACCATTATATTGTTCTACTTGATTCACCCTATGAATTGGGAAATAATAATACATTATTGCTGTAAGTTCAATTAAATTGAAATATTAGCACAGAGTGACTGATATTAGCACAGTGACAGAGATGGTGCATAGTATAATGATGATTACTTTTATAAATATACATACAGGTACATATTAAACACATATGGTATAACAAAAATATTTACTCGTGTAATAAAAAAAAAATGTAAAAACACACCGTTTTTTGGTATAATCTAAAACTTTTAAAATCAAGGAGAGAGAAAAATCGAGAGGGTATTATAGAAAAATTACGATGTTACCACATTAAGACAAATTTGTGATGGTGCATCGATACATCCGTTAAATGGGTTGAAAGAGTATTTTAATTATGCTTGTACTACATCAACATCTTTCTCACAATATAAGCCTATTTTTCAGCCAGGCGAACCTCATTTGTTCACTGTTTTACAAACCATATCCTGTGTTTGATAACAGTGATAACGGTACTTGTACTTGTTATGTTTGGTAATTTCAGTACAGCCAACTACCCCACCTTATAACACTCTGTAAAGGGGTAAGTGTTTGACAAATATATATGAATTATAAGATAACCTTTATACCTCTAGAGAACCAATACCTTTATGTTCGATTTGTACTTCAGAAATGGGCGAAAAGGAAATGGCGAATGGAAGTATTTAATGGAAGATTGAACAGTTTCACAATAAGTTCCGTGATGTAGTGTTCGGTTATATACTATGTAAACTCTCATTGGTAAGAATTGGTACTTACCTACAACAAATCGGCTGCCATATTTCAAAACACAGTAACTGTTATTTTCAACGTTTTGAGTAAATTAAAGAAAACTTTAAACATGTGGCCCTCGAACTATTAAAAATCTTTAAATACAATTTTAAGAGTTTAGGATACTATAATTGCAAGTTATTATATACGTAAACAATAATTTAAAGATTCTTGTGTTTTTTTCAAAAAAAATGCAGTTGCTGTGTTTTGGCATAGATGTTTAATAAAACGCGAGCAGAGTATTATTGTAAAAAGCATAGTATCTGCACATAATATTTTCATTTTGATAATTACCACTTGCTATGACCAATAATGGCCACTTATTTTGTGACCAATTATTACCAATTAACTTTGTGACCAATAATTACCACTTAATTACCACTTGCTTTGACCACTTACTGTGTTACGAGTAAAACCATCTACCTAAAATATATTTTCCAATTCACAGTAACTGCCACATACGGGTAAATTTTTGTAAAACCATGTTCTTCCGGATGTTGCTTCCAATACACAGTAAGTACCACATACTAGGTTTTGCCTATATTTTACTATTGAAAAATAGCATTTGCTGGGTTGGCGTAGAAAACCAAAAATTGTATTGTAGATACTGTGTTTTGCCGAAATATATGTGCGTAACTATGAAATATATTCGTTTTCAAGGTAGTGCAATAGACGCGGAATAAACATAGTATCTCCTCGGAGTAAAACATGAATTTTTGAGACAAATGTTGGATACTGTGTTTTGAAATGTGGCAGCCGAAATGTAACTCCAACTAACTTAGGGTCAGGTGTGGGTTTCATTTTTTTACCTATAACTACAACTCTGTAGGTTGGGCGCCAGCCAATGTTAGACGACAGATTTTAGGATAAAAGGTTAATATATTTTAAAAAAAAAATGTTCCAACGACTTAACAAAGTTTTGAAAAATAGTTTACATTTCAATCATTTCACAGTTTACATCAAGCTCTAATTATCAAGCTTCTAGTCAACGTCTTCCGGCTAATAGTACTTATGAGGTAGGATTACCAAGCAACTGATGAAGAAGCTGGAAGTATACTAGCAGAAGGGCCTTGCCGTGAGGTTGGAAAGCTGGGCCAGTACACTGCCTGTAGGTTAAAACTCGACAACCTGGTGTTATTATTTACAATGGCACAACAGGTAGGTATATGAAACCTATGTCTTAACTTTTCATAAAACGCAAAAAAAATTACAGATGTTGAAACTTAGATGAGGAAATTTAAATTTAATAAAATAATGAAAATACAAAAAAAATGCGTCAGTGGCGAAGCTTTCGAAATATAAAATTATACTTCTCTCTAGGACAATAGTATAACTTCGGTCAGTAACTGATGTAATATAATCATAAATTAATACAGAATAACTCTGATGTTTGTTGAGCGACTAACAAAAATTGATATAAAATCTAGCTTAGGAATTCAATAAAAAAAGGTAAGATAAGATTATACTCTGTTGGCAATAAAAAACAAGAAACACGGTAAGGGTTTTCCACAAGTTTAATTTAATTAATGGTTAATACATAAAAGAAAAAAATAAACCTTACCTGTGATTTCCAAATCCTGGAGAAACATGTGTGTCCTCAAACCTTTCCCAATTAGGAGACCGAATATGGTAACGACACCCCGATTCCAGTTAGGTATACATATGTATATCTATCGGCTGTATCATTCGTTCAACAGGTATACGATATACATATTTCGGATTCATTATACCTCTACTACGTAAAAAATACGGAACCCAAAATATCAAATCGTAGTTACGAGTAATAAGAGAAATCGGTTTGATACCGAACCAAAAACTATTCAAGTGCACCTCGTGTTCTGAGATCAAGATCCCCTAAATTAACCAAAAGAAAGAAAATTAAGATTAACACCAGCTGGAATTTATAGTTAACTCCGTCTCTGTCTCTGTATAGTTTATAAATCAACAATAATAGTAATATCCTAAAGGATTAAGGGGTAACGCCACTCGAGCGACTGAAAAAAAGGCCCATTTTTGATAATTTATTGTGGGAGTATGGGAAGCGGGATGGAATTTCTTTTTAGACAGTTCATTTAGCATGTGTTGAAGTGTAAAAGAAATTATTATCATTTTGTTAAAAAATGGCGGCAACAGAGCAAATTTTCAAAATCCTTTCCTTTTTTTTTTGAAAAGCCATGGCGGGAGAAAGGATTTCTAGCGACCTATGAGACCTGGAACAAAAAAACAAAAATTTTCTCAATCTACATGCTATTGCCTATAAAGTACGTAGGAATTTTTTTAAAATCAATATTTGTGAATGGTGGACTTTTGAAAAAAAAAAACTCGATTTTTGGTCAAAAAATACATTTTAAATTGTTAAAAAAAAATTAACATCAAATCGACAAACGGCTACGTACTTCTATAATGTAATTGAGAAGCTATTGTCAAAATTTAGTTAGATCAAAATAGATCCATGCAATAGTGTTCGAGTAATCTTTTCTCCCAGTTTGAAAAAAGTGATTTCGAGAAAAACGGTTTGTTTTTTAAAGAACAAAAAGTTTTACGAACACCTGAATCCTTGAAATCCTCGTTTTACCCATTCTCTTCTGGACATGATCGATACACTCCTTTTTACTCACAGTACAATCTTTATAAGGCTGTGCATCTATGATACCTTTAAAATTTTTTGAATCGCCGTCCCCGCCGCCTGGACGTGTCCCATCGTACCCAACGCACGCTCCGAGGCGCTGCGGCAAAATCAAGAATTTAAGCTCTTTAAAAAACTTTTTCACTATTAGACCAAGTAAATATCATTTGTGAGCCAAAAAATTGATCTTTTCAAAATTCTAGACTGGCGTTACCCCTTAAGAAAATAAAGAAAGATCAAAAAAATCCAATTAAACCACTACCTGTTATAGATCCAACGGATTGCCAAAGACTCCTTTTCCGTCGGTAGGGATTTCTTAGGGTAGGGACTCCTTTCTGTGTTCTTGTTGGTCATGCGCAAAGAGTAAAATATTAAGGTGGGTTTACAACTTAATTTTTAGTTAAATGATCTTAACTCACGCTTACCTGTCTTAGTTATTGAGACGTACCTGGTACAAGGGTAATGTAACATAATTAATTAAAATTTCGTTACAACTTTCCAGTCTGCAGTGCGACGTTGTGCGAGTGTTTTTCGAGAAACATGAAGTGTGGGAAGAAAAGAAGGACTTGACAATCCAATAAAAACAATTTTGAATATTCAGCCCCATTCGGATTTTCCGTTGGGTGAGACTGTTAAGCCAATTCTGTAAAGTTTGTTTTTTTCTTCATACTAATGGATATCGTTTCTCAGTGCCCATTTCTTTAGTTTACGACAACGTATTTACGACCGAAGGATAGATTCTCTAAAGTTATACTATTTATTACCGCAGTACTATCGTCAGGGAATTGGAAGAAGGAGGAAATGTCAATAAAAATGGGCATAACGTGGACATATAACATAAATAATAAGAGGCCCAAAATTGAACCCCGTGGAACCCATTTTAGGGTCCCCATTTATAGTTTGTTTTTTTATTCATACTAATGTGTTTCTCAGTTTCCGTTTCTTTATTTTATGACAATGTATTTACAACTAAAGAACAGATTCTCTAAAGTTATGCTATTTATTATTGCAGTACTATTGTCAGCGAATTGAAAGAAGGAGGACAAGTCAATAAAAGTAGGCATAACGTGCTATATAATAAAATAAGTAATAAGAGGCCTAACATAGAAACCCGCGGAAGCCCTTGTGATACAATTTATTATAACATATTTTGATATAGAAACAACGTTCTAATCCTGAAATATATTACCATTTGTCACTATGCTTATAAAAATATATATTATATATATTTCTAAATTAAAAAAATCTATTTACTGCTAATGTAATAATATAATTTATATTCGACTCTTTAGCTTTTCACGCCGCACAGTGGGTCAGGATCCGGAAAACCTGGTCAAAAAGTAATAACTCATAACAGAGTTACTAGATTTTAATGAAAATTCGTATATGGGGGTTATGAAGGTCGCTTATTAAGAATCCGTTATCAGTTTTTTTAAAAATACAATGGCGGATCCAATATGGCGACCAGCTTTTTTAATCTTAAAAAAGCATTTCAGGATTAAGGGGTTTTGGAGGTCGCTGATTAAGAATCCGTTTTCAGTTTTTTGAAAAACAAAATGGAACATTTAATGTGGCGACAATTTTTTTTATATACACTTTTATACAAATATACTTTTTGCCAATGATTCCAATACACTTTTTGACTATTCTATACTTTCTCGTTTGCTGTGTATATTGCTTTTCATCGTTTATTAGTTATTACAAAAATATAAAATTATATTAAAATACATTAATTAATATTTTTAAAAATAACTTTTTGTGGTTAATTTTAATTTAGGTATAAACAGATTATTATTATGTTAATTATAAAAAAAAAACTTTTTTTAACCTTACATCCTTACTAATAATTGAAATATGCTTTTAAACACATAGAAAATCATGTATAAGCATTACGCATATAATGCGCTCCCATTGTAACAAAATGAGCTTACGTACTAAATTGTAAATAAAAAAGAAAACGTCTAAAAACGTGCACTCAATTTTTGCATATGTTCTGCACAAAGATCAAAGGTACAAGTAAAAAAAAATTAGAGCACAACTATGAATAACTTTTTTTTGTAGCTCTTAGATAGAAGTTATATAAGAATTTTAAATGCATTTCGATTAAATTTAATCAACATTATATTATTAATAAACAATTCAATTATAATTTTATTGTAATTTCATTCATTTAGAGTTATAGTATTTACTCTCAGGAGATGAATCCATATTTTTATTAAACAAACACTGCACTACAATTTGTTATACACAAAATTTTTGGTCTATCACAGAGCTCGATATAGCGCGTTGCACGTCAACTTTCACAATGGCACAGAAGAATACCTGCACGTCCGACCCTTACCAATGAGCACAAAAGGTGCTAGGGGGACCACTACACAAAATCCAAGCAAGAAAAGTTCCAAAATTGAAACTTCATTTCTGGGACTTTTGACCTGGTTTTAGCGATCTTGGCCCACTGTGCGCCGGTGGACCAGACAGTTGATCTGATTGGTATTTAATAATGAAAATGCATAATAGAAAATTATAATAGCAATATTATTTTATTTATTATATTTAGTAAGTTTTAGTGTTACTACAAAGGTCACACAATAGTACAAAAAATGATCTGAAATAATCTGATGTTTCATATTACAAGACATACATGACATGACGCATTCCTTTATTGAAAAATCTATTCCTTTCAATTCAACCTATCTATTGAAAAAAATCCTATTTTTATTGAAAAAGTATATATGTAAATAAACTTTAGTTGCATGCATTTAATTGTAGTAATCTACTTGTAACTTCGATAACAAAGAAGTTCTATACCCTACTGCCAATTTCGTTATATGTAACAGAGGGAAAATGTTTTCCATTCGGCATAGGTATAAAGTGAATGTGAAGTATATTTAAATATTATGCACCTACTCATGTCCCAAGATTACTTGTTCAACATGTTTTAAATTCTGTAACTAAAGTATTTTATAATCACGCATCAGTTAAATATAGGAAGATAGGTGTAGCAATAACTGTATACAAGAAGAAAGAAAAAGTTGTATATAATGGTTCCATATTACATGCTTTGTTTCAAGATTATTTGCTTTAAGCAGTTTATCGACCACAAAAAAGAAATTCGAATAACAATCCTATTGCCGTCATCGATATGTTTAGAACTGTTACCGAATTAATTACCAATTAGTTCATTAGTGTTCTGTTAGTAAACGTAGAAAATTACTTATCCAATCTGTTGCTGGTAGCGTGATTGAAAAGAGAAAATGTCTATCAAAATCAGACAGATAGTGAGAACAAATACATATGTAAATAATGTAAAAAACCGCTGGCTAAGGAATTACTACTTCCACATCAAATTTTTCGAACATTATTAGTCACAATTATATAATAAATGGGCATATTAGTAAAAAAAGAGAGTAGATGCTTATAAATCTGATATTTGAATTTCTCCACCTAAACCTATAATAAATGTACGATTTAACTTGGTCGTACATATACGTTTTCACAAATTTGTAATAACTCCCATACATTTTCTTTTAGCTGAGGGGGGGGGAGACTAGGTTGAATTTTTTTAGAACTCCATTTACAAACAACAAAATGAACATTTACCCCCTTCAACCCCCTTAAATACACTATTACACTAAAACATTTACATTTGTCTATTCTATTATGCTGAACATGTGTCTTAAATTTGTAGGACATAATGTTGCATCGTTTGTGAACTACCAATAGTTAAGTAAAAATGTATATTATCCCATATTTAACCCTTAAACCCTCAACCGATTAAGCTCAAAATCTATCCAGTTCTAGACCTCGTCATGGTATATAAGTATTTCAAATTGTAAGTTGATATCGTAACGCGTTCTCGAGTTATCGTGCACACAAAATAGGCTAACGGAGAGACAGACAGGGAGGCCGGCAGATTAACAGACAAAGAGAAAATATTTTCGTTTAACCTTAAAATCTCGACGTTTCAGAATATTTCAAGTCTATTTAACTAATTAATATAAAATTAAAAAAAAATATATGAAAAGTATGCTTTCATTCCAGTACGTGAATGTGGAAGTAAAATGTGAGTAGCGACTTATTATTGGAAAATTTGATTTTTTTCTGCCTCAAAAACGTATATGTACCTCAAAAACGATACTTCACATGAATATACTTTTCATTTAAAATTGTGATTCGACTTCCCCCTCCTCCCCTGCGCTAAACAAATAAGACCACAACACAAATTTATTCGCGATTTTATTTTCGATACACGTAAAGAGGGAGGGGATCGGAAGAATACTACCTGAATGAGGAAGTAACTAGAAGCTTTTTAATGATATAGAGAGAGAGAGAACTTAAAATCTCAGTGTTTCAAAACATATTAAGCCTATCAGCTATTAAACAATTGTAAAATTGTTTTCATGATTACTATACTTCCACTTCACTACATTAATGTAGAAATAAAAACAAGCTTACTTTCGTAAAATGAGGGTCTCGGTTTCCATTATATTTTCCATCACGTTGAAGTTTCCAATCACAAAATATTTAGGTAGGTACTTAAAATCACACTTATTTAGTTTCACTGAACTCTAAGAACATTTTAATGAAGATTTCAGATATGCAGTAATACTGTTCTAAATACTGTTCCAAATTCCAAAACCGATGAAATTTGTAAAACTAAATGAATTCATTCTTCCATACATTCTTTGGATTAAAACAAGACTATCTATTTTGCACTTTTATGTTTTGGTTTTGGTTTTGGTTTCTTATTCATTGTATTTTTTTTATTCAACATTTATTCATTATTCGATTTGATTATTTATTATTTACATCTGATAACTTGGATGAGGAATGATCAGTCTTGATTTGATTGATTTTCACAAATATTTTTCACAAAACACTTGAAAAAAGTCTGATGAAATAACCCATACTGGAATTTGACATTAAAAGCGATATCATTGGTATGTCAATTTTTTACCAGTCGTACCATAATTATTAAGTAACAGTTTCATATATCCAGGCCAGTTCACAAAGAATACTAAGAATAAATGGTACCTCGAAACTACTCATTGTTAGCAATTTGAACTAAAAAAATGGTTAAGGTTCCATATTGCATCTTTCCTTAAGCCACTAAACATCTGTTTCCACCTTGTTTTGTTATTAATTATAGTATATATGCGCAAATTTTATTGAAGACTTAACAATACCGTGATTACTTAGAATCACAATAGGCAGAGGTGTCTATTATTAGGAATCTTACAGGGTTTCCCAATTGATATTAGAGCGGTAATTCTTGCGCACCATATTTTCTTGCAAACTAATGCACGTCATTTGAAAATAACACAAAACAAGAGATGACGATAAAAGAAATAAGACATTAAAATTAATATATGCACATATATAATAATATACATATGTAAGTGTAAAAATACATACGGGTATACCTGTTAAAATTTACATGTGTATGTATATGCAATAATGTACAAGCATTATAATAGAAAATACATAGATTTGCTAGACTTTCTTTGTTTTGTATTACCATGTATTATTTACTGCGCATACTAACAAGAGGGCAAGGTTGATGTAAGTGAAATTACGTTCGATTAGCAGTACAAAATATTCAAATAATTTAATAATTATTGCTTCTAAAGGGTGTCTCAAAAGAAATGCAGGATTTATTGTAAGACAAAAATATTATAGTCAGTAAATACTGATTAAAGGTGTTACATAACTTTGAAGTCTATATATTACCATTAAGTGTGGACAAGGATGTTTGCCATCGTATGTCCTCCACGACTTATATGATAGGTGCAGGTGATTTCATTAAGAACTGAACACCTTTTTCGTCTTCTCTCAAGGCCAAAAATGGTTCATCATACTGTGCAGTATTAACTTAAATTACAGGAGTTCCTATAGCAAAATGCTGCATGGCACAAAATTGCAAGTTCTTGATGGCCAAGACATTTTGCAGTTGCGTGAGATGTCACTCATTCAATTTCTGCTGCAATGTATTGATTGTGTCACCGTATGGCAAGTGCCAACAAAGCCAAATTTGGTTATTGGCTATGGCTGTTTGTTGAAATTAAAATTTTACAAGTCTTTTCATAGTTATTTCAGTCGAAAATACCAAGTAATTCGCGCAGTCTCAACGAAACTGTCAGTATTTGTAATAAATTTTAACGATAATAAATAATCAGTCGGTTCTTCCCCACCTAATACTTAGTGGCGTCTGTGAGTCGGAAAAATCCTGAAAAAATGATCTGAATTTACCCGGATCGAGTACCTCCCCCGTTTTCGAGGATGCTGAACATGATGCCGGTGTCAGCATATCTCTTTGGGATTGCGCAACCCCCAAAACGGCCAAAAACCACCACCCTACATCATTTCCTTGTAAAAAAATATATTTTCCCACCTTTCGAGGATGCTGAGCACGGTGGTGGTGTTGAAGATGGCTTCCGACCCTCACTAACCCCTCCACCGGTCAAAACTCACCCCGAGAAGGGGTAATCTTTTATTTTTTTTTATATCAGCGACAAAACGGCTGTCTCCCCGTTTTCGAGGATGCTGAACACGGTGGTTGTGTTCAATATCCCTTGCAGGACCCCCACCAACCCCTCCATCAGCCAAAACTCACCCCCTAAAGGGGTATTTTTTTATATCAGCGGCAAAATGTCTGCCCCCCCCCACCGTTTCCGAGGATGATGAGCACGGTGGTGGGGGGTGAGTTTTGGCTGGTGGAGGGGGTTGGTGGGGGGTCGCAAGGAATATTGAACACCACCACCGTGTTCAACATCCTCGAAAACGGGGGGGACAGACGTTTTGTCGCTGATATAAAAAAAAAACTCCCCCTTCCGGGGGTGACTTTTGACCGGTGGAGGGGGTTGGTGAGGGTCGGAAGTCATCTTCAACACCACCACCTTGCTAAGCATCCTCGAAAACGGGGGAAAAGACATTTTTTTACTAGGAAATTATGTAGGGGGGTGGTTTTGGCCGTTTTGGGAGGTTGTGGAATCCCAAAGAGACATTCTGACACCGGCATCGTGTTCACCATCCTCGAAAACGGGGGGGAGGGACTCTCGATCCGGGTAGATCGAGATCAATGTTCGTCCGACTCACAGACGCCACTAACTCCTTATCTACTAACCGCGACGTGTAGGGAGAACTGAACAAGGTAATGAGAGCGGGCGGGTAATGGGAGCGATGGCGATTGGACGGAATCTATGCACATTCGGGTGCTCTTAAGCACTAGGCCGTTTTTTGTCGAAACCATCGAGAAAGTTCGCGTACGAGTCGTTAGTGCCCTGCGTTGAGTCACGAGGAACGGTTTTGTGTTTTTCACTCCGCGCTTATAAAAAATAGCCGATTGTCAGTGTCCAGGTAATCATGAAGATATATTCTTATTGTATTATGTTTATGCTTGTACCTAGATTCATCTTCTTTCAAGTGCCATTCGTTAAATTGCGATTGAAAGTCGAATAAGATATTTTGTATACTGTTGGGCAGCAGGTAATGGGAGCCTACATAGCTCTCACTTAAGAGGTAAGACCGTCACAGTAATATGTGCTATGAGTGCTTCAGGGTCTTTCATTCACCCTCTTTTCATTTTTCCTCGAGAACATCACTCACACATCTGGAAAAAAGATGGACCACTATGAGTTGTTTACATATGTTCTTATAATGGCTGGACCAAAGAAAAGATATTCATTTTATGGATAAGTAATTTTATAAAACACACCAAAGCTACTGCTGAACGACCAGTTTTGGTAATTTTGGATAATGACAACAGTTGTTCGAGTCTCGAAGCTTAGGAATTAGCAAAAGGGAACCACGCCATAATGCTTACCATTCCACCACATTCATCACACCGTCTATAACCTCTTGACGTTGCTTTTTATTCCCCCTAAAAAGAGCTTACAACAAAGAGTGCAACATGTACCTGAAATCAAGAAATTTGATAAAAATTACACCGTACGAGATTGCAGGACTGTTTAATAAAACCTCAATGAGAGTAGCTTCTATAGAAAAGGGAGTTTTAAGCTTCAAAGTCACAGAAATATTCCCCATGAATCCTGAAGTTTTTTGTGATGATGATTTCATTGCTACTGATGAGGAAGCCATACCAAGGAGATACCAGATCTATGGCTACGGATGAGACACAACAGCAGAATGACATTCAGCAGAGAACTAACGTTAATCATATTCAATCCACATCAAATGATACACCACAGCAGCCAGTTACTGAGCAACCAGATACTGTCAGCCCTGCCACAAGTCTATCTATTTTTTGTGATACAGGAATTCAACCAGTCATTCAAGAGAAAGCTACTGTAAGCCTAGCCCCGATTCCTACCACATCATATGCAACACCAAATCAGCCTGCTATTCAGGAGCCACTAACCTTCAGATCTACCAGAACTCAGTCCACATCAAATGATAACCGACGACAGTGATGACCAATACTGATAACGATCAAACACTTATTGACTTTGCTATTGTTGTGTCCATTGTAAGTCCAATGCCACTACCTCACGTCTCTAATACAAAGAAGGTATTGAAGAACAAAGAGCATTCTGAAATCTTAACAAGTGCACCAATGAAAGCCGTATTTGAAGAAAAAAAGAGGAAAAGAATTGAAAAAGAGAGTAAGACAAAGGCGATTCAGAAAAATAAATTAAACTGTAATAAAGAAAATTGTGCCAAGGGAAAATGTACCAAAGGAAAATGTACCGGAGGGACCGGAGGAACTTACCAAAGATAAAGGAGTTAAAAGCAAGCAGACTACAACCAGAAACCAACGAGTTAAAAAGGCAAAACAAATTTAAAAGTGATGATGAAGATTTATCTACTGAAAATAGTTTTTCAGGTATTCAACGAAAATTTAATTTGCGATGATGAGTCAGAATATTCAGAAGAGGAAACTCTATGTGCAATTTGTTTAGACACCGGCAAAAGTAGATATGTGGTCTTGAGGCAGAACTTGCGGAAACTGGACCCATAAAGAATGTTCTGGCAGCGATAGTCCAGCTTCTGAATTTCAAATATCTTCATTCTGAAGGTTCAAATATTTGTGCTTTTTGTTTGGACCCTTAAAGGGTCTAGTTTTGTTTTACTTTAATAATTTGATCTTTATTTCTTTAGTTTTGAATTATTTTTAAAATAGTTCTTTGTTAACAACTAAGCTTTTTAAATAGGTTCAGTTTTATTTTTTGGGAAGAAGTTACTTAACAATAATGGCTCTCATTTTCCATATGAGCGTTAAATAGGCTCTCATTACCCGATTAGGCGATTGACTTTTTTTGTAAAATCTTTGTACCTTAATGTATGGCTGTAGTTGAATTAAACTATGATGAAAAGATGAGTTTCTTTTGCAGCGTTTCGTTTGGGACACCTTATACTATACGGTAAAATACCGAAATTGATGTCACAAATTATGGAATTGTGGGGTAAAACAGTTTGTGGTATGGTCAAAGTATTGTTGAAATTAATTATTATTAATGACATTTTCTGCGGTAAAATTTAGTTCAGTTGTTTTTGAAAATACCCCACAGGATCCTTATGGCAAATGGCTCTCGGTCAAACTCTCTGGAACTTTGGATTTTGATAGTCCTTGATATGTAGAACAAAAGCCAAAGCTACATTCAAGTTTTCTAGATATAACCCATTGGAGTTTTTTTCATTGGCTTTTTGTGCGTTTTGTTATAGCTTATAGCTACTGTACTTCTATATGTATGTTCGTTATATTTTTCTGACCTATAAATTTTTTATTCTCCATTGATTTTTTTTTATTGAAAATCGGTCAACAAATGATGAAGTTAATAAATTATTAACTTAAAGTAAGTTAGTAAGCCGTATATAGCTCCCAAGCGTAATAACAATATGTAAGTTTTTCTAAATATCTATTTTATGTGTATGTAAACTGTTAATTTATTGTTACCAAAAAAAAGTAATAATAATTATTTCTACCTTCAAACAACATATAATACAGACAAAAATAGATATTATAAATATATCCACCACTTATGTATCGATTTTAAATTAAAAAAAAAATGTTGTAATAGTGAGTAAAGAAATGTATAAGTAAATAATACGCGGTGTGAAAATATAAAAAATGTACGTGGTGCCATTTGAAAAAAAACAAAGAAAAAAGTTAGGGGTGATACTTTGTGAGCGGCTTTACTGGGAGCGACAGTTTTAATTTTGGTTAACACTCCCTCCTCTTTAACTCCAGACCAGCCTCCTTAACTCCCCTCCTAACAAAAACACCTTTGATACCTATATTAATATATGAGTTGTGGCTTGCATAAATGGGATACCATTATATGAATGTATACATATCTGTACATATACCATACATACATACATATGTATTATATGTACATACAGACGTATAGTAGTAGAATGCAGGCATTCACGGCTGTTGACCAATGGTGAAGTTATTTCTTCCGGGTTTTGCCGTGGTCGTCTAAATTGACTTGACGTTTCGCTGATCATGCTTTCAGCTTCTTCTGAAGGTTTCTAAAGACTGGTGCATATAGAGTACCTGCTGTATTTTCTTTATTGTGTGTAAATACAGCAGGTGCTTCCGTCAAACAAGGATCCGGTTCCTAGGCTTTTGGCTAAAGGCGTCTACGAGTGGGAAAGTAACGAAAATGTACCTGTGGGAAAAGCTACATTGGACATACGGGAAGAAGTGTACAATGTAGGATCAAAAAGCATCAGCGACATACCACATTGGGAATACAGACCAGTCAGCAATAGCGGAGCAAATATTCATACCAACGAGAACCACAAAATCGATTATGAGGACATCAGAGTGTTAGACAAAACAGAAGATATTACCCAAGAGTAATTAGAGAATCCCTAGAGATCATGAAAAACGATAATAATTTTAATAGGGAAGACGGGTATCGACTGAGTAATACATGGAGATTAGCGATACAAAGAACGTATATAACGAGGAGCAAAAGACGACCAGTCTTTAGAAATCTTCTGAAGAAGCTGACAGCATGATCAGCGAAACGTCAAGTCAATTTAGACGAGCGCGGCAAAACCCGGAAGAAACAACTTCACCAGAACGCACAAAAACCCCAACTTCAAAGGGTCCTTGAAAATCCTAAAGACATTAATTTCTAGGACTTACAAACGGGGAGCTAACAACATTTGAACTCACCTGATTTTAGTAAGGGAGATGGTGAATGTATTCCTTCCGTTTCAACATCTGACGGCTAAAACAGCAGCCTGGCTAGCAAGAGACGTTGCTGGTCTACGGATTCCATGGAGCAAAAAAAGTAAAATACCTAGGTGATATTATTAAGCTCAATTTTTTTTGTAACACATTTCTGTGTCTTACTTTTGAAATTTAATTTACCATTATATCTTTGCAAGGCCAGTTTAACAATGCTAACTTGCCACTCTGATAGATTTATTAACATATATGTTATTTCTTTGCATTATATTGTCGAAGCTCATGTTTTAATATTGTGACAATTATTAAGTGACATTAGTGACAGCTAATGACAATTAACTGTTATATAGAGACGTCCAAAAAAAAGTCATCAACTCTGGCTATGAACGAGAGAGATGGAAATAGCGGTCATGTCTAAGCTTTTCGGTTATGTCAAACATTTGACAAGGGACTGTCACAATTTGTAAAATAAACAATGACTGTCATATGATGTGACAGTCTTGACAAGTAAAAAAGGTTATAAATTCGATGAAGAATAGAAATACGCCTTTTTTCTCGGCCAACTTTGATGACTTTTTTTTTGGATGTCTATAGATTAAGTGTTGTTATAGTGAAGTGTTATATATTAAACCTATTTAGATTTTGTGCTACTAGTTAGTAAATAGTACAGAAGTAAAGTAATAGTACAGAAGCAATAGTACAGAATGACAACTAAACATTATATATACCGTAAAAAGTATAAATAGCCATGTTATTTAGTTATAAATAGAGTTGTAAGTTAGTAATAAGTTGTCAGAGAGTTTGAACGACATAAACGTGTAGTTAATTTGTGCAGTTCTTTACTAACTATTAGTGTATAATCTAAATATACTCAATATACAAAGTGTAACACTAAACAAATGCGATTAACTGTCACTAATGTCACATAATAATTGTCACAATATTAAAATATGAGCTTCGATAACATGAAAAATTAATAGGACTGAGACTGATAACAAATCTATCAGTCTGATACTAAGTTAGCAATGATAAACTGGTTTTGCAAACGTATAATGGTGTTAAATGTAAGACAGAGAAATGTGTTAACAAAAAAATTGAGAGCAATATCGCTTAAACTTTTTTACATTTTTATTCACTTTGTCCACTATCCAGAATCCCTGGACAAGCAAAGTCTTCTACTAACCAGTCTGCGGTTTTAGCCATCAGATACTTGAAACGGAGGCGTTGCTCTCACCGCATTCCTTACTAAAATCAGGTGTATCTAAACGTTGCTAGCTTTTAGGCCTGGGCCACACTAAGTGACCAGGTCGCGACAGCCAAGTCCCGATAACTAACAAAAGTACCCATTTTATATTGGAATCGCGCACTTGGCCGCGAGCATTTAGCCAACAAGTCGCCGCGGCCAAGTGCGTGCTTCTAACAAAAGGCGTACTCTTGTTGGCTGTCGCGACCTGGGCTGGGACTCTGTAACTTCAAAGCGAAAGCGATTACGATCGCTATTGCCCGTTTTGAGAAAATGAAACTCGATAAGGTTCTTCGGGATGTCTCGGTAGCACCGAACGTCTTTCCGAACGGATAGCGAAAGAGAAAGATTTGGAGTTGTCGTTTTGTGTATTTTGTATAGCTTTGCACAGTAGAACAATAGAATAGACGATTTCTTCTATCTTATCTTATTTCTTTTCTGTGATCGTTTGTTTATGGCCTTGTATATTAATGAAATTATACAACTATTTTTGTATTTTCATAGTTTTTTTAATTATACTAATAAATATTTTAAATAAATATGGCCTGGCAATAATTAAGCGTAAAACGCATCCCTGCCAATAGTTTATGAACCTATACCTATCTATGTATGTATTATGTACATATGTATGTATGTAAATACTGTAAATACTTCTTTTCCAAACTATACCTTAATAAAACCCTCTATTTTCAATCTCGACAGACAACACACGCCGTAATTGAATGACGAATTATTTTTGTGTAAATTATTGGTGGTCCTAAAAAGGGCCTTGTGGCTTTGTTTGACAGAAAAATATATTCCTGTCCCACACCTCTTTGATAATTTCCACACACAAACAAACGTAACGCCATTAGGATTCTAATTTGAAATGGGATTCTGTCGTTTCTTACAGACTTATCCAGGGCATTTTCTAATTGCTGAAATAGATACATTACAAGGTCTTTATTTAATCTAAACGAATCAATTAATCAGCTATCAGGCAAGCCAAATGGACTTCTATCTTCTATCCCTCAGAAAACGAACTTTCCTCGCGAACAAGTCTTAATCTCTCTTGTCTTTCTTGTTCGTGTAGTAGGGCTATGTTTATAGGTAACATGGTAAATAACTGATAAAAACACCCAAAACTTCGATTTCGGAAGACTATTCGAAAAACATGTTCCTTTTTTAGGTTAGGTAAATTATATTTTTCTCTTCTTCCTCATCTCAAAGTATTTCGTTTTTACGAATTTTTTTATCCGTTGGTAAAACTTACAATGTTGCCGTTGTTTCCTTCGCTTTCATCGTAATCTATCGGGCATATACGCTGGAACACGCGAACTCTTAAACGAAATGCTTAGAGAGTAGCTTTCTGTAAAGCTATAGCTAACGCTTCGCTTAGCTTTCGCTTTCGTTCGGGTTCACTTTAACAGTTATAGAGTCCCAGCCCTCTGGTCGTCTAGCACGGCCCAGGCCTTAGACTATTATTGCCCATTGACATTTTTGTTGTATGTATCAAGAACTACTAGAATCCAAATTTTTAGAGATAGTAAGTAGTTTAATGTAAGTTTTTAATATAAGTTTAACAGTTAGACCGAGAGCCATTTCCCAAAAGGATCCTGCGGTGCCCTTTATTGGAAAAATAAACGATTTCAAGAGAACGTTTGTCAAATTGTGAAAAATTGTTCTTGTTGGAAATATTTTGACCTTTGTGGTGTAAAATCATAACCTCAGTTCTACATACAATGTTTAGAAGAATTTTCAGAAAGAACAAAATTGATTTGGAATTAACGTTACCATAAGTCGAGTAAAAATAATAATTATTTTTAATAATTCTTTTCGAAAAATTTTAGACTAAGGCAAGTTTGCTTAAATAGCAATATTTTAGTCCCATTATTAGATAATAGCTTTGTTCGCGGAAAACAATTCTGACAAGTACATGACTAATCCATGGCAAACAGTAAGTTACCTTTATGCGCATGCTCAATTTGGGACAAGACCCGGATTTGTAATACACCGCGAACTATTCCCTGACAACTTATTTTCTGTCCTTATCTCTTGTATCCTATGTAGAATTTCTACAAATATCATAGGATGTTTTTATATAAAATTGTATGTGTATCTGTGTAAAATGAGCAGATAACCTAACTAATTTCACAGTATAGAGTCTATTATTTTGTCAGCGCGCTGAAATTGTTGAGAATTCATAAGGCGCATGCGTCTGACATATAGTTCTTGGCTTAATCCATGGATCGTTCTGATGAGTTATCGACAAGTCATGTATCTGTTCAAACGTTAACACGAACGACAAATCTTTTGTCGAAATCATGGATTTCTCGCACCGCGAACGTCTATTAATGTATTGCGCATGCGCAACTGTCGAGGATTAATCTCTGACTGGCTCCGCGAACAAAGCTAAATAGTATACAATGTACCCGTATCTGTTTTCTTAGGAATAATTTATTGTCCCATCCATAAATGGAAATTATGATAGAAAGCAGAGTTGCATCAGAAACACATAAATGATGTTGATTTGTACATAAGTGTGAAATAAGACTATGAGTTATTGTCATCTCCATACTTTTCTTATTTCTTAGTCATTCATTAACGGCAACATTTTAAAAAGAATTCCTACTAAATTTACAAGTAAATTTGCTAATACCTCAAAAACCACAGAAAGTTCCGTGATGAGTAGACGTTCTTGGGACTTATGCTATAAACTAATTGAACAGAAAACGTCTTCCTATTTAACGGTCTTTCCATCTGCAATTTGGAGGTCACGTGGTATTGCTGTGATATTATTGTGGATCAGTATTTGCTATACATTTGACAAAGTATAATTTTTTATTTATCTAGTATTACTTCTTCCAGTATATTATAGAAATGTATATACGAGTAGGTATACATACTGTTTTAGACCGAGATGCTCTAAAACTGATTCCCGTCGCGCTGCCTTGATGAAACGGCAAGGTCCTTGCCTCCGTGCGTTAGCGACAGGGTGTAAAATCTTGGCAACCCCGGGGCAGGGACTCGAGTTTGCGAAGCGTAAGGGCGCACATGTCACGCTCTCCGTTATTTAGTTTTACAGTCAGTTTTAAGTGTAATTAGGAAAATAAAGTAGTGTACCAATATCATGTGTTTTCATCATCATAAAACAACATACAGTCCACTCAACATCACCGATCTAAACCCGTACACATACATAATCTAATATTATGAAAGTAAAAATCAGTAAAAAATGTATCCGCGGCTTTGATAAAATTATTACTAATCATTTTTGTAACAACTGTCACATTACAAAAGGTTGCAGGTAATATATGTACTCACCCATGCATTAGGTACATTTACACAAAGGACCCCGCACGAAACCCTATGATTTTGGCCCTCGGGTAATTTTTTTCTAATAGCAATTTTTTTGTTCCTTGGGTCGTCCTGATCAAAACTCTTGCTGGACGTAAAGTGTAATAATGGACATATTTCGACGTAAAGTGTAATAATGGAATAAATATCGGCTATTTTGTCTCACGGGATGAGAACATCAAAAAATCGTTTTTTTTTTCAAATATCTGCAGATTAGGGTTATTATTCTACCGGAAAACAAGCGAACGATGCTCTTTTGAGTTCCCGACCATGGATGTAATTTTAGGTATAATATCTGGTCATCCACTGGCCAAAAATGAGCCATTTTTGGTCACTTTTCGCGGTTTCATGGCAATCTAGTGACTGGGTGGTATTTTTACCATGGAACTTTTCTACAGGAGAAGTATTTAAACTTTGTTTGACCATATCGACCAAAAACAATCATATTACAACATAAAAAGATCCCATAACTGGCCAATATTAACAAAATCAGCCATTCTGATTCATAACGAATTTTTTTTGTCCCGAGTGCTTTTTCCTTTTTTTATTCACCTTAAGTTTACCAAACTGAGCTCATTGTTATGAGAATGGTCAGTATCAGGAATCCAATTATTGTTGTGACTAACCATTATGCAAAACATACTCTGGCCAATAGATTATTCCTTGTCATTTTTGGATAACTTGCACGAAGAATACAGTTCGTGTCAAAAGTTCCGGGACGTCTGGATAACTCGAGAAATACGCCTCGTAGAGAAAAACGACCTTAATAAAAGTTGTAGACAACTTTTATGTACATACATATGTCATTTTTCTCTGGGATACGTATTACCAAACTTTATTGTCTCAATTGTATTCGACCTTGGAATAGCCGTGAACCTCAAATCCCAGGAGTTGGTCAAAATCACAGTCGATTGTAAAATTATCCGCTCCTTTCACTTCCGGTGTCAAAAAATAAGGGGTCCCATTTATTAAAACGGACTTGACCTTGACATAACCTTCAAGGTCATGGTCAAGGTCAAATCCAAGGTCACCATTGGATTGCCAGGGAAAAATCCTACAACTTTTGTGAAGGCCATATTTCTCTAGGAGGCGTATTTCTCGAGTTATCCAGCCGTCCCGGAACTTTTGACACGCACTATATGCTCCGCGCAAGTTATCCAAAACTGACAAGGAATAATCCATTGGCCAGAGTATGTTTTGCATAATTTTTAGTCACAACAATAATGCCCAGTGACTAGATTGCCATGAACCCGCGAAAAGTGACTAAAAATGGCTCATATTTGGCCAGTGGATGGCCAGATGTTATACCTAGAGTTACATTCATGGTGGGGAACTCAAAAGAGCACCGTTCGCTTGCTTTCCGGTAGAATAATATAATCCTAATCTGCAGATATAAAAAAAAAACGATTTTTTGATGTTCTCATCCCGTGAGACAAAATAGCCGATATCTCGAAATATGTTCATTATTACACTTTACACCCAGCAAGACTTTTGATTAGGACGACCCAAGGTACAAAAAATTGCTATTAGAAAAAAATTAACCGAGGGCCAAGATCATAGGGTTTTGTGAGGGGTCCTTTGGTAATAAAAGTAAAACAGTTAACAATGGTTAATAATAAGAAAATAATAATGAAGAAAAAAATCTTGTACAAGAATAGTGACCACCTACTAAATGGCGGATAAATATTCATGATTACTGTTGCATTTAGTTTCTTCCGCCGCTAATAAAGGGAAATGATTAAATATAATAGTTAACAAATGCATTCATTCTATTCTAACAAACATTCATTCTAATTGATTTCAAAAACGAATGTCATATTTTAGTCACCATATAAGCAAACATTGCGAAGTTAAACTTCATTTAATATATTTTAGCTAGATCATATGACAATTTCATTATCGCTAGTTGATGTTTGTAGAGGAGGGAGTGGGATATTTATATATAACACACTGACGATGAGACCTAATAAGGTAGAAATCCGGATCTGTGGATTATGATGACAAATAACTGAACGGGAATTATTCACGTTCTACTTTAGCTTAACAGATTGACTGTTACTGATGCACTCCGGGAATGACATCTAATGGTAGCTGACTTTCTCAGACTCACCGGAACATGTCGTCCCATTTATGCACATTAGTGGGCACGTCGTCAGATATACATACACTGATTTGAATAAAAACCGCCACACTCAGTGTTAGTTAACCATTTTATTTGAATTTTTCGCTTCAGATGAAGATGTACTTCAATGTAACAAAGAGATGGTCAAGAAATTTCAATGTTGTTTGGAATTTGTTGATTTTCATGTAAAAAAGTGCATGTTTAAAATCAGTTTTTGCTAAACATACCTAAATAATTTCATGCTTTTAATGTCTAAGATAAACATTATTTACTATGCCTAGAATTCTACAAATTCAAAGTTATCTTCAATTAAGTGATTTTGAACATGACTGGATTGTTGGTATTGGTTGTTGAGGAAGGCCGACTTCTTTTAGGGAAATTGCCAATCGCGTAGATCTTAACGTGACAACTGTTTTAAGATGTTGGGTCAGGAGTTTGAAGAAGGTGATGATGGGCATCACCGAGAATCAGGACATCCTAGGCAGACTACAGATCGTAAAGAGTGTATTGCGGTTTTTATTAAAATCAGTACATACATGTACTTAAGAAGATTGAAATCAGATCTAGGGTTTCTGATGACCAATGACAGTGAACGGGAATTATTCACATCCTGCCATAGTATAGACGTATTAAAGAATATACCTTTCAAATCAAACGGTTCGCAGAGTATATGTGTATGTTAATAATACAGCAACATTCAATTCACAATAAAATTGATGGGTTTTACTTTGAAATCGTTACCGTAATTTACAAAATATCAAAGCGCCAAATAAGTTTATTACCAACGTTTTAATTAGATATTGCGTATTATTATCTAATTTCCTAATACCATTGGTCTAAGCAGTTAGTAATACTTTGAACTAGTGCGTGTTAAGGCTTAATTAATGTTTTGAATAAACGTTACACCTCCAAATAGTTGTGTAATATAAAATTATCAACCACACATTCCAAACTACTTAAAATTTCATTGAAACAAGTTTACCGGTTTAAACAGTTTTCACTGAAATATGTAACATGTGGTTTCTCGTTAACATACAATTATAATATGTAGATATGCAGACGGTGTGATTTACCTAGCCGTTTTAGATGAGTCACTTCATATGTAGAATTATTTTACTGCACTATTGTTGACATCACAAGGTCTTCGTTCCAGGTACGTCTAGACTCAGAAAACTTTTTATAGGTTAGGTAAGTTTCAAGAATTAAAGCGGGGCTTCCAACAATAAATATGGCAAGAACCTGTCCATTTGAATATGATTGTAAAATATTTTAAATTATTATTTCTATATCCACGTAGACAAGTGGAAGTATTATCACTGAGAATTAAACGAAATGTTACTCGTACTCGTAAATCCACTTAAAATGATTTGACACGCCGATTTCCATTTCGAGCGAAAAAATACATCTGTTAATCCATGTTTTGTGGATATACTCGATAACACTTTAAAATAAATGTAATATAAAACATCGTATGTCCAATCTGGAAATGATTTAATAGTTTTATTTTTGAGTGGATAAAACAAAGCTAAAACAAAAACGTTTTATAATCACTTTTTACTATGTTTTATCCATAACCGGAGCAACTTGTTTATTGTATGGTGGTTTCTGTATGAAATTACCTTAATTCACTAGTGGATAAAATGTCACTTTACATTATTCAAATGAAAGTAAATAAAGTCGTGGAGAGAATTAAAGTGTGTAAAGCAAAGAAACGATTGTGGATAACAGATATTTATACACCAAGTGAGTTAAATGAATAAAGTATCTAAAATACTTTCAGTTAATTTAAGATACTTTTAATTCTGACAAATAAACATTTAGAAAAGGATATTTGAATACACATATTTTAACATTGCACTTTTTAGTGTTTTTAGTTAAAATTGCAAGTCACTGTTTGAGTTGAAGGTACTGTTAAATTTTACAGTACCTTTGGCTTGTTTTCTTTGTTCGTCATGAAAAGAAAACAAAGCTTAAGTATTCTCAAATTCAGAAAATGTATCTTTGACATTAATTTCTTTTTATCTTCCACAAGTGTCCTAATGGACACTTGTGGAGCTAAAGTATATGTTACAATTATATACTTTTTGAGTGACTCAGATACTCTGAGTATTTCAGATTCATTTTAAGATATTGAATAATAACTTTTTGTATACAATATACGAGATACTTTCACAAATTATCTAAGACGCAAGTATCTTAGATATTAAAAGTATATAAAACTTTGAACAGTATCTCTTTTTTAAGATACTCTCAGGTCTGGTTGCAATGCATGAATATATGTAGTGTGAAGCACAATTACGCCAAAGTATGTCTCGAAGGTGTCTTTTGATGATGTTCAAGACAACATCCAATGCATTACTTCAGAGAAATACGATTTAATAAGGATAAGTATATTAATAACATGTCATTTGGCGTATCAAGAACTATTACGTTTTACGTTACGCGACATTGCTTAAACAAGTTTACCTATATATCTCCGGGGCAGTGTGAGAAAATTATAAATTATATGTGAATATATTTGCATTTCTAAAGTGTTTTTAAATCTTTCGAACTTCTACTTTATACAAGTACTTAACAAAATTATTGAGAAACTAATTTCTAGTGCACTTCAGGCTGTATCTGTATATTTGTAACTGTCAGTTGTATATCTCTAATTTTTTTTTAGAGAACTCTGAAATTTGAACATTGAGTTAGAGCAAATCAAGTACGTAATAGTATTTAAATAACATCAGGCGAAATACACACTTATGTTAATATAGATTAGATTCAATTTATGTATTTTCCGTGGGAGAATTCCAAAATTAGAGGTTAAAAAAGGGACGTTTTTCACCAATACAAAAACACTATTCTTCGTCCCTCTATACTGCAGATGAACCCTTTCTAAGCAGAAAATTTCAGGCCTATTCCAAAATCTCTATTAATTAATAAATGAACGCCATAAAAGAATGGAAGTAATATACAGAGTGTTCCTAAAAGGTATGTCATAAATTTAGCAGTGTGTTCCTGAATCAAAATAATGTCGCTTTAACAGATAGATAATACGATTAAGCATTCCTGGGGAGCTACAGCCCTTCAAAGTTTCCATTTTTAATTTATTTTTATAAAATACTAGCGACCCGTCCCGGCTTCGCACGGTTTACGACATCACATTAGAAACCTCTAAAATGATCAGTGTTTCTCTACTATATTATGCATGTATTATACATATAAACCTTCCTCTTGAATCACTCTATCTATTAAAAAAATCGCATCCAAATCCGTTGCGTAGTTTTAAAGATCTAAGCATACATAGGTAGGGACAGACAGCGGGAAGCGACTTTGTTTTATACTATGTTATGATGTTAAGTCATGTGTAGAGGTAAACTTTTCAAATTTGGCATGAAAGGGTTTTTAGGATGGCTCTTAGGATGCAAATAATCGACAAGATTCTTATCTATCTCACTTAAAACTGAAGAACACGTCAGTTAATTTTCTTAAAAAAAAAAACATCATACCAAGTAGTATGGCTAAACTGCTGCCGATTTTTTACTTTTTCTGTCGCGTTGACATCTACCATCCATTAATTAATCAGAGATAATCTTTTGTTTTCCGTAACCACCTTTTATCGAAAAACTAAATGGCCATAAAATAATAAAATAATAATTTTTAATTGCAATTTTCACGAAAACGGTTAACTTTTCGAACTTTGAACAAGAATAAGATTCTTTCTATTTTTTTTTTATTTTCAATATGGTGTACTCTATTTCCATTTTAAATTGAAAATAGGTAGAAAAAAAGCAAGGTTGTCAGATATATTTTCTAAAATTGCTAAGCTCACTACACAAGTATACTTCATACTTCAGTAAACTGTTAGTTCGTGACGTTCTTAGAAAGCTAGTTTGGAAATATTTAAAAAAAAATACATAGATATAAATTTATTAGTTAGCATTAAAATAAAGCGTTTAAAATTGCTGGAAAAAATAATTATAAATTAAAACAACTTTATGTATATTACTGTTACGAACGCTGGGCCAGTCCGCCCCTGCCTTACTCGATATCAGCCGACCGCGTCGTCTGATTAGACGTATGTGGAAGCGCCTGGAGAGATCGCGGCGGCTCGAGAAATCGAACGGCCCGGAAGCTACTAGATATCTCCGCAAGGAGATATAACGCGGGGTTTCGACGCGGGACAATTTAGTTCCTATTTGAATACCGGCGCGGCTTTCCGTACAACGCTCTAATATAAATTGTATAAAAATAAATTAGTGTAGTTAAAATAGTGTTAGTCCGTAGTTGTATTAATTAAATAAATAGTGTTAGTTTAAAAGTGCGAGTTTAATTTTTCACACCTCACGAACCCGAAATAAATAAAACGTTACATTGGCGTCAGGTGTTGGGTGTGAAAAAAAAACATTTAAATAAATAAATTCGCGATAAATAAATTAAGTGAAATGGCTTCAAGACAGGTGTATTGTACATTACTATACTTAAGAAAATTTTGAAGAGCCGGCAACGGTGGCTCAGGCGGCTGGCCGCACAGAGTAAACCCACTGGCGGTAACACCGGTCAACGAGATTATTAGACTACTTTGCATTTAATACATTGCTAATACTTCTTCGGTCCACTGTGCCATAAAAATTTTACGACGTCGTTAAAATGATTTACGACTTTAGGCACTCAACTTGTTTAAGACGCCAGTGACGTGTATTTCAGCTAGGTTTATTAACACAGACAATTTTTTGAGATTGTCTGGCTAAATGAGCATTATTTACAGCAAATTATATTACAAATATTAAGAGTTTTGTATGCAGGCTAATTTTAATCTCCTATATTGATTTGAATGAAAAAAAATATTTCACAATTTTCGAATTTATGAAAGATATATACACGCCCATGGAATCATAAAGTTGCACCGCTTTTTTTGTTCCCCAGGCGTATTTATCATTTTCAATTAAAATTAGAAGGACTATAACTAAATTTATTATATTTTGTCTGGTCTAAGAATTATGGAACAAAAACTAATCAAGTTTCAGGTTAATTACCCTTCAATTTTAAGTGAGATAGATAAGAATCTAGCTGATTATTTGAATCCTAAGAATGAGCATTCATGCCAACTTTGAAAAGTTTACCTCTACACATGACGGATATATTTTATAAAAAAATAAATTAAAAATGGAAACTTTGAAGGGCTGTAGCTTCGCAGGGATGCTTAATCGTTTATTATTATAACGGAATATATATATATATATATGAGGTGTCGGCCTCAATAGTGGTTTTAATTGCACTTTACAAAGTATTTGGAATTTGACCAATGTAAGTTAGCAAGTTAGTTGTGCGTAGTTCAAATGAGTTATTCATGTTCTTAAAAAATGTCTTACTAACTGACAGGACAAATGCCAAATACTTTGTAAAGTGCACTTAAAACAAACATTGAAGCGACCTACCATGCGTTTTTACAAATTTTTTTATTTTAATTTTTTTTTTGACCAGGTGCATATTCAAAAAACTAGAAAGAGGTAAACAAGTTTTTAAAAAGAACTGTGCTATAACGTGCATATTACTTTAGTGAAAAAAATAATTAACCCATAAAAAAGTTATGGCACAGAAACAACTAGAGGTTGCTTGTTTCAACCTAATGCGGGTGCAGAGAGGATACAAATTTTACCCCAAGATGACATTATATTAGTAAAAGGCACATCACATCTTAAAAGTTTACTTTATTCCCTTATTGAGATAAACAATAAAAAATATATATTTGGCACTACTTCTATGTGCGAATAACTTTGCTCTAGTGCTCTAAATGGCTCTAATACGAAAGACCCCCTTTAAAATCACCTGTAGAACACACCCTTTAAAAGTTTTAACATAATTATGGGACACCCTCTACAATGCCAATGTACCTATTATTTATTAATTGAGAGCCAAACACTTCAGAGTTAGGTTATCACTATTTAACAGTTTAATTACAGTTAAGTCAAGAATAATCAAGGTATGCTTCGTTGATAAAAAAATCGTATGACATATCATCAAACCACAAATAATTAGAAAACCATAATTTTACTAGAAGTTGATGCTTTTAAATACAAAAAATACCCGATAACCTCTTATTAAGGATATGTGTAAATATAGATGATGTGTTTCTGCTAGCCTACCGGTCATCAGTCCACGAAACAACTGGGCAAACACCAAGCATCGTGATGGGCCGTGAACTGCTTCTACCTTGTGACCTGAAGTTCGGCTGTAGCAGGGGATGACGTGGCTGGAGAGAACTACGTCAGCACTTTACGCTAGAGAATGGACGATATCCACGAACGTTCGAGGTTCCAGGGCGCCAGCGACCGCATGAAGGAGACCTACGAGATCAACACCAACGATGGGAGGAACCAGCCCGGCAACCAAGTCTGGTTATATAATCCAGAGTTGCTACATTCCAACGGCCAGAAAGCTCGCTACGGTGTAACACGAGAAGAACTACGTGACTTGTTCAAGACTCCTCCTGGTTTTTGCCTTACCCCCTGTGTAGCAGCAGATCTCCGAATGTCCCGAGGGATTGCACTTACTTACCTTCAAGAAGGCGTTTGGACAGTTGAAGGAGCTACGCAGACAAACCCAGAAGTTGGACGAGTCCTCCAAATCACGGTAGCCAAGCAAGAGAAAGAGAGATCCGTCTTCTATTTGGTGACCAAGCAGTTATCGCATCACAAACCAACTTATCGAAATGTCTGGGATACGCTAGTCGAACTGAGGGAGGTGCTTTTGACCCGGAATATAAGCAGTTTAGCGATACCGAAGATATCCAGCGGGTTAGATGGCCTGGATTGGAGGGTGATAAGAAGAATGCTGGAAGTCCTTTTCCGGTTTACTGGAATCTAAATTCTGGTATGCTGCTACAACCCCAGGAGATCGCCCAACGAGAAAACTTTGGACTGTTTCTTCTCAATGCAAGAATGGGCCATACTGCAGGTATCGTCACCGACCAGCACAGGATGGTACAATTCGGAACGAAATGTCTTTAAGGGAGGGGGCACTGTGACGATCCGAATGAATGAATGAATAAGACGTTACAATAAAGTAAAAGTCATGTGATCTATATGACCTTTGGGACCAAAATGACCTTTATGACCTTTATGACCTTTATGACTAGTATGACCTTTATAACCAAAATGACCTTTAAAACCTTTAGCCTAATGTGACATTTATGACTTCTCTTCATCACATTTATGATATGATTTAAATTACCAATATGACCTTTATGACATTTATGACTAATGTTATCTTTATAACCAATATGACAGTCACCTGGCCTTTATGAATAATATTTGACCAATGACTATGACACTTTTATGACCCATCAGACTTTTATGACCTATATGTCTAATATGACTTTTATGAGTTAAATGACCAATATGGCCTTTATGACAGGCAATATAACAGCACCAGCTGACACAGGAGTACTGCAATCAAAATAAAGTAGGTAACCTCCATCACATGCTACACGAATTGCCTATGTGTCGGGCCGCTGTAAACCAACCTCAGTTATGACAAATATGACCTTTATGACCGATATGCCCACATGAACAATGTGACCTTTACCACTAACGTAACTTTTATGTCCTGCAGGACATTTATTCATACGAACAAGGATTGAAGGATTCATACGAACTTTATAAATTTTATGACCTGTATAACCTTTATGACATATATTATAACACCAGCAGCCAAATCAGAATAAATCAATAATTAATTTGGTAAACACACATAATGATATGTTGATATAAATGTGGTTGATATAAACATACATATATATGTTTTCACAAATTTTTAATAATTCTCTTTTGCATTTTATTTTAGTTACCACCACCAGTTATACACCACCACCGTACCCTGGGGGTGGTGAGGTAGGGTATCAAAGAAGAGAAGAATTCTTTTTTAGACCTCTTTTTTGTGCCTTAGATTTTACGGGAGCGAGGTTCGCCATTCGGCGCTTTTCCAGCTAATCCCCGATACACTCACATAGTAAATGTCCTAATAGAGTTGCCAAGTATATTAGGCGGGACTCGAACCCACTGACAGAGGTTCAGCAGATGGCTCAGATTGCCATCTCTGGCACCATCCACTAGATGCCTCTGCCTGTCAAAATTTCACAGAGCAGATGCGGTCACCCATCCGAAACGCAACCCGACCAAGCGTTGCTGCGCTCACGTTTTCACTCTGTAATTATTAAAAGTAATGTTAAAAATGTTTATTTGATATATTTTAAATACTTATTCCCTCCCTGTACGGGATGTATGAAGTTAAAAACATTTATATTTATCGCCTCAAATATGAAGTGCATAATGTTGCATGGTTTGCGAATTACCAATAATTAAGGACAAGTGTAATATTCCCACTTAACCCTAAGTTGATATATTAACGCGTTCTCGAGTTATCGTGTACACAAAAAAAGTTAAGAGACAGACAGGCAGGCAGATTTTTTTTGCTTAAAATTAAAATCTTGATGTTTCAGAACATTTTAGGCCCATTTAACCCATAAAAAAAAATTAAAAAAGATTTCATGAGCACCATAGTTCCACCCCACTACATAGATGTGGAAGTAATAATGATTGCGAAGTTCAATAACAGACAGAGTGTAATATAGGTACACGTGAGTTGACAAGCTTCCACAAAATAAAAAAACACACGGATATCCTCAATTCTTATCTTACTAACCGCGAAGTATACCACATAATGTTAGTTCATTGTTCATGTGAATTGACAGGATGCCATTATTACGAAAACCACATTTTTACGTAATCAATAAAGAACCCCGCACAATTCTTATCGAAAGTGCCCTTCTGTGAAATTAGCTGATTTTTTAATATTTTGTTCTCCATGACTAATCGATCAATCAAAGTTTTCATGGGCTCAATCAAAGTGTTCATGTTAACATAAAAAACTATTCACGTTAACATGTTAACATGAATATTTTTTCCAATGAGGCCATAAAATATATATTCTGTGTCATCTCATCATTGTTGGAGTTGGAAAATATTGTGTACCTACGATATATCAGTAATTGTTAAAAATAATTATTACGATTTCAGAAAAAAACAGGTCATTCTCTTTCTTAACAATTTCATTATAAGGTCAGGTTGTACAATGACTCACAGTGAAAATCATGCAGTATATTAAAAATCAATTTTTCAGCTATAGAGACGCCACCTATTAATGTTTGTCAAATAAATTAATATTTATAAAAAGGTAGTTCTATAATGCAACGCTACATACAGACAGATTGCCATATAAGCTACGCAGGTAATATTTATGGCCACTAATATTCACTCATAACCAAATATTAGGTCACAATGATAATCATGCACTGCGCATTCACAATACCACTGTCATGCTAGTTTCAATGAAATCGGGGAATCCCCGTTCAACTCACATGTAGGCACTGTAGGCAGTTTACTGAGAGCATTAGAGTTGTAAATTAGAGCACTGAAGAATTAGATCGTGAAAATGGTAAAAACAAGAAAACATACAACTGTCGAAGAACGACAGTTGGTAATATACCATTACAAACAGGGAAAAAGTCAACGGCAAATTGCAAATATTATTAATAGAAGCCACGCTACTGTTCAGTGTATTATCGAAAGATACAAAAGTGAAAACCGTATCGCTAATAAGCAACGCACAAGTCCGCGAAAAAAAGTTAACACCTAGAGATGAACGTTGGATAATACAAAAAAATCAAATCCAATCCAAAGCTAAGCGCCCCAAAATTAGCCAGTGAGGTTGAAACTTTTTTAAATAAGTGTGTTAGTGCCGAATGTATTCGAAGAGTGCTCAGGAGACATGGCTACAATGGTCGGGTGGCCAGAAAAAAGCCGTATGTAAGTCCAAATAACCGCAAGGCACGATTAAACTTTGCACGGCAGTATTTAAATGAAGGATTTGATTTCTGGAAACATGTGTTATTTACGGACGAAAGTAAATTCGATGTGTTTGGATCTGACGGAAAAGTTATAGTATGGAGAAAAGTGAATGAAGAACTGAAAACAGAAAATTTGCGTGCGTCTGTAAAACATGGTGGCAGAGGAGTACTTGTCTGGGGGTGTATGAGTGCAGCTGGGGTAGGGAGGCTCCAGTTTATAGAGGGGATTATGGATAAGTGGTCGTATTTAAACATTTTAAAACAACATGTGCGGGCTTCTGTTGAAAAACTGGGCATTGCAGACAATTATTGGTTTTATCAAAATAACGACCCGAAGCATACGTCAGGTGTAGTGAGGCAATGGCTAGTGTATAACTGCCCACATCTTGTAAATTCTCCACCACAATCTCCAGACATGAATGTTATAGAAAATTTATGGAATGAACTTGACCGGCGAATACGGAAACACCACGTATCAAATAAAAACGATTTAAAAAAAGCGTTAGTAGAAGAATGGAATAAAATAAATCCTTCATATACAGAAAAACTAGTAAAATCAATGCCAAACCGTTTAAAAGCTATCGAACGTAATGGCGGAAACCCTTCCAAATACTAATGTGATGATTGTTTAATAAACGGAAATTTTATTTATTTCGCTGTTTTGTAATTTCGTTTGTGCATGATTTTCATTGTGACCTAATATTTGGTTATGAGTGAATATTAGTCGCCATTAATATTACCTCCGTAGCTTATATGGCAATCTGTCTGTGTGTAGTGTTGTATAATAGAACTACCTTTTTTATAAATATTAATTCATTTGACAAACATTAATAGGTGGCGTCTCTATATCTGAAAAATTGATTTATAATAGACTGCATGATTTTCACTGTGTCACTGTATGTCAGTTTGACAAATCTAGTATATGTTCATTGTTACATGGGGAACAATGTCAATACCACAAAATGTTTCATTTGAACTTTATTATTACTCCTAATCCACGTCTTATTGATGTAATAACAATTGTTCGGAATGAATTATATTCAAGTCTGGTGCATTCTTGTGTAAACTAAAAAAAAAGAAAAGAAAAGAAAAGGTCATATAAAGTTTTTTTAAGTGGATTAGTTTTTAAGATACAGAGCGTTAAAGTTTAAATTTCCTTTAGGTTTTGAAATAATTTCTTTTCAAAAATCTGCCACTTACACATCATGCTACAAGGCATGTTTTGGCCTTTAAACTTTTATTTATGGGTATTCACTATAATATTTTTATGAAAACAATATGTCCCTCTGCAATTTGAATACAATTTTTTGAATCTGCATTTAGTGCTTACCAAAAAAATATATCTTGATGTTTAGTGATTCAGGATGTTGTTTAGGTATAAAACTCAATTTTATTAATAATCCCACAAGCAAGATAAACAATTGTGTGAAATTTTTACAAAATCGTAGTGGCCTATTGACCGAGTTTGTTTTATCAGATATACTCCTATCACATTTTGTCATCGAAATTAGTAATTTTGTTTGTTTTGTTTCTTTTCGTTTGTTTAATTATTATTATAATGATCATTAACATTGAATAAATAATAAACAAATACTTATTAAAATACTAGTATTAGCTAGCTGACAACTAATTTTTGTGACAAAGTGTGATAAAAGTATTTTTGATAAAACAAACTCGGTCTATAGGCCACTACAATTTTGTTAAAATTTCACACAGATTTAAAAAGAAAATACGATATCTAGTATTATATTACAAAATTAGTATTTTATTGCAAGATTAAAAAGAAAATACTATAGTCTACTCCAGAAACTTTCGAAAGAATCCTAAAAAAATAAAACCTTAACACACAGTATTGTGTCGTGCTTCAAAAAATTAAGCCACTTAGGAAAAAATGTATATGACCTTTTCTTCATGAAATCCCTTAAGGAAGTATCTCTTGGAATACATCTTTTTTCATATCTACAAAATTTTCAAAAAAAAAGGCAATGAATTTTATTACAGGAGGAGAATTGGAAACTTCGGCATAGAATAAAATTTACACTTGAATACTTTTCCACTTAATTAACCGTGTTGGCATCGTCAGGAGGTGATTAACTGTCAGCTTTAATCAGAAGTTTCAATAAGGAGACATTTTAGGACAATATTTTTCATGAGATTATTAAAACTGTATTTTAGTGATGTCAACGTGGTTGGCGAAACGCGTGTTGAATTCCAAAAAGTATTTTGGTGGAAAAGTGGAAAGATGCTCAAGTGTCAAATTGTTTCTACACCGAAGGCGTCCAATTCTCCTCCTGTAGGAAATACATTGTTTTTTTCAATTCAATTTTTTGTTTGGGCAATTGACTCAAGAAAATAAATTTGAAAGAGATGCGTTCCCAAAGTTTTACCTTCTATATAGACTTTTTTTACAATAGCTACTGGTTTGATAGAAGCAATGAAGGGAAATGTTGACCATCTTGAGCTGTAAAAAGTTTAATTAAAATAAATAAAAGTCTGAAGTTAAAATTCAGATGATTCTTAATAGATCTTAAAATAAAATTATTTTGTAGCAACTTAATCCGATGTTTTAACCATGTGCGTTTAAATAAAATTGCCATTACCTCGGAAAAGTTAATAATTTGTCCAATTACCAATTGCACAAATAGCGTTGTCCAATCAAATTTTAGGAAGCTTTCATTTTATTTCCACATCTACATAGTGGTGTAAAAGTATCGCTGATTTTTTTTAAAAGTATTGTTTAAATCTTTTGAAACGCCGAGATTTTAATTTTTAGCGAAAAAAATGTTCTGTGCCTAGATCTGTCTGTCTGTATGTTGACTATTTTTATGGACACGATAACTAGAACTCATTAAGACATTCCCTTGATATTTGGAGCACTTATACACCATTACGGAGTCTGGAGCTGATATGTAGACCTTAATCGGTTAACGGGTTGGGAGATAAATAAAATAATACCGTAATTAATTTCAAAGAGGCTGTTTCCATAAAATACCGCCAGTATTAAGGGGTTAGGTGAGTTTCAGAGGTTCAAAAAAAGGGTATTTTTACTATTTTTTTTAATATATACAATCATATATTTTATTTAAACAATTCAGCATGTCAAAGATACATATTTAAACAGTATTTTGTGAATTTTTTATTTAAAAATTCCGAAAAACTCAGCCATTGGTACCTCATCTCCCTTGACGTCTCAAAAAAAATGCTCTTGCCGTGGACAGCATAACTCATTATTGGTTCATCTAAAATCAAAAAACAAAAAATTTTTCGTTAGTACATGGATAAATCTCGTTATTGGACGAAGGAAAAAAAATAAAAATTTGAATTTTTGACAGACTGAACAAAAAAACACATTTTTTGGTCAAATTTTCGCCATGTATTGGCTCGAAAAAATTAGTTGTAATAAAAAAATCCTTCGTTCAATGACTAGATAGTGTTATTTCAAAGATGTGTGCAAAATTTAAACAAAATCGCTTCATAAATTTTCGAGAAATCGTGTCCACCGACATAAAAAATTGAGTTTTGAGATAAACGCGTTTAAAGTTTGGTGTAGCTAAAGAGTGAAAAAAAATTTTTTCAAACTTACATAGAATCGTCGATTCCAGCTCCATAAAGCAAAGGTCCTGCTGCACTCATAATGTCCAGGGCGTCCTCCAAAAAGTAAAAGGAGCAAGAGAGAGAGGTACACAAACAAAGCTAAGCAGGAGCTGCGTCAATATACCTGCGGCGCTCTCGGTAGTACAGTAAAAGGAGGGAACGTTCAAATGGCTCTAGCTACTACAATTTAACTCGGATCGAATTTTGGGAAAATATTCTTAAAGAGTTGTACTATCGAATGAAAAAAATTAAAAAAATCGACTTTTTGAAAATTTGGAAAACCCATGTAACCCCTTAAGCGGAGCGTAAACCAACGGCGGTAGCGAGCGCGGTGGTGGTGGTGGTGACGAGCAGATATCGATAAAAAGATAGATTCGATAAAAAAGCTAGATACAATTCATAGTAGAATATGGTTATTCTCATACAGAAACTGAGTACACAGTAGCGGTCGAAGCGATCATGCCCGCTTATTTTGCTGCGTGCTATCGTAACGAATGAGTTATCGCGTGGACAAACGCTACATTGGGGCACACGCTCATTTGGGAGCGTGGTTAGTGCAAAGTCACTCTGTTACCCACCCCTTTTGGGGGTGCGGTTGGTCGCTCTGGTTCGACGGGTGCCAGTATTAAGAGGGGATCCCTTGAGGGTTGGTCGCTAGCTCCGTGGAGACGGTCGTGAGTAAAATTAACAGTTCTCTTACGAGGCGCCACCCGTTTTCAACCCAGATGGTGTTGTATTTGAGCCAAGGGAGGGATCCGCCTAGCCTTAGATGATACACAAAAAAAAAAAAAAACTGGAAAAAGGCTCTGGACCTTAACATTCGGTCAGGGTAATAGTTCTCTGGTCGGCGGGCGACCACCGAACTGAACGCACCTAATGACGCGGGTGAAGTTAGCCACTAACCTCAAATGCTACTCACCTTAAAGCCGGCTGTTTATTCGGCTAACGAAATGGTGCAAAGTTTACGGATATATATATACAGGTTTTAATAAACAGGCTTTATTGTACAACACAATAACAGACAGGGCTCGACGTGAACAGATCGGTAGTGGTAAGTCCATACTAATAGTACATATTAATGGCTTAAACAAAATAGGTTATTTCAGAGTCACCTTCACCCTGGTAGTACTACTTGGATCGTTTACAGGTATATATAATTGCAATATTAATCGTTATTTACCTTAAAATATACTAAATGGTGCCTACAAAATGGGGAAAATATTCATGCACAGTATTTTCAGTGCGTGTCAACTTATGCGACTAGGGGGAGTGAAGCTCCTAAAGTCGAGATGGTAAAAGGTTACAATGCCCTAACTGTAGAGAGTACGACTGGTGAACAAACAGTGCACTTATCTGCCGGTACCAAGTACCCTGTGGTGTTTCCTGGCTCTTGGTGTCTACGCTGGCTCGTCTCGTCTCCGAGGAGTGGTTGCCGAGTTGTATTCCAGGACCCAGTGCGAGCAAGCGGACAAAGTGCTGCTAGGAGGGTGCAGGAAACAATGCAAGTGGGTGCAGCTGGCAGCCCAGGTAGTGCAGTGACGTAAGCGGTCAATGAAGTGTCCCAGCCAGCAAGTCCACGGGGGTGAGATGATTGGTGTCGGTGTAAGAGTGTGTACCTCACCGAGTGCAAGCAGGCAGGCAGGCAGGGGTGTACAAGTGTAGCAGAAGAACAAGCGATGCGAAGCATAAACGATACGAAGCTATAGTATGCGAGGTACGATACCGTCAAGACGTGATAAAGATGGTGGTGGTAAGAAAGATGTGAAGGTAGTAAAAATATAGATAAAACAGATTGGGGGTAGAGATAACGATAACGATAACAATAACGAGGCCTAAAACAAAATAAAATGATGCATCAGGACATGCTTAGGGAAGATAGTGATGGTGTCCTTACCTTAGGTTTGTGTGTGGCCTCGAGGATGTTGAAAAGTTTCCCTTGCAGAAGGACAAAATATCCAGCAACTGCTGATTTAAACTGCCGATGACTTTCACCGCAGCTATATTATAAGCCTTCAACTTCTCCAAAATCCGTTTACACGATTAAGACTGTCTCAGTCAAGAAGAAGCATGGAAATGTCAACCAAAGAAAAAGGAAGAGCTGTCAACGGAAATTCCTGTCAAAAAAGCCGTCATCTGCCTCAGGGATGCCAACCCCTGCAGTGACAAGTGACAGCTGTCATAAAGCCTGATGGATGGTGGATAAAATTTTGTATATTATGTGAGTATTTACTAAAGTTCAGAGGTGTTATAATATAATAAAGTTATTGTCCTTTAGATCTAAAATGATGCATCACATATTCTGGCCATCACGAAGGAAACTTAACCTTAACCCAAAAATTTGTAAACAACCCTTCATCTCTCGAATTACTTGAATTGGGTGGTTCCTGCTAGGAGATTTGCACCAATACAAGATGGTATGCAGCAATAACTATCTGGGGGAAACAAGGGCAATGCTTCTCGGCACACCGTATCTCGTGGAACGCTATCGAATCACTCTCAAGGTACCGACACAGAGGCCCTCGCTAAACAAACCATGGCACCATCAATTAAAAGAGCCTAAATAAACTATAAAATGTTAAACCATATTAAGGTAAAACTATTAGTAAAATTTCAGCCCGTTACAACTCATTTTGCTGTTTTATTGTACCCTTTCGCCAATATCCAATGTGACTAGAAAAGGTTAAACAATGAGTACTACGACAAAAAAATGATCGAAGTAGAAAAACAACATCCTATTCCATTATATCAGCGTTAATGATTATCCATATTCTTCGCCTCTTTCTGAAATAAACAAATAAATTGTATACAGTACAGAATGAACGGTAATTGATAAGTGGATGTCTCTTTAAAGGTGGCAACTGTGGGGAGGAGGGGGGGGAGAGAACGAATCACGAGTAAGGTGAGCGAAGTGGTGGAAGGGCCGGCAGCTGTCTGTTGTAAGTAAATTCACCTAATTCTGATATAAAAATGTAGCTTTTAATATACACGTACGTGTATCGTACCGTAACGTCTACTCCATAGTTTTTCGTACAAATTAGAAACCAAATGTTTCAATCCAATAACAACGCCAAAAGCATATTCTTCATAATATTGCATATTCTTCCACGTCGTTTTTCACATTTATTATTACGAAAAAGATAAATAATGTACTTTTGTCATCGTTTTTGTATATCACACCTGTTTGCGCACTTATGTTCAGCACTGCTATCGCCACCGCCACCGCCACCGCCACTGCGTCCACTCCCGCACCGCTGTCGCGTTTATTTGCACTGCGCTTTAAGAGGATGAGCTCCTCTTAAAGCGCTCAACGAGGTAGCGGGCACGGTGGTGGTGACGGGCAGATATTTATGTTACTGATACCGTCCGCTGCTGTGTGCGCAATTTCGGTTCATACATACGAGTATAAATGTAAATACGCATAGCGCATACAGGTCATAAAGACCATAAATATCATATATATCGGGAAAGTTATATTCAAATATAACACTTTATGAGAATTAGTCTGATTATTAAATGTGGAAAAAATGGTATGGAAGTAATATTCTTAGGCAGCGATTTTTGTAACACTGGTTATATTTGGCCGACCAAAGATAGACGTATTTCTATTCTTAATCTTAAGTTTATAACCTTATTTAATTGTCAAGTCAGTCACACTATGTAACAGGCATTATTTATTTTTACAATTATGCCACTTTCAAAAGACAAACGTTTTTTAAAAGTATATTTGTCAAAAGTCTATTTCCATCTCCCTCGTTCATAGCCAAAGTAGACATTTTTATTTTTGAATGGCTAATGTGGAAGTTTTTAGAATAAAGAGATTTTTATCAATTAGCTGCTAAATATTCTTTTGCTGACGTAAGAGAGTTTATTAAAAAACCAGCTCAGTGATATAAAATTTTGAAACAAAATGTTAATCATATACAAATACACAATATGTTGCGTGTGGATAATTGCCACAAATACACTGTCACCAGCGGTAAGATAATTGTGACGCGGACATTTTAATGGTATCGCATTTATATATTTCCACACTAATGAGTTAGTTATATTAAAATTAAAGCAGTATTGTAATTAGATCTCTAAATTATTTCTGTAATTAAAGTTCATTAGATACTGCATAAAGAACTGCGCAAAGATAATGCATAAAATTAATTTTATCCTGAAAAGCTACCTATCCCCTGTGACCATTTTTTATCAGTATAACATACATACGTTCAAAATAGTTTTAACAATTTTATTTTTATTAACGGGTACCTGTGTAAGTACGTATGTATGTATTTTGATGTGACAGCATTGTCTTTTTGATAAACATTCTCTAGATTATTTTATGTAGTTTTAATTTTTAATATACCAATATAGGCGATTGAAATAATAGTTATACTTCTTTTAGTACACTCAAAGATAATTTTATTTAAATTAAAAGAATATATAGTTTTTGAAAATCCTATATATATGAAAAGATGACATGATGAGAGAGTTACACTTTGAAATTGCACTACCAATAAAAAAGTTGGTAAAACCACTAGAAATTCTTTAAGTTATTTCTACGAAGCCATTAAAAAGTGTAATAAGTAGAGACACGAATCGAGAGAGTCGCAACAGAGTCGGACTTAGGTCACTGTGATTACTACAAAATAGTTTACAGAAAAATACATCATAAAACAATAATGAATACTCAACTAAACTTACCAGGGAACTAACTATTATATGATGGAGGCGTACTTATGTCAGGTAATGTCAGTGTCATAAAAAAATAACACTTAAAAGATCTTACCCCTATAAACTCATAAAAGGGCATAGCATGATAAGATTAAGTATGCCCCCGATATCAAATCTGATGATGATAATATTTTTGTGATACTATTTGTGAATGATATTGTTAAATATATATTTTGAGGGCTGTTTATCAATTTTTTTTTGTTTGTAACTAATAATGATAGAGGGATGATCCAAAAAAGAAACTGTAGGTAATATAATTGCAGAGTTGCGTGCGCAGCCATGTCCAACTGAAGCGTCTTCAGCTGCTCCAGTGATTTTATTAATTTGAGTGGTATTACCGTGATTATTTTGTTATCTTCGTTCATTGTGTGGAATTAGCCTCTGATATCATCAATCGATATCTTTTTAGAACATCAGTATCCTGATTGTCGCAATATTGAGGTAATTCTGAATACCTATAGTTATATGTGTATAGACTATCGGCTACGAAAGTGTAGTTTTACATCGTTGATAAAGTGTCATAATGGTGAGGAACAAAAATCCTGCCACAACTGCGGCTTCCAGTGCTGGAGCACCTGAAGAAACGGAGATTTTAATTAACAAAGTGTGTGCTAACTTTGTTAAACAATTAGAGACCAAATTCGATAAAAAGCTAGATACAATTCATGGAGCTTAAAGTTTATGGAGCTTACTGAATCCTACGATGAGATGAAAAAATCTGTCGTTAATAATAAGCAAGCAATTACAATGTTAGAAGAGGAACATGTGGATTTTTTTGAACAACAATCTAAAAAAAACACACTGAGCTTTGTTGGATTCATTGAAGACGGTGAAGAAAATGTTTATGAAATCTTAATACGCTTCATCAATAATAAATTAAATGTACCCTGCGGCAACGACAATGTCGACAGTGCTTATCGTATTGGGCACACTCAGTCGAACAAAACAAGAACCCTCTTAGCGAATTCACTACCAATGTAAATAGGAATGAAGTCTTTGCGGCAAAAGGTAATTTGAAAGAATCTTCCATAAGTATCTATGAAGATTTAACTAAACATCGGCATACACTGCTGGTAAAGGCAAGATCAAAATTTGGTAAACACGCCTGGTCGTCTGAAGGTAAAATTTATGTAATGCATAATACGTCAAAGAAAATAATACAGACAGATGCGGATCTCCAGTCATTGATCAACACGGTAGGACCTTAATTATCATTATGTATTGATTACTATAAGTGTTAAAGAAATAATGTATACCTACCTTTTCCATTTATCTGTTTTAAACTAATCGTTTTTTAGTAGCCTTAGTTTTATTTCTTTTTAATTTTTAATAATTTTTAATTTTTCTCAATTTTTTTTTTTTTTTTTTTACATTTGAAATTGTTTGTACTAATTCTAAAGTTATCTAAGGTTATGATTTACTTATACTAAAATAAAATAATTATTATAATAACTTTAATCTCTTTTTGTTTCTTATGTGTATTTATATAAACATATGTACATATTATTCTTTGTTCTCCTTTTCTTTTTATGCAAATTTATGTTTTGTTAATTTAATAGCACATTAATTTTCGCCTGTAATCTTTCAATTTAATATGTCACACCTGATTCTCACTGGAGTAGCCTCTAAATATGATGGTTACAAAAAACTTATTTAATTTTGCACATTTTAATATTCGTTCTATTGTACTGGATTACATGTTTGCTGATGTGGTAACGAATGAAGCATACACAGTTATAGAGCTTTCTGAAACATGGCTTGATGAGTCTATTACTAATAATGATATAGCTTTACCTGATTATCACCCTATTAGAAAAGGCCGCGTTACTAGAGGAGAAGGGTTATTTCTATGTTGATAAAACTATTAATTATTAGAAACCGGAAAACTGTCCGTTAGAATGTTTGTGGATAGGTACAAAGGTTGCAGGTAAGAAGCTATGCTTAGGAACTTTGTATAGGCCGCCTAACACTAATGTGAGTGCATCATTGTAATACTAAGAAAAATTTAATAGGAAACTTTCTCACTGACTTTGATATCATTTTGTTCGGTGGTGATTTAAACCTAGATATGTTAGATAATAATAACCATAATTCTAAACAATTAATTGAGTTCTTACACAAATATGATCTTCATCAAGTTGTCACTAAGCCTACTCGCATCTTAGGAAATTCTAGTACGCTAATTGATTTAATTATAACATCTGGCTTTGACCTGATAAAAAGCTGAATTAATAAAGCCGTACTCACTGGTAGACTGCTGCTTACAAATAGAAAAAAAAACAAAAAAAAGTCAATTTTTCCATACATATAGAGATTATTCAAAATTCAGTTATAATAATTTTATATCCGATCTAAATTCTATCAGTTGGTCTTGTATTTACAACTATGAAAATGTCGAGGATATGATCGCATTTTGGAACGATAATGTCTTACTGTTATTCGAAACCCATGCGCCGTATAAAACTGTTAGAATATCAAAACCTCCAGCTCCTTGGTTATCTGATAATCTTAAAATAATGGTTAAACTGAAAAATAATGCACTTAATATATTCAAAAAGAAACGTAATGAGGCTAGTTGGAACTATTACAAAGATCTGAGGAATACTGTCAATGGCGGTGAAATCTGAGAAATGGGCTATTTAACAAATCTAAATCTAAATTTAGTCCGAAGGAGTTCTGGAAAGCTTTAGAATATTTAAATATTACTACCAAGAAAATCAACAGTAGTCATATTTTTTATGATCCAAATGTTTTTAATTACTTTTTTTGTAAATAATACTCCACAAGCTAACGATACAGAGCAAAAACAGATCAGTTCTGGAAATCTAAAACTCCTTATCTGTCAAAGAAGATGCTAGGTTTAATTTTTCAACAGTTGATATAGAAAAGGTTGAAAAAATTGTTAGATCACTTAAATCAAACGCAAAAGGCGAGGATGGGATTGAATTAAAAATATTGTCATTACTAATACCACATTTAAGTGAATATCTAACTTTCATTATTAACAGATGTCCTAGAGATAGTATATTTCCTAATAGCTGGAAACGATAACTGTCATCCCTGTTCCAAAAAATCACAATCCCAGCAATATTTCCCATCACAGACCTATTAGCATTTTGCCGACGATTTCTAAAATGTTCGAAAAAATTATGATGAATCAACTTAATTCTTTCCTTTCATCAATGAATACTTTGTCATCAGTCCAGTCATGTTTTCGTCCTGGTTATAGTACCACAACCGCACTTCTTAAGGTTACCGACGACATTTCTAGGGCCTCAGATGAAAAAAAAGTTACTTGCCTAGTCCTCCTTGACTATAGTAAAGCGTTTAATACCCTTAATCAAGATATTCTTTGTAAAAAATTGAAGTACTTTGGTCTAAGCTACAAAAGTATTTTATTAATTCGTAGTTTTTTGTCTGACAGATATTAACGAGTTCAGGTGAATGATGTTTACTCAGATTATAAATCTGTGACTACAGAAGTTCCTCAGGGGAGTCTATTGGGGCCACTATTATTCTCATCCTATACAGCCGATTTCACAAGTGTCCTTAATTTTTGTCAAATGCACCAATATGACGACGACGATACTCAGATTGTCACTTTTTCTTTCACCCAGGTGAAGTAGATTTTTCAATAAACAAAATTAACCTGGATCTTAAGTCTATATCTGAAATGTCGGAAGCTCATGGCCTAATATTAAATGAAAACAAAACAGAACTTGTGGTGTTTGGTACTAAAAACCACGCAATTATAAGAGATGATCGTTTTAAAATTATTCTTAACAATCAAGTTTTGACACCTACTAATTGCTGTAAAAACCTCGGACTATACTTGGACGACAACCTACGATTTTCCAGTCACGTAAAATACTTGTTAAAAAAATCGTTTGGTGAACTGAAAATGTTTATATTCATATAGAGTTATTTAGCACTAATCTAAAATTACAACTATGTGAGTCTCTCATCCTTTCCAGTCTTACTTGTTGTGATATTATATACTGGCCGGCCCTTATCACATCCGATCAAAACTCCGTACAAAAAATACAGAATTCGTGCATTAGATTTTGTTTTTCCTTGTGTAAATATGATCATATTAGCAGTAGTTTTCGGAATTCAGGATGGTTAAACCTTAATGAAAGATCCCAGCTTCATTTATTAACACTTACATTCAAAATTAAAAGTACTCATACCTCTTTTTATCTTTTTGATAAACTGATTAAATGATCAGATATTCACGAACGTGCAACTAGAATGTGTCACTTGTACACCGTTCCTAAACACAGTACTGCTTTGTTTGAAAGATCTTTTACATACAACAGTATAAAATTATTCAACGATCTTCCCATAACGATATCTTTTTCTTCAGTTGCCACATTCCGGAAACATGCCAGGAAACACATATTGACTCTTAGGAAATAATTAGCACTAACAATTTTAGATTGCTTCTTAGGCTGTTTATAACGCATACATAGATATTGGTTATTGTCTAACTTGCGACTCTTTTTATGTATACCTTATTAATACATGTATATATACGATTATACTTTTTGTTAAATAAGGTGGTTGCGTGGTGGAGCAGCTTTGTTGAACGCCGCCACCTAAGTAGATTATTTTTTGTAATATTTCAATTTACGTGTAAATAAAGGCACATGTATTATTATTTTTATTTATTTATAATGAAGATAATTAATTATATTTTTTTAATTCTAAGGAATAGAACTAAAAAAATATTACTTACGGGTGATAATGCATTTATAATGTAAGTAATAATACTTTGTTTAATTTTTTCTTAGGGTTGTACCAGAGTTACCACCTTAAAAAAGTATTACTAAAAAGAGCTATATATGTAGAATCAAGTTGGTAGAAATTTCGTCAAAATCCGACTGCTGCGTGCGACATAATAAAAATGATTTTTCACGTGGCTCACCGCTTTAAGCTTGAATAGTTTTTTCATTATGTTATCTTTGAATAATCATTGTCACTGGGGTTCGGAAAGTTTGACACAACTCCACATTATTTTCACGAATTTCGCAGAATTGTTTGTATCAACAACAGTTGTTTGTTGCCACTAAGATCAGTATATTATTATTATTTACATCTACAGTGCTTGCCTAATGCACGTGTTACTAGTATATCTACACTTTTGCTATAGTTTGCAAAACTCGTTTACTATAGCTATAAATATCAGGGGCGAAATATCTGGAACACCTAAAATTCGTATCAGAACATTAACGACCGTACTACCGCTCAAATATGTTCTTTCCTCCACTGTTATTTATTGCGTATGTCTTCTTTGATATTTCCCATTACGCGTTGATATGTCTTCTGTAAATTTGTTTTACGCAAGGTATGACCACTTGACAATGGAAAATCGGATACATATTTTACAAAAAAACGTGAAGTGAATATTGTTGGCCACATTAAACGAAAGACTACATCGAATCTAAATATCTTTCATACTCTCGGCGTCTACGAAATATGTGGTTTCGTCGTGTCGAATAAGGGTGTTTGGCTACTAATGTTACAAACTTTGAAATCGCACAGGAAATTTGAAGCTGAATAAAAAAGGCCCTCTTCAGCATGGTCCGATCCATAGCATTTTTGAGATATTTCGATTTTCCTAATTTTTCAAAATTTTACGACGTATAGAAGAAAAAACTTTTAGAACATCGTTATATCGAACGCTGCAATCAATTTGAGGGTACCGTTGGATTCTACGTTAAATTCAGAAAAAAATTCAGCTCAAGGCAGCATCATCTGAATTTCCAAAAATTCGAAATTTACAAAATTTTGTAAAAGTATTGTATTTGAAGCACAAGTTCCATATATAGAGTTCAGCAAGTTTCATAAAAAATGGGATGAAAAAGTTATTGGAATCGGAGAGGAAGGGGATCAGACAGACGACTTTCTGAGAAAATTTCATACGTGCGAGAGCAGAAGCAGACAGACGGGTTTATAAGAAAATTTCATACGTGCGAGAGCTGGAGCGAATAAGATTATGTTTCCAGAAAAGGAAGAAGGACACAGCTTCAATCATAGGGTACCTGTTGTATTAGAAGCTAATAAACATCAAAACATTTCATTACAAACATTGAGAACGCTAATAATTTGTATGAGCCACTTTGGCACCCCCACCTCCTCCTTTCCGCTCTATTTTTACATTTCACATGCGATTTCTAGACCTTCTAAAGGAGTTACACAAAAGGCAATTACACCACTGGAAAGCTTACTTTCTAGAAGCAGTTTTCATGAAACGTGCTGGGCTCTAGCTATGTAATTTGTGTCTCAAATACAAGGTTATACTTTTATAAAATTTTGTAAATTTTAAAATTTTCGGAAATTCAGATGATACTCTAGTAGTTGAATTCTTTTCTGGTATCAAGCGAGGTTGTTTCCCGTAGCAAATTTAACGTAGAATCCCAACAGTAACAGTCCTCAACTTTATTGTAACGTTCGATATAATGATGTTTTAAACGTTTTTCGTCCATATGTTGTAAAATTTTGAAAAAATTAGAAAAATCGAAATATATCAAAAAATGTGAGGAATCAGGCCATGTTTGAAGAGGACCTTTTTTTGTTCAGCGTCAAATTTCCTGTACAATCTCACAGTTTGTAACACGAGTAGCCACGATCACAATAAAATATGTGATGTTATTTTAAAATATTTATAATTTTCGATCAACCGTTTCAGTCTATTCACAAATGGAAACGACTGTGCCATTATTGCAAAAGTCCACATAAAATTTGATAATATATAAATACACTACACGAACTCACGAGTTCGTCATAAACGATTTATTTTGAACGTTGAACCGTTCTACCGTCCACCCGCTCACATCGGACTGACGTAAAACACTACGGAATCGGCGCACACAGCGTGGATAAACTGAGAAACTCAGTGCGCGTTACTAGGCACGGTCAGTGGCGTACGTATGCACGGGCAAGAAATACATGCGTATATATGCGCCTTGTTAATTAACAAGGCGCATAAAAAATACTGATTATAATTTATTTATCACAGAGTTGTATAGTACCGACCCTGCGTTATGGCACACTTTCCGGACCCTAATCGGCACTCTCCAAATTTATAACAACAGGTACCTACTTTGTTTTTTTTAATAAATGTACTAAAATTGCTGATGGTTGAATAATTCTGAAAAGGTCCTACTATGAACTAAACAATACATGAGTTGTTCTGAGAGTTTCAGGAATAGTAAAATAATAGCGACAACTTCTGATACGCAGAAATAATGTTGGACCTGTCAAGATTTGTTAAAAAACTATTTACATTACGGTCTACTTTTGGAGGCATTTTGAAAAAATGTAATAGGTACGTTTCTGCTCCAAATCTTGGTTTCCTTTATTCCATAAAGTTTCAACCTACTTATACTCGTATTATGTCCATGGTTTTTGCAGTTTTTAACTCATTTTTAACCATAAGGAACATAATCAACTTAAGAACGATAAGTCTTACTATTGACATTAGTGTTACTATGCCGTGATTTGACTTCAGTTTGAAGTATACCGGGTGACTGGTACCGCGACGTATTCCTTTGAAGAGGTGTTAGTAGAGACAATTTGCAGTCGATTGAACCACAATATGCATAATCCACTTGTTGATAGTTTTCGAGATATTTTATTTTTGTGTTTTTTTTAGAAAAGGACTACCTTTATTACTAATTGTAAAATAAAAAAAAGGATATTTTTTTTAATTATTTTTGCCTCTACGTTAATACACATAGTAGTTCATGTTATGTAACAACATGAATGTCCTCGATTATCGGCCAATAAGAGAATTATTAGATCAATGGTCTCTAACAGGTGGATTGGGAGAGAGCCTAGGAGGGCCGCTAGGAGCCCCGACCTTACCCCTCGATTTAAGGATTTTTAAGTGTGAGGGCACATGAAAGAAGTGTGTATGCCAATAACGGGAATAATACTAGGGAAGCAATTTTTCATAATAAGAAGGAATAAGGAAGCGTATTTGCACAAGAAGTAGAGGTAGCACTCGAAATTCTTATAAACTGGAAAATAAAATGTAAAATAAATATTGGACTTTAATTTACTATTCCAATTTTTAATGAGGACTAAGTTGTGTCCTGCACATATTAATTTTTTATTATTCCTGGAAGTAGAAGCAGAGAAGTTTTTAAAATAATTTGTACGTTTAATGTATTCACAAATTTTTGAAATAAATCCTGGTGAATTACAATTGGATTAAACTTTCTAACAACCGTTGCAGGTTTTAGCTGCTGTTTTTTATCATATCAAACTATTTAACATAATATTTGTTACATAACATGAACTACTATGTGTATTAACGGTAGAGGCAAAAAAAATACAAACAAAAAATTCTCCTTTTTATTTTACAATTAGTGGTAAAAGGTAGTCCATTTCTAAGAAAAACAAAAAATTAAAATATCTCGAAAACTATCAACAAGTGGATTATGCATATTCTGGTTCAGTCGACTGCAAAATTGTCTCTATTAACACCTCTTCAAAGGAATACGTCGCGGTACCAATCACCCGGTATATGTACATAGATTTCCTTTTCTATTGTATTTGACGGCACAATACGACACAACTTAAGATAACACAGGATCACAGAGGCACTCTACTCCACGTTTTTAGGGTCGCTGGACACGAATCAGACCTCAGGTTTCCTCGTTAACCGTTTTTTCCTCAAAATACATTGATACAGTAGCTAATACACATGCACACAGAGCCAGAGGAAATCAATTTGCGACTATCAGTTCTTCCCCTAGGAACAAATATCCCTATTAAAAACACTAAATCAGAAACCATGTCATATACTTAACGAACTTGTGGCTGTAATGTTACAGATGATCTGACCCAACCCTAAACCCCTCAAAATCAACCCTACACATACACTAAAACCTCGAACAACCTTAACCTTAAAAAACCCTATATCTGTGTTCTGCAACTGTTAGCGCGCAGCACATGATGAAGAGCATGAATATGACTAGCATTATATTAAGCCATATAACCTCGGAATTTTATACTAGATAAGTAGACCTCCATAATCACATAACCCAGGGCTGGCTGACTTCCATAACCATGTGATCCAGAATGGGCAGACATCCACAGCCATGTAACCGGATGCGTGCAGTGGAGACATAAAAGTTCTGCCACTAGTCGACAGGGCAGATGCTCAGACTATTGGTTATGTAATTATGAGGTTATGAAAACTTATTCTCTAGTGTCAAGCCAATTCTTTAACTTAATAACCCTATAGGCGTGAAGATTTGTGAATAAAGGTTCTCAAATCCAATAAATAATAACCCCATTATTTCAAACATTGTAACTCCATAACCACGGGGATCAAATCACATAGGTTTGTATACGTGTATTAGGAAATTGCCCTTCGAAGTTTACCACCGATCGAGATGGATAAGTGCTCTTAAAAGTACTCTCATTACGTTACACTTCATTTTCCATATAATGAAACGGAGATTTGGGATAGGTGCGCTCCTATAGAATCTTCTTTGCTCTAGTGCTTATTTAATAGATCGAGAAAGTGAGAAAATGGAGTTAACTTTTATTGGATTAAGAACATTTCAACACAGATCTTTAATGGGGTTATTGGGTTTGAGGTTGAATACCAAAAAACCTCCGAGATGTTATGTTGTTTCTAGTTCTGTATGTGAATGGATCTAGCGGGCTATTGGGTTGAAGAGTGAGAGATTATGGTGCTCTTGAGTCTGAGGATTCTGACTGTCAGACCTTCAGGGTTATGGGGTTATTGGATCTGAGACTGTCTGCTCACGAACTACCGAGATATGTGGTTTCTAGTTTTCTACATACTTGAGCTATTGGGTTATTGGGTTTAAACGTATGGAGTTATAGGGTTGTGGGGTTCATTCTTGGTTTCTGTCGTCCACTAAATGGTATCTTATAAAAAAAATACTCTTTTTATTCTATACCATGAGTGATGGATTTAAACCCAGTAGATTCAGATTAAGCGACCCAAAAAAAAACATAAGGGTAGTATGGTGTAGTATACACTAATTTCCACTTATTTTTTTGTCGGTGAAATTATGTTTCAAAACTACGTGCTGAAAATATGCGTAAAATAACTTTAGTTTAATAATTATTTACATATGTATCAGTAAGCTATTGCGTTACAAAATGTGTAAGTAGCAGAAGTTTTTAAAAAACACACGCAGTGCTCTCATTTTATTATTCATTTAATCGATTATTTGTTTTGTTTATTTTTAGTAAAAAAATATGTTGATCTCCCCCCCCCGCCCCTAAAAGTTTGCTGCTCCAAGCTATAGCTTTTTCAGCTTGTGCGTAAATCTGTCACTGTTTTATATAATGGGATATTTTTAAAACTAATACATAAAACCGGTGCGGTGGTGTGCATTATTTTGTTTTGAAAATCATTGTAAACAAACGAAAAATATTAGAAATCACTTTTTTTTTGAGAAATATTGCAAAAAATAATAACGAACCTCATCTAACGTTAGTGCAGACCTAAATACGAGCCACATGTTTGAGAGCGTACTATTATCATTTGGATTCATTGCACCCCATTCTTCTACTGCTGCCACTCGAAGTTCTTGTAACGTTCGTGAAAATTCACGCTGAGCCTGAATTTTTCTCAGCATACTGATCTTTTTTCTTCAGCATATTGTATGCAAGCTCAATAGGATTTTGGTCTGGAGAGTTAGATGGCCTATGCATTATATATTACCCTCGGCTTCCAAATAGTCTTGTACTTGTCTCGGATGTCCTCGATGAGGAGGCGCATTGTCGTCCATCTAGGCCAACACCACCCCAGCTGATATTGATATAAATGTGGTTTGTTTGATATAAATGTTGTGTTGTAATTCAGTCTATGGGAATTAAAGCAGTTTTATCATTTCCCATGTTAAATATAACTATGTCATCCTAATATGAGAGACTTTGGATAGCGCGCTGAGGTGTATCCTGCCGATTTAAGAACCACTAAATCTGACCATAATCCCACAAAATTCTGGTTTCATCTGAAAAAAAGAACCCTTCTTCATATGTCGTCAAATGTTCCTGAGTCCATTTGGGGACGTAGAAATGTCGTATGTACACAAGCTTATTAGTTAATCAGTCACGACACACAAAATTATTTTGAACTCGGCGTTCTATTTTTCGTCCGTCTCGTGTCGAGTTAATTTATTGTGCTAATCGACGACGGAGCGCTCGCTACGCTATATGGATAAATTCGATATACCATTTCTTCGAACCTGCCGCGGAAGAGTCATGGTGCGTATCAGGCACGGTCAGTGGCGTTCGTATGCAAAGGCAAGAAATACACGCTTACATAATTTACAAGGACCTTAAAGAGTACGGTTTAAACTTGAATTATCAAAGAGTTGTATAGTGCCGACCCTGCGTTGTAACACGGACGTCGTTGTTTCCGGACTCTGATTATTACATTGCAAAACAGTTTAATATGTTTTTCAAATGGTGAAAAAAGAGATACTGATGATTTACATGTTTCGCTATAAAACGTGATATTTAAAAATGTATGTTTGTTATTATTATTATTATTCATATCTTCAATCAATTCGAATCTTATAACATTCTCCAGTATGTTATCTTCTTAGTAATATTAGTTAGTAAAATTTGTATATGATAAAGAAGTAACAACAAATTTCTCGTTGTAATTTTATTACTATTTAATACTTGCATTTGACAAATGAGGACAGAATAACTACTACATTACACGGCTGATTGCAACTGAAAATGATATCCTCCATTCCTCCTTCCTAATTAAGAACCATTTACTGTTTAGTAATTCACGTTATTCGCCATAATATTTATTTATCCAATAAAGATACACATACTTAGATAATTATGATCCAATTATATGTTGGGCGATACGCAATGCAAATTTCCATAAAAATGTAACCGTAATTATATAGGTGTTTACTATTCCACCATCCAATGTTATTATATTACTTTCAACATAATTAATGCCTCCTGATGGTATCTGTATATATAAGGCGTGTACAAAAATTAGTAAGTACAGCAGTCCAAAGATAACAAAAAACCTTAAATCTTTAGTATTATCATCTAGGAACATTATTTATAACAACGGATTTGTTTCAATACTGAAGAAATATTAACAATAATTTATTTATTATTAAGTCTATTCAACAGCCTTCCACAGCAATTCTTGTTTTACAACATCGACGGATATTATCAAATACACTGGATGTTTATTTTTTTGTCCAAATATACCCTCATATTTTCATATCCAAAAGGTCGATAATGACCCACATCGAATTTCGAAAACTACTATTCAAAATGCTTGTTTGATATATTATTTATCACTAATATGCTCCTTAGATTTTCTGATTATTAATATTATTTTGTGTTTATTTTATATTAAAAAATGATTATGGCATACGTGGGTAAAAAAAAATAAAAAAAATCCAAACGCAAAAAAAAAATTTTTTTTTGTCCCCCAAAAACCCCGGGGGGGCCCCCCCCCCCCCCAAAAAAAAATTTGAGAAAAAAAAATTTCCCCCCCAAAAAAACCCCCCCATTTTTCTTTTTTTTTAAAAAATATTTTTTTTAAAAAAATTTTTTTTTTTCCCCCAAAAAAAAAAAATAAAATATTTTTTTTGACTCTCTAATCTTGACTTTAACTTTTTGGACTAAGGTAAGACTGGTTAATATGCAATATTTTTACCCAAAAAATCTGCAATTTTGTTGTGTTCCATAACCAATAGGCCACTGTATATAAGTGATAAAACTATTTTAATATTTTGTTTACTCAATATTCATATTTCCAGTATGTAATTTAGAAACATGGAACAATAATTCTTATTAAAACTACATTAGGTACACCAAGAATAACTTAGCCCGCGAACTGCGCACAAATAACGTAGTACGAGATAGAACGACCATACTCGAGAGATATACATATGAGAGGTCCACTGTAGTTTTCGAAGTGTTCACGGATACAGTTACAGAAGAAATGAGCACAATTTCAGGTTTTTTCTACTGCGGCCAAGGACAAGGCTGTTGTTGGTGTACTGTCCTAACCACATAAATCAATCAACTTTCAACAAAAAAAAAATCATATTTCAATTATTATTGAGAGGTATTTCAATTAAAAAAGATGTGTGGGGTGCGAGAAATTTCCAGAAGATTGTAGGTGGCAAAAATGTTAATCCGCAACTGATATAAAACATTTTTTGAGTGTGTGTATACAGGGAAATCTCAACCGGATGCTGAACAGCACAGCACCATCATCCACATCAGAACAGGTCCTTACTCAGACTGTTAACAAACTATTACTTTTGGTAAACATTCAATATTTAATAGTCAAGTTTATGCTATTTCCGTAACTCTCACGCCACAAAACGTGGAGCCCATTGCGATACATTCAAAATAAAATGCTTTCACTTCGTCACACGGTAATCCACCAGCTGAATCAATTCTCTAGGGAGTGGTTCGTTATGAGAGTGAGGTGGAGAGTATTTAGGTCGATACCACGACGATGTCCGCGTTACCATTAACCATTTTATATTTCAGAGAAACAGCGGCTTGTTTCTGAGAACAGAAATGTAGTAGGAGTAGCGCTTACGTGCTTGTATACGATTTGGATTGTAGATAAATGACCTCAGTTACATTTCAGATATGACTGTGATGTTGTAGTTCAGATAAGAGAAACTTTTAAGTCGCTTAAACTAAAGATATCACATTAGTGTTTAACGGAATTAAACGAAAACTATTGATACGATAGAATGAAACAATTTTTTTTAATTCCCTACAGTGGCGGCTCGTGGAATTAATGATACGTGAAGCGGACGGCTACTAAACGGCAAAGTCGCCATTTTATATTATTAAAAAAAAAGTATATAAAAGTATAGTCCTTCTATTCTGAATTGAAAATGATAAATACGCCTGGGGAACAAAAAAGCGGTGCAACTTTATGATTCCATGGGCGTGCTCGAATAATAACTTTTAGGGATAGGTAATAATAAGTAATTAACGTCGCTTTTATATCATGACTTTTTTTTACATATATACATATATGTATGTAAATAAAAAAAGTCAGGATAATACATGTATGTATTATTTATATTTATTTGTATATTATACTAATGTTCATTTGGCCAGTAATATGTTTTAATTTTTTTGTACTTGTAAACAAAAATATTTAAAAATGCGTCAGAACTAAACTAAAAGCCATATTTTAATTAAAATATATTAACAACACGATAAATTGTGGATATGGAAGTTTTAGTTGATTTATTATTTCGATTAATAATTTCGTTTGTTCGTCTTTAAAACGGTCTGTGGACTTCAAAACATAGTTTTTCATCATGCGACCATAAAGCTCTTTTAGACAATTTAATGAGCTTTAATTTGACCTCTTAACGAGCTCCGTACGATGATTTGCCGCGGAGTTATCGTCGATCAAAGCAAAAAAGTCCTCTTTAACTTTGACAATCAATTACTCGGGAATTAATTATCATACAGAAAATGGAGGTAGGGTTTTGGAAACTGCAAAACATTCTCTATAAGACACAATCGGGGGGCGACTGATAAAAACATTTTTTTTGAAGCGATAATGTTGGCTCAAAAAAAGTTAAAAATGTGCGAATTTAAGGATATTTGGAAAATTTGGTATAACTTTGGATATAGTGGATGAACGAAGGATATCGTCGGTACTTTTTTAACCTTAAAGTGTCCCCAAAAAACCCTCAAAGTTGCAAAGCGCTGCGATTTTTTTTCCTTAGTGCCCCGAAGGTTAAGAAATTTATCGTTTCGGCCAAAAATACGTGACAATAATTTTTCGATTTTTATGATTTCAACTCAATATGATTTTTTGGCGACTCCATTTTTTTGCTCAAAAAATTCTATTGAAACAATTTATATTGAAGTTGAAAAAATGAAAAAATCAAAAATTATTGTACGGTATTTTGGCCAAATAAATTTCTTAACTTCGGGACTAAGGAACTTGCACTAGTTTTTTGGGACTTTGAGGTTAAAAAATTACCGACATATCTTCTTCATCCACTAATCAAATATAAATTTTCAAATTCCTAAATTGTTTTGATAAATTATCGCAAAAAAAATGTTTTTATCATCGCCCCGATTGTGTCTTATAGAGAATGTTTTGCAGTTTCCAAAACCTACTCATTTTCTGTACGATAATTAATTCGAGTAATTGATTGTCAAAGTTAAAAGGACTTTTTGCTTTGATCGACATAATGGGCAAATGTACGGAGTCGAAAGGTCAAATAAATCATAAATTGTCTAAAAAGCTATGGTCGAATAAAAATTTTTAATAAATTTAAAAAAATCGAAATAATAAAAATATATTATCGTTTGTTAATATATTTTAATTAAAATATGGCTTTTAGTTTAGTTCTGACGCATTTTTAAATATTGTTTACAAGTACAAAAAATTAAAAATATTACTGAAATGAACATTAGTATAATATAAAATAAATATAAATAATAATACATTATTATCCTGATTTTATTACATAAATATTTATATTAAAAAAAATATATATAAAAATTAATTCTTATTATTCCTAAAATTCGACACGCCCATGGAATATAAAGTTGCAGCTTTGTCAGGGTATTTATTATTTTCAATTAGAAGAGGACTATATTTTTTTTTTTAATAATATAAAATACTTGGTTAGTAATCGTAAACACGAGTAGGAAAAAAAATATTCTTAATCCCCCCTGAAAAAAGCATGGCACCAAGCAAAAAAATCCGCGAGTACGAGAGTACTAATCTAAGACATTTTTGTTCTTAGATAATTTTTGCTAAACTCAATAGATTCCAAGTTCGGCTCGTGGAAAGTCAATATTGACTTCGACGGCATGTTTGATTACTATGGTTAATCAGGGGATCAAATATAATTTTCAACTCAGAAAATGGCCGGGATGATGTGGGCTAAAGAAATGATTGCTGAGTGGGGATAGTAAAAAATTATATTTGTATATAAATATAAATTTTCCAAATTCTTAAATTGAAATTTTTAATTTTTCACAAATTATGTTCAAAATTTTTTTTATCAATCGCCCCCGATTGTCTCTTATAGAGAATGTTTTGCAGTTTCCAAAACTACCTCCATTTTCTGTACGTTAGTTCCCGAGTAATTGATTGTCAAATGAAAAGGACTTTTTCTTTATCAATAAGGAAATTCGAGTATTAAGAGGTAAAAAAAAAATTTTAAAAAGGTATGGTGATGAAAAATTTTTGAAGCCAGATGAAAAAAATGAGGAAATTTTTTTGTTATTTTATGTAGATTTTTTAGAGTTATTTGTTGAAAAATCACCCAAATATTTGGATTTTTTTAATATCCTTTAATTTTTGTTGCTAGTGTATTTAGAAGACATTATTGGTGAAAAAATTTGAAAAAAAAGAGGAAAAATTGTAAATAGTTTTATGAGGATAAAAAAAGGAAGTTTTGAATTTTTAATATATATATAAAAAAAATTTAATATTTTTCGAAAATCGGTTACAAATAGTCATCTAGTTGTTATAATAAAATAAATTATTTTAAATGTTAAATAGAACTTGTTTTCAGTGCTACAGTATTTGTAATTTAGTAGAATTAGTTTCTAGGTGGTTTTAAAAGTTCATTGTTTTCTGCTTTTTGTGATATAGAATTAAAGTAAAAAAAATAATTTAATAACTTTAAAAAGGCGTAGGGCTGCTGCTACATGCTAAAATAATGGATTGGGCTGTGGTTTTAAATACTATTTTAAATTTATATTTAATTTACCTTTCTAACAGCTGTAAAGGGTAGAAATGGACCATTATTGTCTCGTTCTTTTTCAAAATGACGTAACAAAGATGCTACTAACTCTTCGCAGCAACTGTTTAGCAGTTTTGGCATTTCTCAAATGGAAATTTAATAACCATATCATTATTTTTGATTGTTCTGAAATCAACAGTTTTTCAACGCAAGATAAACGTTTGAAGCCCAAAAAAGACACAAACCACTATTAAAGCCAATGTAAGGTTCAGATAATGCCAACAGATGTCAGTAATACAACATGGCAACCTTGGATCTGCTGCCAACTGCATATCAACCCAATGTTGTCCACCGGGTTTTATTTTGTACAAAGTACATAAGAAATTGTTCATAAAGAATAACAATTGCATTGTAATGGAATTACTTGTGACGTTTCAAATATTTGAAACGTATATTTGCGTACGACTAAGTGGCCCTAGTATAGGTGAAAATCAATATACCTATCTACTTTTAGAACGTTGAAAATGGCGAATGCGCCGCAGTAACTATTTGCAATACAAATTATCATGTCATCAGTATGGTCAGTTTGTAGCATCCTATATGCTAAATTTTCTTTTTAACTTAAATTTGTGCCGATGTTACGCAATGTAGAGCAATTTCTGTTATTTTCTGTACGTCCACATAATTCTTTAGTCTGTATTTTTGGTATCAATATTTAACAACAGTATTCCCAAGTGTTTCGATTTCTTATATGCCAAGTCAATGTATATATTAGGTTAGCAATTGTTAACATATGACGTCAGGAGTTTTCGTGTCCAGATCAGTTGGGAGATTGAAGGGTAATATTACTGATTTTAAATAATATATTTAATCTTAAGTAAACTATTTTAATCTACTGCTATGTTGTAATTAAATACTAAGGGACCATGTTACTTTTGTTTTTGTGTGAAAAATCTTAAAAAAGTACTTTTTTATTTTTTGGAAATTATTACCGTATGTAAAAGAATGTACATTTTATTCCTAAATATTTCAATTATTCTCTGGTCTCCTGAATGATAGGGGAATGTTCTTAGTAAACAGTAAGAACTAACTAAAGAACATAAATAAAAAAAAACTTAAAAAGGGATGTTGTGTATAGTAAGTGATCTGAGTCGATCTGAAGAATTATTTTTCCCCTATAACATCATGAATAGCACATAGTCTGGTATGTCTGTGGTCAGGCTTCTACACTAAAAGTATTATTATATGTATATCAAATGTTTAAAACATTCAATTTCAAATTTTGGTTGGTTTGATATATTTTTTGTGAGGCCACAATCACGCCATTTTCTGTAAGTATATTTTTTTTATGGAAATCTCTTACAATTTTGTCGACACAAGGTAACTAACTTTTTAAAATTGATTGAATGGATTGTTGTGAGGAGAGAGGGACGGGCTTTTTTTTTGTGAAGAGTTGATGTAACTGGTAGATTTAATTCTTTAGTTGTGTTGAGCATTTGCAAAAATAATTGTTAGCCAGATTGTTGAACCCCCTTCACTTACTTTGGGGTAATATAGAGACATCCAAAAAAAACGTCATCAACTCTGGCTATGAACGAGAGAGATGGAAATAGCGGTCATGTCTAAGCTTTTTGGTTATGTCAAACTTTTGACAAGTGACTGTCACAATTTGTAAAATAAACAATGGCTGTCATATGATGTGACAGTCTTGACAAGTAAATAAGGTTATAAATTCGATTAAGTATAGAAATACGTCTTTTTTTTCTCGGCCAACTTTGATGACGTTTTTTTTTGGATGTCTCTATATATTTAGTATATGAAGGTAGGTTATCCTATTTTTTATTTGTGATAATAAGGATTGTTTTATTCTTTAACGTTAAAAATTAATAAGGATGAAATGAGCGCGGAGAAATTTGTAATACAAGGTAGGCTTCAATTTTATTATGCCTATAACATTAATGCATCTATATTATTGATTATATTTTTGAGAAAGCTGACTTGGTAGTTGTAACGGGTACAGAAAGATAAATATTTTGTCTATGAAGTAAGAGATTAATTATTATTGCCGTTCTAGAGCTTCATTCCGACACCTACTTGAAAAGTAAGAGTAAAATGTTTGAAATGTATAACAGCAAAGTCACGTCTAGAGTCATTATTCAGAATATTTTAAAATATGGTTTGTGGGATTCGAGAATAAAATTCCTACTCCGCATAAATGTTTTACTTTATCCAAACCCATGTATGTTGTTACTTTACTTTATACTTTGAAAATATCTCTTGTTTACTTTAAAAATTGAGTGTACGGTGAAATTAATTCTGTCCATTTTAACAGTTAATATTATTGGCAGAACGATTCAGCAGGAAGATAAATAACAGCATTTTCTAAAACCTACTCTGGGTTGCCACAATAAATACTGTATTTGGATATGTTAATCATCATTACATTTTTAGTTTTTGAATGGAACAGCATCGGGTGTACCCGAAATCCTAACGCAAATATACATTCAAGATGTTGCCATTTTAACAACAAAATACGTTTGCATTTATGTATTAACTTAGAGGGACTATGAGGATACGCATTACAGAACATTTTAGAGCAGACTACGTGTTGATATCTTTATTTATTTTCAAAATATGCTAGGTTTTCAGACACAAGTTGGGATGAAATGCGATTTAAAAAACTTTATTTGAACACCTTGAGTACTTTTACTACTAATATTTTGAGCCAAATATTTTTTGAGATTTTATTGCAATTACTGTCTGCAATTGAAATCGCGTCACCAGTAAACTATGGTAACATCATTCTTTCATAGTTATATATTTCTAGGAAATGAATAAAATGTGCAATGAAGTTGGATATGCTTTACTGGGTGTACACTGGGTCGCAAGGGCTATCGGTTGCCTTCTGGGACGTCTCGGACAACCAACCCTAAGAACAATAATGGTGGATCTCTAGGCCGACACAAATATCTCTAAGGATGATAGCTCTTTTGTCGCATGTTTGTCGACCAATAGCAGTCCATCATTCTTGAGCAATAACGGTTTTACACAATGTGTTTTTAGAGTATCCTCTTCTCGGGGAGTGGTCGTCGGAGACGTTCCAGAAGATGACCGACAGCGCCTGCGAAATTCAGCACACACGGTTACAGCATACCCAACATTACCACTCTTTTTAATTGCTTACTAGAAATAAATTTGGAGGAATTTTTATTGATTTCACCTTATACAGTCCGTCAGAAAGTTGGAACTATAAGAGAATTTTTTTTAATATTAGGGTTTGATAAAAACTTTTGGTGACAATCACTTTTGCTTCCAAAATAACTTAAAACGCACTAATTCAAAGTTGACAGCTAACATCTGGCAACTGTCAAATTTGTGATTTTCGAAAAAAAAATCTTTAGAAAACACCCTAAATTGTTAATATTTCGAAAAATGTCTCTTAGAAATTATGTTCCTAATGACATTTTACGCCAATATGCTGATTTTGAGCGAAACATTTGATATCCAAAAATTTTTAAATTTTTGAATTATTACACACCCACAAAATATTTTTTTTTTGACTATGGATAAGAACATAGTTTATCCCTGTATTTTTTTATGCTGAATCCAAATCCGGTGTCCGTTTAACCGTAGCACGTTAGGATCAAGGTCATGTCAAGGTCAAAGCGCGAAATAAAGGCTTAAAAGGGAATAAACCCATATATCTTTATGTTTTTGGGGTCGCTGAATCGAAATACAGTGTCTGTTTAACCGTAGCACGTTAGGATCAGGGTCATTTCAAGGTCAAATCGCGAAATAAACGCTGAAAAGAGGAGATGCCATGGATATATAAAGAAACCCGCACGTTAGGGATCCTGTTCCGATCGCAGGTGAGTCCACCGTCCTAGGGGTGATAACCCTCATACCTCCCTAGGTCTAAGTATGACGGTTTTCCGACTTTGACGAGGACAAAGTCAACTCGTCGTCGGACACATTACGGTGTAGGGTCTATTGTTATTTAATAGGTAGGGTCTAATTTTAGTTGAATTATGTACGAATCTACTTATTTATGTAAATTCCTCTAAAACCCTAATTCTCACGTTTCGGCATTTACCGTTTGTATATTTATGTAAATACGTGGTACAGCCTATTTAATTTCTGTTAAAAATACCCGCATAATAGTTTGGTTTTCCCAAATTGACCTGCGGTTGGGATTTCCCCTAATTCAGTTTACAAATGTTTATTGGAGACTGGTTTCGGGGAACCTACCTCGTCTGTGGCTGATTGTTGGTTTAGGGATTTTACGTTCAGTTTTGGACAGAGTCTCGACAGTTCATCTTCACCGTTCACCGGCTCCACACTGGAGTCTATCTCCGCGATTTACCGGACTTCTCCGGTCTTGCATATCTTGTAAATATGTAAATAAATCACTGTACATATAACCGACTAAAGTGCTTTACTTACCACACCACCCATCTCCATAACGGCATCATTCTCACACCCTAACGCCCCCCTGCAGGGCGGTGCGCCTTCGCTGGCTTCGTTACTCCAGAGAATCGGAAAATTGAGATTGAAACTGAAAATTCTCAATTGAGGCAGTGGTCACCATCTTCAGCATCCTCTGGGGCAGCAGGCATTCTATGTATATGCACGCATATGCACACAGTCACGCACACATGCATTTATATACCCATACGCCCACGCAAAAGTACACTACACGCAATTACACGTTTTTTACACACGCGTGCATAAGCGCACACACACAATGTGAGTTAACAACAAAACTCCTTAACCACATTTCCCTAATACAGCATAAGGTACCTGATGAAAATGAGACCATTTACGGTATTCTACCATGGGTTTCAGATTTGGATTCAACAAATTCAAAAACATAGATACAAATTTTTGCCTCATTAATGCGTTTTTTAGAGATTTGACCTTGGAGTGGTCTTCGAAGTCACGCGATATGGTAAGAATAACAACATATTCTAATTCAGCGACCCCAGAAACATAAAGATATATGGGTTTATTCCCTTTTAAGCCTTTATTTCGCTAATTGACCTTGAAATGACCTTGATCCTGACGTGCTACGGTTAAACAGGCACCGGATTTGGATTCAGCGACCCCAGAAGCAGAAAGATATGTGGGTTTATTCTCTTTTAAACCTTTATTTCGCGATTTGACCTTGAAATGACCTTGATCCTGGCGTGCTACGGTTAAACGGATTTGGATTCAGCGTCAAAAAATACAGGAAAAAACTATGTTCTTATCCATAGTCAAAATTTTTTTTGTGGGCCTGTGTTATTGATTCACTCCCTTAACTAACTGATCTGAAAACATTTAAAACGCTTCAAAACAGTATAATGTCTCCCATTGCAATACATACTGTGCTAATAATATTCGTAAGTATCGTTGGTTTTGAAGACAATTGATATTCTTAACCGAAAAAAAGGTACTGTCTGGTTTATTTTCCAATTTCCACAAAAATCACCCATTATTTTTCAACTGTCTGTTTATTAAACTTGATTTTGTTAGTGCAAAAATGGTTTTAATTACAACTTGGCTATATTGATACGAAACTACTACTTCAAAATAACAAACAATAAATAAATCACTTCAAAAAAGAACTTAGTATGCAAAAAAAAAAACACTAATAGCCATGGAATACCATTGCTATTGAAAACCTTATGACAGTTTGTAAAAACAAAATGATTTTTCATTAGCAAAACAGCTATTTTGTAAACATGAAAGTTAAAAAAAGTTTTAGGTAATTCACGGCGAAGATCGTACAAATAGAGTTACTGCCGAAATTTTTAATTCCAAACATCCAAAAATGTATTTTCCAAGCAACGGTTGGCAAAATTTTCTCTAAATTCAAGGAGAGCGGTTCAGTGAGCAATAATAAAAAAACGCATTGTGCCTGGAAAGCATGGAAAAGGAAGATGTTCTCACTTCTGCAGCTGCAATAGCGGAAAGGACAAATGTAGCAAATACAACTGTGAGAAGAATTTTAAAGAAATACCGTTATCACCCTTATAGGTAAGCCTAAATTTATTAATACGTATAAAAGATCTTTCTTAATACGTACTGTGCCTCAAGAATTTTGTGCGCTGATACAAGGTGAGATTGCAGACAAGATACATTTCTCCAAATACATTATGTTTACGGACGAAACCACTTTTACCTCCAGTGGAACGGTATCCTCTCAGAATTGCCGATGGTGGGTTGATGAAAATCCCAATTTTACTCGTATATATAAGAGTGTAGAGACCAGTACTCTTTTAAAACCAATGTGTGGTACGTTATTTTTAATGGAAGACTGATTGAACCTTATTTTTTTTTCGACAAAATTGAAATGCTAGACTAGAGGATGTTTGATTTTTTTACAATACGAAATTGCAGCAGGTTTGGATGAAATGCCGTGGAGTGAAAGATCCCATTTGGTTTTTCAACAAGACGGAGTGGCAATTCACCCTACTGCTGAAGTCAGAGAATTTCTAATTTTAAAGTTTAGTTAATTTTTAATTATTAGATAATTTTATGAACATATTGTTCAAAGGAAAATGGATTGGAAGGTTTTCAGAATTTTCTTGTCTACCGCATTCCCCAGATTTGAACATAATGGACTTTTTCTTTTGGGGATATTTAAAGGAACAAGTGTACAAAAGAAGGCCTTTTCAAAATGTGGATCATTTAGAAAATGTAATAAGAGGAAATATGTACAAATATTCCTATGCAGTTCTCACTAAAGTCTGTCAGGGAATTTAACTGCCGAAATGTGAAAAATGTATGGAACATGAAGGAAGTCACAGAGAGATGTAAGCTTTATGTAGCTTGCAACGGCATTCCATGGCTATTACTGATTTTTTTTGTATATTAAGTTCTTTTTTTAAGTGATTTGTTTATTGTTTGTTATTTTTAATAGTAGTTTCATGTTAAGATAGCCAAATTGTAGTTTAAACTATTTTTGTACTAAAAAAAATTAAGTTTAATAAAAAACAGTTGAAAAACTCTATAATGTAAAACATCATTAGGAACATAATTTCTTAATGACATTTTTCGAAATAATATCAATTTAGGCCATTTTCAAAAGATTTTTTTTGGAAAATCACATTGAGAGTTGCCAGCTGTCAACTTTGAATTGGTGCATTTTAAGTTATTTTGGAAGCAGAAGTGATTGTCACCAAAAGTTTTTATCAAACTTTAATATTCAAAAAAAATCCCATATGGTTCAAACTTTATGGCGGACACCGTATAACTTACTGGTGGTCGATTTCAAATGCAGACAGTAAAAAAATGCAATATTCTTTTATATTTGCAATTGTGACAGTGACCTGAACTATTGGAAACATAAATCTTTAGATTCTGGTATACCTATGGAAACAACAATTTTATACAGATATAAGGTTTTGAATATATTTTTTATAAAAAATGTATAATGAAATATTACGAAATATTACGAAGTGAATTTATATTATGTAGATATATCTACTATGTATTAACCAGATTAATACAGAAGTATGTATTAAAAAATCCCAATCGATACATCTTACGGAATGTTAACATATTTTTAATAGCGTAATGTGATATGCACAACTTTTCAGCACCTGATAGAGTAGGTACATTAGCTTTATATTACTAATTTGGTTAGTAAAATGTCGGCCACCTGTGTCAACTTTAGCAGTTATTTTAAAAATTGCAGCTATGTGCCGACATCAACTTTTAGAAAGATGATACCGTTGAACAATTTCATTGTAATCCATTGGCGTCTCACTCTTTTCTGCCATAACATTGTATGTACATACATATGTGTCAACATAGCTTACTTCTTATTTCTTATATCTTCTGATCATTTACTTCGCGAACTGATTATTGATTTTGACTTTGATGCCGATATCAAAAACGAATAGAAAATAATATTCATAGCTTTTTGGCAATGTGTGTTTTAATTTGAAGTTGCTATTTGTAAATAAATTACATATGTGAAATGAGATACAGCTTCAGTAAAAGGACAGTAAATCTGGCAAACATTTAGATCTTTTTTTCAAGAAACTATTTTTTATGTTTTCTATTTAAAACATTTTGGGTAGGAACCAATGCAACTTTTTTCAACGAAACAATTTTTAATGTATGCTATTTAAAACATTTTGTATAGGTACAATTGCAACTTTAATTTTTGGTTATAAAATGACAAATATGATTGTCAAATATCTAAATAACTTCATACTATACATACATACTACAATAAAGTTTCTGAATCGACTACTCCCATGACATAATACCAGTATTTCCCGCTATAAGTATGTGTCAAAGAACTCTGACCAGCCACTGATAAATAATCGCTTATAGCATTATTTTAGAAGCTATTACTTTTTAGAAATTACCCAGATGTTCATGACAATTTACAATGCAGTAATGCGAGAAGTTCTGAATGTGTAGTGCATTTTTATTATCGCACAAACTCTCTATACAGGTTGTCCCACCTAAGGCGGTTTGTTTTATAACTCTGTTATTGTAAATTAATATATATATATATATATATTTCAAATAAAAATGGTGTGGTCCATATTTATAAAATATTTCTAATCATACAGGGTGCTCTAATTCCTGTAACCGTTACACAACTTCGTTATTTTAAACGGAACACCCCGTATATTTGTATATTTTGGGATACCCCACTAAATTTTAGGTTGACTTTAATAACCATACATGATTATGAAAGAGTAAATCATGATGAATCTAACTTTTAAAACCGCACGTCCCTTTAAGTTTTTTAGTTTAAAAGCTATTTAAAAGTATTTAAAGCGTGACATTTTTTCTAAAACAGTTGAATATCTCCAAATCGGTATATTTTAGGTATCATGGATTAATAAAGTCGACATAAAATTTAGTGGAATATCCACAAATGTACAAATGTAAAAGGTGTTCCATTTAAAATAACATATGTGTAGCGGTTACAGAAAATGGAGCACCCAGTATGATTAGAAATATTTTACAAATAATCACCACACATTTTGAGTAACTTTTATTTCAAATATTTTTTTAGAAAAAAATTTAGTGATATAGGATTATGTACACTAAATATACATACTAGACTAAAGTATTTCATGCAATAATCTTCTATATAATGCCTAAATATCCTGAAAATAAGTAAGTACAATGATATCCTATACCAGATCAGGGATGTATATCTAGGCCTCTTATTTTTACCTAAACGTAGGTATTAGTTTAATACTATTACCAAACATATTACTGAAACTATTAGGTTAAAATTGCTAATAACAATACTCTCAACATAAACTACATTATTTTTCATGTGAATAAATGCATTTGAAGATGAATAAGAATAACAAGGGTGGATGTATCTTTTTGTTAAACTTTTTAACTAATGTCACATATCTTAGCTGCCAATAATTTTTACGACTATGCATACCAACAGTTGACTCACACCAGATAAATATTAACTACTCATTTTGATGACTGGATTCGCCCACTATTTTAACCAGCAGCCTACGACTAAATTTAATGAATCTATTTTAGGATATGAAGTTGAAATGGTACACCTCAGTTTTGAGGCTAAGTTTAGTATTAACAGAATACATGAGTGGGTATAAAAGTGTATTCATGTTATTGATATACACATCTCAAAAATTATAAAAATATATTGTAATGCTAGCTGTAATGTGTCTCACCAATTTCAATTATTTATCAGTAACTTTCATATTATAGTTTAATTTAATATATTTTACCGGTTTATGACGTAGTTGTAGATTTACTTTTGACGTTTCTCTGTTGATATTATCAGCTTCTTCAGAAAGTTTTCAAGGACTGTTTTTAGAAACACATTCTTTGGAAAAATCTCGTTTATTGCAAATTAGTGCCCTAATAAGTTTGGTACCACTGGAAAAAAAAAATTGGATTTTAAAAACATACTGCGCCCGGAGTATTCCCGACTAGAAAAAAAAACGAGTTAAATGACCTTGAAATTAAAATTGCTCGATATTTTACAGTTACAATGAAGATCGACTTGTTTGCTATGGAAAAACACACGAAATTCTAAAAGAGCTCTAAATTTCGAGCTATTTCCGTTAAAAAAGTTATTTAGTGTACACTGTCTTCATAGACACCTTGTATATTTAGTTTCTATTGATTGCAATGCATTTCATCGGTTTTGCCCGAATGTGTCAATCCTGGTTCAAGTTCCTGATGGAAGTACCTTACTGCCCACTTCACCGGTAACGACTAGTGGGTTTGTAAAATGAAATATTAATACCATTTAGCCTTGTAATATATTCCGTTAGCAGAACTAGACTTCCAACCAGACTGGGAATTGAAACAACTGCATAAAACTCATGCCAGTAAGCTTAATTTCTGTAAAAATCATTGAAACGCTAAGCGGGGTCCAACAGTTCATTAAAATTTTTGCAAATTGAAATAAATAACTTGGTAAGTACCTAACAATAATAAAAATAATACTCACCCTATAATTACTCCAAAAAGTACGTTCAGAACTCCTCTCTAAGATCTGTTTGAGGAAGGAATGACTATTATTATTATTTGTTATGGCGCTTTAGGGGTGACGATTACGTCGGTAATGCATTTTCTTCACAGTCCTGAGAAAACATTACTTTTAGAGCAAATATGGGTAGGTTTAAAAATATTAGTTACCAACATTAATATACGAATTCATGAACCGTCTGATAAATAAATGAAACAACGGTAAATAACTAAGTAAATGAAATAACGGTAACAATAACAAAACAAGAAATATTTAATTATTACACATAATATACATACATTGCTCAAATTGTTGCCCGTTATGTTGAATACATAGTTTACATGGTTTTCTATTGCTATTAATGAATATGTAAGCTTTTTTTCTTAATTCATCAAAACCTTTTCTAACATTGTTTAATAAAAAAAAGCTGGACGTTTTTCACGAAACACCGAGCTAATAGAAGATTAAAATACTTTTAATCTTCTCCTGAAGATGCCAACTTAGTTGGCGAAACGCACGTCGAGAAAATTATAGTAGTTCGGTGTTTCGTGGAAAACGTCCAGTTTTTTGTTTCTACGCCGAAGTTTCCAGTACCCACTCCAGGAACTGTTTAATAACACAGGACCACAAAAGTTCTCCTAATGCGCGGAACTACAGACCCGACCTACTTTATGTTTTTGGGATCGCTGAATATGAATCAGACTTCGATTTTCTTCGTTTAGCGTGAGTTTTTTTTCTAATCTCAAAAAAACACATTTTACACGGTGGCTTGATTACGTAGGCACACAAACACAAAGTCAGAGAAGACCATTCCCCTTCTACGGTTTTCAACGCGAGGAATCAATATCTGAGGTCAGGATGCATTTCCGACTATCAGTTTTTCTCACAGGAACAAAAATCCCTATGAATGACACTAAATCAGACACCAGTGTCATATACTTGACGAGCTGGTGACTGTAGTGTTACGAGGATGATCTAAAATTACCCTAAGTATTACACGACACACATGCTTAAAACCCCATAATCTCAAAAATCTTAACCCAAAAAACCTATATCTGTATTCTGCAACTGTTAGAGCGCCGCAAATGATGAATAAGCATGAATATGATCCAATCAGTGGACGCTGGTGATAAAGGGCACATGGGCACGTGCCCAGCCCAAATTTCAATAGAAAATATTTCTTTTGTGTTAATTTACTATAAATTACTGTTACAATAATATCAATTAATTGTATACGACTCGTATACAGTAGTTGTAACAGTAATTTATAGTAAATTAACACAAAAGAAATATTTTCTATTGAAATTTGGGCTGGGCACGTGCCCCTGTACCCTTTATCACCAGCCGCTACTGGATCCAATCATGACTCTCAACTTCATAACCGTGAAATTCCAAAGCTTCGTAATCCCATAACCTCGTAACCTTCAAACCCTTAACCTCAAAAAGCCTACAAGTAGGACCTCTGAAATCTGGAACACAACAACGTGATGAAAATGCATGAATATGATCCAATCATGACTCTCAAACCTATTGACTCGAAATCTCATCGCTCTGAAATTCCATAACCTCAATCTCAAACACCCTATATCTAGGACCTATGAAATTTACCATGCAGCAACCTACTGAATAGGCATGAATTTGATCCAATCATATGTCTAAGCCCTGTAGCCTCGAAACTCCATAGCTTCGAAATTTCATAGCTGTGAAATTTCATAAGCTCATTTCATGATTTCTGAAAGATCATGATTAAATCATATCCATACTTATGCATAATTTGATGCGCTCTAGCAGTTACAGAAAATATATATAGAGTTTTTTGAGGTAAATATTTTTTGAAGTTATGGGGTTTTGAGTATGTGTGTTGTAGGGTGGAAGATTTCTGAGGTTTAGGGTTATTGTTAGATCGTCTCAGTAACATTGCAATCACAAGTACGTCAAGCATATGACATGGTTTCTGATTTAATGTTTTTCATAGGGATTTTTGTTCCTAGGGGAATAACTGATAGTCGTAAATGCATTAGAATTTGATTCAGCGCATTGAAAAATGTAGAAGGAGAATGGCATTCTCTGGATTTGTGTGCCTGTGTAATCAAGCCACAGTGTAAAATGTGTTTTTTTGAGGTTAGAAAAAAAAATCTAGCGGTAAACGAGGAAAACCGAGGCCTGATTGGTGTTCAGGGACCCCAAAACATAAAGTAGACCAGGTCTGTACTTCCGCGCATTGAAAAATATTTTGTGGCCTTGTGTAATTGTTCTACATTTTAGTTTCATCTTTGGTACAATTAATTTTTTTAGAAGCCCCATACAAACAAATTTAGCGCAGAAAGGTACCTTGTTGGCCAATTAATTAGACCATTAGTCCCTATCCATTGATTTTCAAATTGCTGTTTCAAATGACTACTGATTAAAACAGCGTTATGCGCAGGTGCGCCATTTGTTGTAAAAATACTCTTCCTAAGTGAGTGAGGGGAATATTTTTTAAAATGTCTAGTAAGTATATATTCAAAATTTCGATCCACCTGTCACTGGTTAATTTTTCATGGAAAATTATGTCATTGGTTATTTCAAATAACCTGTCATTGGTTATTTCAATGTCCTTAAATTAACAAAATGATATAATAAATCTGAATATTCTTTGCTGTTGTCGGGGCAGGGCAGTGCAATATGATCAAGGTTTTCTTCAACGGGCCAATATCGTCTGTTGTGACATATGTGTACGTGACATTCGTCAGAACAAATAATATAGCGTCCACAATATGTTTTCTCGGATCTGTTGCAAATGCCATCTGCAAAAATAAGATGTCTCTCTGCATCGCCCTCGTGCAACTCTTGAATAATTTTAGTTTTGTTGGACATAAAAATGTCATCCCTAAATTCAACCCCTTCAGGTGACAGCTACAACCCTAAATTTTCAAATTGGAAGTAGGGGCTTGTAATACTTCATTTGAAAGGTCTTTTCATTCTCTATTCAAAACTGCTATGGTTTTAAATTTTATTGCAGAAATTAACAAGAAAAAAAATGTTTCTCCAGCGTAGGAAATTCCTTACATTAAAATAAAAAACAAATCATTATTAATGCAGCAGGTGTTCAAAATGCATGCCTTCAGCATCATAGCAGCATCCGTAAATAGAAATGCGAACAACTTCGGCCTGCGTTCGTGTTCTGTCTCGGTAACCAATCATCTGCAGAATCGTTATCTTATGCATTTCTGTTAGGTAAACCATCTCTCTGAATTACAACACGAAAACTAAAGCAAAAGTTTAACGCTGATAACTGTTAACTACTGTTACAATGACAAACACGTTTCTAGGTAATTTCACTAAAGCTGATAATGTCCAACTTCTCAAATTTCAGGTTTGGTTTTTTGTTGCTTGCTCGTTTTTGTCGTTCGATTGTCAATGAACAAATTGTAATTATTTATTAGTAAGTTTTTATCTAATAGTATGGAATGTCGGCAAGTACAGACATTTATTATTTGTTATTATTAACATGTCAGAACTTAAAATTGACAAATAGTGTTACTTATAAAAGTTTTATTTTGATGTAACGAATTTCCTACGCTGGAGAAAGTTATCTTTTTTTCTTGTTAATTTCTGCAACAAAATTTAACATAGCAGTTTTGAATAGAGAATGGAAAAACCTTTCAAATGAAGTATCACAGGCCCCTACTTCCAATTTGAAAGTTTAGGGGTTGTAGCTGTCACCTGAAGGGGGTTGAATTTATGGATGACGTTTTTACGTCGCAAGATGTTATTTTAAAATTAGAAAATGACTTGTCTCAGGATTTTCCAAAAAAATGCATAATAATGGAGCTACTGAATTGATTCCATTGAGTTGTTCCACACTATATATATGTTTCTTTAAAATTCTTAGATGTCTTTTCTTACAAATACTCAACTCTAATTCCAGCTACCTACATGAACTTTTTGGAGTGTCTTCAACTTTCTCTATAACATTGATTTCATCGATTTCCCGCCGCTGCTTATTATACATTTTAGGTCTTGGTTTATCAAAGGATTCATAATCTAATAAGTTTTCTTTATTTTTTTTAACATTATCATGAAGTTGCCTTCTCTTGGGAGACCATTTGTTGGCCAAACTGGAAAAAGGAATGAAAAACATTTCTGAACATTCACGAGTATAAGTAACCTATAAAATAATTAAATATTTCTTTCACAGTTCTGTTGTTAATGTTGTTTTATTTATCATGATGTTAATTAAATAACACATGTTTAACACCTTTTTTTCTTATAGGAACTACATAGGTTAAGTACCTAGTCTATGTCAGTTTTGGTTACAAGTATTAAAAATGTTATCGTTTTGTTTACTCATGGTCATCTATGTAAAATTCATGTTATTAATTTTAACCTGCATGTTCGTTGTTTACGAACAAATATACACATATCAAATAATACACCTACGCCACTGAACTTTACAAAAAAAAAAAAACAATATCGTATTGTCATAGTAATAATATAAAAATTAATATAATTATGGCCGCTACACAGATGCTATAAATGGCTGTCTTTTCAAAAACTGTCTTTTCTGTAACTTAAAAATTACAAATGGTATCAAAAATCTAGTTGGCTTTGTGAATTTCTCTCAACAAATATCTAAGTTATACGAAAATCTTTTATTTCCAACAATAACCGAGATACCTTAGAAAATAGAACATCCAGTACATACTTTCTAATATTTACATGTACATATGTTACAGTCCTATGGAGAAGTTACACATTTTTAATTAAATCGCGGTAAAACTCAAATTTCAATTTTTTTGTTAATTAAGAAATTTGGTGATCCAGATAACTGGAGTCCGGATAATCAGAATTGTACTATAATTTTAATTTTTTTGGCTCAGGCTAACCGCTCATTTACTACCAGTTAATTTTCAGCTGTATTTCAGAATATTTCTAATTATTCACGGAAAAAAATTATATATGTATGTATGTACAATTTAAACAAGTATGTGCCTGCGTTGAACGACTCGCGAAATATGTAGCATATAAATTATACCACAATACTAACCTAGTAAATTCAGCGTCGGCAGAAGTAAGCATATTATTTACAAAATTCCAGCAAGCAGCGAACAAAATGATTCATAACGCAGTAAACCAGCAGTCGCTTATTTTGTGCTCATGTTACTATGATTGTAAAATAGTAACAACATCAGGTTACCTTAATTCATGCTCCTACGACACTTCGACTGAGCAGGCGGCTCGTGCAGGTGCTTCGCCTCCGGTGTCGCGTAATTGCACCATGACTGCCCACTTCAAACATCTTGATTGCCCTGTCCTGTGGAGAAACTACAGAAATATTGTTAACTTTATACACCATAATCGTCTCACCAATCGGCATTAAATGTTTGATTTTTCATGTTACAAAAAAATTTACTGAACCAATAAATTACGAACCATACATACAGCGCTCACACGGAAAAATCACACATTTAGCTTGACAAAAATATTGAAGTTTCAAAACTCATTTTATTGATTACTGCTTACTTTTGTACACCTTGTACAAACTTCAATCAAAACTCACTTACAGTAACAACAGTTACTTACATAACATAAAGTGAATGACGAATAAATACATATGTAGATTGGCATGTTTATTTTTCGTCTGATCACTTATGTTGAGGGAAATATTGACAATTCGGCATCAAAAATGCAAACACAATACAGAGTTAAGCCACTGACAGTTTTTGTTAACAAACTTTTTGAAATTTATTTTACTGTCTGTCCATTTCGAAATAAAACTTTTTCAGGTTACATTTAATCATTTCATAGTCTTCCGGCACTTCACAAACATATTATCCAAGATATAGGCACTTATAAATAAAGTCTTTCAGTGCGCTTAGAACGACCCATATTAAAAAAAAAAGACGGTGTAAAATTAATTATGTTTTATTTTTTACAAGTGACCGGTGATATCTGAAATGTCCGCATTGTAAGGGGGGATGAAACTCACAACATATTTTAGGGAATTATTACTAGACCTAATTAGAAGGCTATAATAGCAAAAGAACTTCAAATTAAACTGTCTGCCTCCCCAGAAAATCTTGGAAACGCCTTACAAAATAGTTGCTAAATATTTTTTTTTTCAGTGATTTTTTTTCAGTGATTTTTTCAGTCATTTTTTTACCAGTGATTACAATAACTTTTCATTCTGCTTAAAGATATAACTATTGTCAAATCTCAAAAACGAAATGTTGGCATGAAATTGAACATTCAAATTATCGTAACTTTTACAGATCTCGAATTTTCGAGAAAATCACAAGCTTATAAAAATATTTTGTTTTTATTTGGCGATTATGAAAAATACCCTTCTTTTAAACAATAGGTCACATTGCGGAAAGTGGTTCATGGTGGTAGCTAATTTTTAATTGCCAGCTAATAACATTGCTTGGACATAAAGGTTACGTATTACTAAAAAAACTTAAGCGATACCAAGCGGTACTTTTTCACGCTTAATTTAAGTCATAATAAAACATGACTTAAATTAACCATATATTTTAAGCCCTCAAAAATTCTAAAACAGCTCTAAATATAATCTTACATGATCATAAATATTTTAAGAATTAAACTATTTAAAATTACATTCAAATCAGACCACATAAATTGACATTCTCCCTCTAAGAATCATTACAACTGTGCAGAAGGAGAATACACATGGAAAAGACGTAGGGCACACAACCAAACCCTGTGACAGGTGTCAATTGCCACAGGCGGGATTCGAACCCGCGCGGATAATAGCTCTCGGAGTACGTTAGGGGATTATTTTTTTTTACTTGTGACAGTAGAAACTGACTTAAATTTATACAAAAGAGGAAAACAAGGTATATTTCTTGTTTTGTTTTTTTTTTTTGTATGAAAAACATATAAAACGTTTTGTTATAAAATTGGAATAAATATATATTTTGAAGATGTGATGCGATCAAATTGTTTTGACAATCAGTTTGGATGTAGGGACCCCAACAATCTCCTAAATAACAATTTTAATCATTGGGGAACAAACCTGAGTAGTTCCCAATAGTAGCATTTCACAATCTGAAATCTGGCGATCATGGTCACTAGGATCGCCGACTTTATCTTATTAAAAAATTAAAACTTTACTAAATGGCACCAAATTATGTTTAAATGTCAGTATTTCAGAGTAAATTTGGTTACAACTCCAACAAGACTAAAACATATTTTAAATTCAAAGAAAAATAGTGAATATTGAAGTATTTCTTCAGTTAGTGATAACTGATAGAACTGTTTAACAATTTTTTAAAGGTTAATTAGTCAGTAAAACGAAGCGTGCCTTTGACTAACTAAATTAATTTTTTATAATTAAGCCTTAATCAAACTATTCAATACAACTTTAACAAAAATAATTTAAAATATTTTTCTGGATCTAATACAATTTAACTTGTAAACTTTTAATTTATTTATGTCCACCATACTCCGCGTTTTATTCTTTATTGCATTCATAGTGCTAATTCTGTACTATATTATTTGTCATGTATCCATTCCATATATAATTCCATTATTTAGCTAATTTATGTTGATTCAAATTTCTTTTTAGTTGCGACTTACTGCCTTAATCAAGACTGTAATGTCAACTTTTTAATCTTGTGTAACACCTGAGATTCTGGACAAGTACATTGTTTAATTTTACATGATGAATATCATTTGCACAGTAATGCCTGCTCACTTGGAATGATTGAGGAATTGTATCCTACAGATCACAAGGGCACTCCACTTTCTCTTTTTCAGTGTCTATAACGGCCACATTAATTTATTTCATATACCAGATGCAGAATTTCGATCAATGAAACCATAAACTAATTCTACCCTTTCTATGTGTTGAACGATTTAGTTAAATATGCAATTCAGACAAGGAATATAATGTCAATTTATTTTTTTTATGGATCTTTTAAATGCCCGCGACCTTATTCTCGTTATTAAATATTTATTTAAGAGTCAATTGCATTTTTTTTTGCTTTGGCTATTGAGATTTAATTGGCTTGTGTAGACGGTTTTATTTACGGTTTTATACTCATTTATTCAAAATCTGTAAACTTGAAAGTGGCACTGTAGAGGGTAATAGCGTAACTGCAGAGGGGTGACTCACGGATGCTGAAAACGGGTTGCAGGAATGGGAGAACGACCAAATATTCAGATCTTGTTGAGATGTCTAAATATGTGTCAATATAGGGTTTTTACCCCCAATCGTACTTCTCAATCCATCCTGTACGTCTTTTAATTGCCATCAGAATCTTGTGAATTCATATTTCGACATGGGGTTGGTTTTTGGAGTGTGGACGGCGAATCCTTTAAGCCACAATGTAGCGAATTCTAGGCATTGAAACAAATCCTATAAGCTACAGAAATTTAAAACCACAGGTTTATAGCAGAATTACAGCTTGAGTAGCTTGAAGAAAATGGTGCTGATCTAAAAAGTGTTACGCTAATTTTGACGAGCAGTTTATAATCTGCAGATATACATGTAAATCCATTTAAAATAAATTTAATATATCAACACAACACAAAAACATTGCTCATTTTTCAGTCATTGGCTTCCACTGCGCGGGGCTTGGTTCTAATTGAAACAGGGAGGCTACAAAATCGCCAACAAATGCGAATTGGCCCACTACGTCATCGCTGACCTGCCCTCTGAGTGGGAAGTACGTTAGATGTGGCAATTATATTTGTCTTATTCTATCCTTCACTTAGATCTTATTTTCTTTCCTTTTTCTTGGCTGGTTACTTATTTAAGAATACATACGGTATGGTATATGAATAACAACGCAGGTTTCTTTGCAGTAATGCTCATACCTGTATATTACTGGCATAATCACGGTATATTTGCAATTTGATAAAGAAATATTCAGTTATAGTTGATATAAAGGTTATATAATGGCATTATATTTTTGTTTCAGGAAAAAATGTACTTAGAATTAATTTCTCCATTAAATACAAGGTGTTCTCTTTAAAATAAATATACAGTTTTCGCAATCTTTTTATATTTTAAATAAATAAATATCGTGGACAGTGTCTGAAGATTGTCAGGATGGTTAATTTTACATGGTTTTGAATGTATCAAATATTTAATGAATGGTTGAGTTATGATATGAGGTGGGATATGATAACTTAATTATAACACAATTTTTCTGATAATTTCAAATCGAGTATTGACCAAAGTCAAAATGATAGTTTGATGAAAACCAAACTTTATAGGTCTACATTAAAATTTCTAGGTCTGCATTAAAAAAAGATTCCGTCCTTAAAATAAAAACTTCCAGTCACCACATTTTCTTTTAAAAAAAGTTATTTTTTTAGTCAAATAATTGAAAATGAAATTATAATGTTGGTTAACTCTGTATATTTGTTACACTTAGCTTTTTGACTGAAGAAAGTTTGGTTAATTTTCACCCAAAAAATCTGCTGTACCATTAATTATTATGGGACACGCTATACAGTAAGAGATTAGTTATACAGCTATACAGCTATACAGTACGATACGTACATTGGAAGATATTAAATACATATTAAATGGTACATTTTTATGTTAAAGTTAGGTGAATTTACTTACGTTCAACAACCCGCCGCCCCCTTCTTAGTGGAAATCTAGACGTTGCCAGATCTAACCGTAACTCTGCATGAGAGGTCTTCAAAAAAACCCTAGATTTATAAAAATGCATTGATGTACAATCAATTAATATAAGCCAATTTAATTTTCAGACTGTGTTGCGTATACCAAAGTTTATTGTTATCTTTTTTCAATTTAACTACTGTGAAACAATTTTAAACAGCTAATATTACTTTAAATAGCTGTGAAATAATCATTTTAAAATGTCTAATATGAGTATTGTGTTGATGTGACAACAGCGAAACAAGACAGAAACTACGTACAGTCAAACTTCCGGCGAGTCGAAACAGAGCCGGAATATTTGTATAAACGTACTAGGGAGCTAACTATTACACGACGAGTGGTACATATTTAGGTGTGGTAATGTCAGTGGTCACGAAAAATGAAAGTTAAACCCACAAATACTCATAAAATGTTTAAAACAAAAAGTAATATTACTTTTTAACTAGCGTATGGTCTTTTGCAGAACATAGATGTTTTTACAACTTTTTTGTCTCTTGTTAAACAGTTGCAGTTTCGTCACAGCCGATTTTCTGTTAATTCATGAATTTTACCTCTAATCTGACGAAATACAGTCTTAGTTGTTTCAAAACTGGTGTTATGGGAGCATGTACTTGGAACAGGTATACCCTTAAAACAGGAAGACATCATACCTTATTGTTAAAATTCTAGATTTCGTGGCTACATCGAGGTTTCAGAATTTTTATGATAACAGGTACAATGTGTTAATATTCTAAGGGTATACATGTTTCAAATACCTGTTTGGCAGGTATAAAAATTTAGGAATTAAGACTTGAATATTTCGTCCCAATTTCATGAGCTTTGTAGATAAGTCCTTTTAAGGGTCATGCTTCGTGACCACTAACATTAACATACCTAATTACGGCTGCACCAGTAAGTTAGCCCTCAGTGTTTCATTATATTATTATGTATTTTCGGTGAACTATTGTTTCGTAATAATAGTAACCTGAGTCCCACTCTGTTGCGACGCGCCGGAATCAACATATGCAACTATGTTATATCTGCGCGTCGAAAACAAGCTTCCAAATTCACTGGGCTAGTGTTAGAGGACTAGACGAGTATCGTCGTTTGGTTAGTTTAGTAATACGAGTATGGAGGAGATAATTGTTTGAGGAGGATGTAACCGGCATTTGTGTTTTAGCTGATAGCGCCGAAATTTTGGAAATTCCTATTTGGAAATTGTTCGTTAAAAATGGCTTTCATATCCTTTACAGACCGCCCGCTTATAGACCATTTAATTATTTGACATTTTTCGGCAATCTGTTAAATATCCATTTTTGTTTTTAAGAATATATGTAGTGCTTCTACTATACTCTCGTAATAACGCACTTTTGTAATCAGTGACTAAACCATAATAAAATATAAAACGTTATTACAACCCGCCTGGCTCCACCGTAGTCGTAAGCAGCTGTACCGACACACCGGATGTCTTACCCACGCCTGCGCTCGCGATTGATTCCGCCTCATGTGGTGGCATCTATTCAAGATAGAAGTTAACCTTTCATTCTGCTATGTACGATTTAGGGTGATTCGTACTGCATATGCAATTACCTATTACTTTAAAATTACCGAAAATAATTATATTACCTGCTATATCACCCGTTATAGTATACCTATAATTATTTTTTTATCATAGTCACCTCTTTTTATCATCAGCCATCTCTGTGTTTTTTTAGCTAACAGGCACTGAAATATATGGCGGTACTTTAAGTTTATATAAAACAGAGATGATTGTTATGTTGAGTACTCGATACTTAGTTTATGCTATGCATTACTCTCAAATGCGTAAAATGTCGTTATCCTAAGTATGTATGTATATACAAATACTTGCATAAGACACATTGTATTTAAATGAAATTTTATCAAAAATGCTAATTTTCACTGTTTGATTCATCTCGTTATTCTGTAAATGTATTTACTATTATTAGTAACTTTGGCAATAAATAGGTGTTTTCAATGATTCGTAGCTAGTTAAAATATGTGTATATACACTATATTAGTATTGTAATACAACAGCGAATTTTCTTTATATCAATAAATATAAATATTATATTTTTTTACACAATATAAGCATTGTAATATGTATATCTCTGCGGTGACTGTGATGGTGCTGACGACAAAATGGTTTCTTAACATCCTTTTGTTTTAGTATAGTTAATCGACATTTATAGGTATTGTGAAACATAACCTAACATTATAAATTTATGAGGCATTAGTCACAGAAAATCCATTATTCGATAATTTATCTGATAAGAAGTTGAATACACTTTCATAATGTGGATAGAAATTTACCGAGGATGTTGCGCAAAATGACAGGAATCAGCCGAGGAAAAATAATAGGATATATTGACTGGCGTATCTATAGCAATAAAAGGTATACATATACAATCTATTTTTATATGTAGTCCTCCAAAGTTTTTTTGTTTTGTTTGGATATCATTTTGTAACTGGCTGAACGGGTTATTTAGATTAGATTAATAGATTGCTATTTTTTAGATTATTAGGTACTATACCGCATTTTGTTAAATTACGCCATATATAGAAATGGTGTAAATACACAAATGACAATTGTTATTAATAAGAAATGAATAAACTTGTAAATGTTTCGTACAAATTATTACGTACTACATGTGTATAATAGGATAATACCTTCACAGTATTTTATAAAATTTATAAAATTTATAGGAATACAATTCTGAAATTTGGAATATGTATACTAGGCCTAAGTGGGCTTTTTTATATAGGGGATACTTTCCCCTATATAAAAAATTCTATTATACCGCCTTCTAAGTTATAGCACAGGGTTATTTTCTAATCCTTTATTGCGTGGAGCCATCTATGTACATAATTATGAAATTAAATGCTCCACAGTTAAACATTATTCTTTCATAGACGGTTCCTTTTTTGGTATTCACTGTATGCAAGTATGCCATGTTTTACTTCCATATCCATGTAACTGAATGGAAGTTTAGTGTTCACATCCATGTTTTACAAGCTTTTATTTAACTTGCAATGTATGTTTGTTTATTTGTTTGTCTGTTTGTTTGTACCTATGTATATTCGGGTCACATCTTGCAACTGAATTTTAAAGTAGTTATCCTCAACCGATTCAGATGAAATTTTGCATGCACGTTTAGTTTGGATGACAATGCATGGTTAGCTAAGTTACGTCATTCTAAATTCAAAATGGCGGACGGTCTAAGATGGCGGAATAATTATTTTTTGCGCACTCCCATGATATGGGTATCAAATGAAAGGGTTTGCTGAGAAGAAATAGGAAAATAAAATGAATTTACTCTAAATCCAATATGGCGGACCGCCCAAGATGGCGGACTAGTTATATTTTGCGCACTCCCATGATATGGGTATCAAATGAAAGGGTTTGCTGAGAAGAAATAAGAAAATAAAATGAATTTACTCTAAATCCAATATGGCGGACCGCCCAAGATGGCGGACTAGTTATTTTTTGTGCACTCCCATGACATGGGTATCAAATGAAAGGGTTTGCTGAGAATACGAAAAAAAATAATAATAAAATGACTACCTACTCTAAATCCAATATGGCGGACTAGTTATTTTTTGTGTACTCCCATGATATAGGTATCAAATGAAAAGGGTTTGCTGAGAATAATACGAAAAAATAAAATGACCACTCTAAATTCAATATGGCGGACTAGTTATTTTTAAGCACTCCCGTAATGTGGGTATCAAATGAGAGGGTTTGCTAAGAAGAACACGAATAAATTGACGTCTGCGTTCAACCCTTCGAGGAGATGGTGTACTACTGTCCGGCTAAACAGTAAGACTTAGCGGGGTCGTGCCTTAACTAATATCAGCCTATACCCTAGGCAAATTCTAGCGGCGGTGAAAAAATTCAAAATGGCGAAAAACAAGATGGCTACTATACCAGTTTTAAAGATTTATAACTTGGTATAGGTTAGGGATAGTATGAACAGGTTGAGAAACATTTAGATACAAAAACACGACGATAACTAAAAAATAAAAAATAAATCAATATTTTTTTTTTAAAAACAAGCTTTTATTTAAATGCTCTAAAAAGAAGAATATAAACTTTAAACTGAATTAAACCCATCAATTTATTACATTACACAATTTATATGATATAAAAGCTTGTCACGAGATTTACTTGTGTAGATAAACAAGAATGTATTATTTATGTAACTTGATCTTGACATAAGAAAATCTAAGAAAAAAATATGTATTTTATAAAATAGGTAAATACATCTACACACGTAAATCTCGTGACAAGCTTGATATCATATAAATTGTGTAATGTAATAAATTGATGGGTTTAATTCAATTTAAAGTTTATTGTGTTGTGAAACATTGAGACCAAGTGTAAGCGAAAACCAAAATTTCTTGTGTATACAATAACTTGAGAATGCTTTAAGGTATCAACTTACGCTGAATCGGTTAAAGTGTTGGGGGTTAAATGAGGGTAATACTTACACTTTTTCCTTGTCTATATATAAATTGCAAACTATACAAGACATACTCTTCAAATTTGAAATGCACAATATAGCAAAATGTCAAAAAATGTAAACGGTTTTACCTTATTAGGCTTAGGGGTTGAGGTGGTTGATGGGGGTAAGTATTTAAAACCAGTCAAAAACATTTTAATATACATTTTAGTAATCAGTAGAGGGCGGCCCCAGAGGACACGGGAAGAAGGGGAACAAAATAAAAAGGAAAATTTTAAATATTATGGATCATAAAAGTCAGATGGGTCATAATGGTAATATATAAATTGTAAAGGTCGTATTGGTCATTTGAGTTATCAAGGTCGTGTGAGTCGTTAAGGCCATATGAATCAGAAAAATCTTGTGAGTCATATAGATCACAGGATTTGTAAAGGTTATTTCAGTAAAAAAGGCCATGAGTAAAAAAAGGTTATACGAGTCGTAGACATCACATGAGTCATGCAGGACATTTCGATCAAATGCAATTGTGGTAGTAAATGTCATATAGGTCTCAAAGATCATATTGGTCATAAAGAGGTTCTATGGGTCATAAACTTTATATTGGACATATTAGCTATATAAGTTACAAAGGATGTACGAGTATCAGTCATAAAGATCACAAATGTCACAAATGTCATCAAACATCCAAAGATCACAATTTTAAGAACAACTTGATATTTTTGGCAACTTAGCAAGCGTTACTATAACTGAACTACAAGTAACTGAATATTGTACTGTGAAATTATTAAGGAAAATATTAAAAAAGTTTGCTTAACTTTTGTATTATTGATACTCTTACCTATATATTTAAAAGGTAAGCCATATTGTTTACGATAGAAATCTTTATACTTTTAGGCATAAATTATCATAAATAATTAAATGTATTGCGTTATAAATCAATTACGGAAGATTATTTTTCTTGTGAAAAAAGCATATTTTACAAGGAACAGATCGGCAAGTAACAGTATGGTAGTAACAGCTACAAAAGACACAAATATTTAATTTTTTTCTTTAATGATTGTACGGTACAAAACTCGATTACTTCAAAATTGATAACGAATATTTAGTAACTTTTTACATTTATTTTCATGTATCAATCTTGTCATATTAGTTGCATTCTTGGATTCCTTTATTAAAAGGCAAATTTGCATCCAGTACACCAAGAATTCCCTAACGAAGACTGATGCCAATATTGAAATTGGTCAATAAATTGTTACAAATATTACAAAGTGTCAACAGTTAGGTAAAAATATCTAAAATTGGACAATTTATTGGTATGTGTAATTGATATGTGTAAAACAGTTTTAAGAATTCATAGGTTGTTCCACTTACAAAAGTTTGTTCTACTACAGATAAAACCTCTTACCTATGACACCCGATATAATATATAATGTCGACATTGTTATATAGAATAAAAGATTTTGAGCTTCTTGAAGAAAAAATATATAAAACGATCTACCTAAAAAAGATACATGGCTGCCACACAATAATTTATTAATGTAACTATGTGAAATATTTTTTATGAACCCATTTTTTATCAACATAATAAAAATGTAGCATTGCAAACTTTTTAGGTAAAAAACAGAAATAATCGCAACGAAAGTAAAGTTGGTTGCATCCTAAACCGTAAACATTATTATTTTTGAAAGGTGGGTAGTAGTGCAGGTATTTTTCTTCAATTGTATTTTATAGCGTCTCAGTTTAGATTTTATTTTTAGTTGACAACCGCAATATTGATGCTAGTTGGAACTAAAGGAAAAAATCTTTTAACGCAATATATCCAATCTACGTAATTTGTTAAATAATTTAGAATTTATTTACCGATTCTCATAGTTGTGATACGAAATCTGTAATAAAATCAACAAAGGACCCCACACAGATCTTATAGGAAGTCCTCGGTGAAATTGACCCGATTTTTAGACTTTTAAGCTGACCATTGAGATTTTTAATCAAAAGTTCCAAAGGGCTCAAAATGTTAAAATTAATAGCTTTTCTGATACGACCCTAAACTGTATGTTCTCTATCATTGTTGGAGTTGAAAAATGTGCACATATGATTTTCAGACCTGTTGTTCGTCAAATAAACATTTAATAATTTACAGTTGTATGGAACACCCTATTAATAATTACATCAATAATAAAATGACCAAGGCTTCTTGACTGGCATTCAGGATAGGGTTATAAATACAAGGAGCTACCAGAAACATATCCTAAGATATAACATCGAAGACCGATGTAGAAAATGTAGATCTGCAGGCGAAACTATAGAACACATAATAGGAGGATGTCCAGCGCTAGCAGAGTCAGCATATCTCAACAGACACAACCAACTTGCGGGATAGGCTAATCATCACCGACCGAACAGTGGACTTCAACCGATCAGATATTGTGCTGATCAACAAGGAACAACGAAGAGGAACCATCATAGACATCGCAGTGCCACTTACTTACAACATTCAGAAGACTGAACGGGAGAAGATCGCTAAATACGAAAATCTACCAATCGAGCTGAAGCGCCTATCGAAACTGGAGAAGGTGGAGACGTACGTCCTAGTAATATCGGCAGAGGGCGTGATGACGACCAGATTCGCCAAGAACATCGCGGCATTAGAACTGTCTTATAAAATTATTAGAAATGGTCAGAAGGCAGTTGTACTACAAACTTGTCAAAGTGTTAGAAAGGTTTTGGGACAGGGTGAATTTCCTCCCCTCGTCTGAGCCTAATTTCTGCTGGAGGCGGGGATGAGATATCAAGCCATCACTGTCTGCAGCAGGAATGGGTGAATGTTTCCCAGCGTTTACGTTGAGAAATGTGACTATAAAGTCGGCGAAAATATAAAATAAATAATTATAAATAATTATAAAAAGTAAATATAACAATAAATAATTTTAAAATGTTTCATTTCAACTTTTAATATTACTTTTTAATCTATGTATTTTACTACCGTGACCATAACTTTGCATACTGAATTTGATTGAAAATATGTGTGGTGCATTCTGGTGGAATCCTTATTACTACAAATCTTATTCCAAGTTTCGGATCGCTAACTGACGGTGAAAATATATTTTAGGGCCGTATCTGAAAAAAATATTCAGTTTAACCCTTTGAGCCCATGGGGAGTTGATTGGTTAATTATGGACAGCGAAATATCAAAAATTCAGACAATTTCACAGAGGGCACTTTCCATTAGAAATTTATGGCGTTCTTTAATAAACATTAGAGATCCAATGAACCTCTATTTTTCTTGGCATATGAGATTATGTTAAAAATAAATAGTTTGTGATAAAATTACAAACATTTTAATTTGTCAGTGTTTTGTGTAGTCAGTATCGAATATTCGTTTTTATTATTTTCATCCATTCCAGGGTTTTTTGGACGCCTACTTACAGCGTTTATTATACGAGAATAAAATATATTATACAAGATTTTTATTACATTTTCTCTATTAACTCCGAAGTTTATATAAAAACTGTCGCCAATAGAATGAGTACTTCCATATTCAATGTTTACACATGTAATGACACTAAACCGCTAAGAACATCATGTTATGTTTTTAAAAAGGTTATCACTTGTTGAAATACATAATAGTATCCTAGTATGTATTTCAATTTGACCTTTAGGTATGACCTCTATGACCTGCTTGGCCCATATGACCTTTATGGATAATATAGCCATTATGACCGATATGACCGTTTTGACCTGTATAGCTGATATGGCCAATTTAATCCATATGACTTTTAAAACCTATATTGCGTCTATGACCTAAATTAGTTTAATGACCTCTATATGCTTTAGTAATTTATGACCTTCCGGACTTGATTGACCTTTATGACTGATATGATCTATTTTGACTATAGATATGAAAATAAAAATGAGTGTAGGTATTTAATAAGGCGATATTTGAAATCTTCTTATTAAGATACAACCGAACATAAATTCGTACATCGTAGATACAGTTTGTGTAAAGCCGACAACGGCCGGTTGTGAAAAAGGACAAACAGAAGTGAGACGACAGATAAGAACTGTATACGTTAACAATAATTCACATTAAGATGCAACAAAAGAACAGCCCCATTACCTCATGTGTAAGACAAAAAACACCGTCACCTAAATGAATATCAATTCAATATTTTATATTACTTCTATTATTAAAATTTATGTTAAACACATTGGTTTTATTTATTTTGAATATTTATCCCCTCAACCCCCTCAACCCTAAAACGAATAACCTAACAATCTTTACGTTTGCAGACTCTGTTAGGTTGTAGATGATTCTTAAATTTGAAGTGCATATCTTGCTTTGTCTGCGAATTACCTATGGACCGTTAATTTCATTAAATGGAAAAAGTGTACTATCCTCATTTCTCTCCAACTCCTTAACCGACTAATCTTAAGGGGTTAGACTCCTCTGGAATTTTTTTTTTTTTGAAAAAAATTATATGTTGAATGATATCCAAAGGAATTATTGGTGGGAAAAATGTTTAACAATTAATTATTTTTAACCTAATTTGTGAAACAACTATGTCGCTCCGAAATGTTCGAAAATACCCCTCTGCTACGGTATTTTTAGATCATATATAGCCTAGCATTTTGTAGTATCTGCGGCCCTATTTCAATCCAATTTCATTCCAATTCAAGTCAATTTTTATCCAATTGACTTGAAATTTTGACTGTAGCTTCTTAGATAAATTGTCTAAAGCGGTACGACGATTAACGGTAAACGATTTTTCGATCAGTTAAAAATTACGGTTTTTATAAACAAGATAATAAAGTTTTTTTCGTAAAATTTAATTTTCTTTTTTAAAACTGCTGGCATTTTGCAAAAATTTTTCATGTAGATAATGAAAAAAGTAGCTTGTTAAAAAAATTGCTGTGTTGCCCACCGGTGGTCAACAAAAAAAGCGTATTTGTTCGATGTGTATTTATGACGCCATTTTATATTTTTTTTGAGCAAAAAATATGTATGTATATACCTCATTATGTACTTAAGAAAGTCCTAAAATGAGCAGAGCAGAAAAAAATTCCCAAAGAATGCTTTGATTTTTCGCACTCCAGAGGGACCTTACCCCTTAAAATATAGTCAGCTCCAGACCTCGGCATGATACATAAGTGCTTCAAACAAGTTATTATATTAATGCGTTGTCCAGTTATCATTTTACAGAAAAGTTGTTAGGCAACCCGACAGAGACACAGAATTTTTTTAACTTAACTTAAAATTTCGACGTTTCAGAATATTTTAGGCATATTTAGCCAATAAAGTTTTACTGAATACTAACTGTACTTCCATTCCACTACATGTGTGTGGATGTAAAATTAATGTAGAGACTGAATAATATGATATTTCAATTCCCTAACCCACCTCAAAACCCTATAAAACGCCACGCCACATGGATATCTTTATTAATTCACACCGACATCCTCTTCTCCCCCTCCCGTGTACAACAAAACTACCATCAGCCAAATAAACGTAAATTTAATATTTGGTTTGGCTACACATACATATTGTAACGTTTTATTTATTTCGGGTTCGTGAGGTATGAAAAATTAAACTCGCACTTTTAAACTAACACTATTTATTTAATTAATACAACTACGGACTAACACTATTTAACTACACTAATTTATTTTTATACAATTTATATTAGAGCGTTGTACGGAGAGCACGCCGTTCACATGATTCCAATAGAAAACTCCTGTCCCGCGTCGAAATACCCCGTTATATATCCATACGGATTCTACCAGTTGCTTCCCGGCGCTTCGATTTCCCCGAAAAATCGGGCAAAGCAGCCGTGATCTTTCGACGCGGCGCTGCCCGCGTACGTCATCGACGTGCGGTGGGCTGGATCATCGAAGCAGGCAGGGGCGGACTGGCCCAGCGTTCGTAACACTGCCCCTCCTTAAAGACATTTCGTCTCGAATTGTATCGTCCTCTGGTTCGTGTCGATGCTTGCAGGTGTTTGCCCAGTTGTTTCGTGAACTGACGACCGATAGGCTAGCAGGAACAGGTGGAGAAACTGGTCCCAGTCCCTCTGGTGGTCAGAGACTACTTTGGATAAGTTGATGGTCCTATTCATTCGCTCCACCATTCCATCTGACTGCGGATGCAGTGCAGTTGTCCTCGTCTTACGGATGTCGAGTGTACGGCACACATTCTGAAACAGAATGTAATTCCAGAGGTACACCAAATCGACAAATCCAGTCCTTGATGAGAGCGTCCGCCACAGTAGAAGCCTCTTGGTTTGGAAGGCCATACGCTTCTACCCATTTGCTGAAATAATCCATCACGACGACGATATATTTATTTCCATTATCTGTTTCCGGAAACGGAGCTGCTACATCGATGGCAATTCTTTCAAACGGACTACCCACGTTGTATTGTCGCATTGGAGCCTTCGGGTGCCGTTGTGGACCATTACTTGCAGCGCACACCACACATTTCTTGCACCACTCCTTCACGTCAGTAGTGCAGTTCACCCAGTAGAAACGCTCCCTAACTTTTCCCAGCGTCTTCGTTAGTCCGCCAGTGCTTCCATTGTGGATCTCCTCCAATACTTCGGGCACTCTGTTTCTGGGGACTATCAGTTGTTTTCGCTCTTCGGTACCATCTGATTTCTCCAGAACGCGCTTTAGAAGTCCGCCGCTTAAAGCGAGGGAATTCCACTGGGCCCAGTATGACTTTACGGTTGGCGAGTACCGTGATATCTCTTCCCAAGTGGGTTTCCGATCTTCTTTCTTCCAATCCACAATTGGTTTCAGATTCGGATCATTCTCTTGATCTCTCAGAAGCTCATCCCACTGCCAATCATCATTCACCACCGTTAGTCTGCGTATTACGACATCCTTTTCAGATGATGGCGGTGCTTTCTTCTTTTTCAATACGGCGACCTCGAGTGTGACGTACCTTAGCACCATTCCAACGCCGAATTGGCCTCTTATGCAATATCTCCTCGACGACTCGCCTTATCTTTGCCTCATTGCAGGTTCCTTCTTCAGCATCTTCCTCCGTCTTACGGACCTTAGCTTGACTTCTGCAGCTTTGTTTAGCGGCTTCGAATTCCAAAGCTCGCGCCAAAGCATCCACCAACTTGCTGGGACGAGCGGAGTCAGAGATTGACGGGTCTCAGTATCACGCAGACCATCTAAAAATGCCTGCACGGCTAGTCGTTCCATGACGTTCTCCGGCGTAGATGAATATGCCAAACGAACTAACCGCGCTATGTCCGCTTCGAATTCCTGCAGCGATTCGTTACTTTTCTGATAGCGGTTCTTCAACTGCGAGTGGTAGACATGCTCGAGATGAGACTGACCATAACGCATTTCCAGATGTCGGACAAGTTGATGGTAGTCCTCTTGTTCTTCAAGCGAAAGCGTCTGTAATATATCCGTGGCATCTCCACGTAGTGCTAATGTCAGCGCTGTAGTCTTCTCTGCCAACGACCAACCATTTGCCTTCGCTGCAGCCTCAAATTGCCGTAGGTAATTGACCCAGGAGCTCTTACCATCAAACTGTAGTGGTTTGCTCAACTCAGGTTTACTCAACCTGTCGATGTCATTACCAGGTGACTTCAGAGCGGTATTGACCACTCGTTGTTGTTCCCCATTTTCTAAATTCAGCGTTGCAATTTTCCTCTCAACTTCTAGAAATTTATTTTCAATTTCTCCAAATTTTCCGTCCACATATTCGCCTATTTGTTTCTGGAGGCAACTAGAATTTTCCGTAATTTTCTTTTCCAAGTTGTATAACTTTCCAGTAGTTTTTGATCCATGTTTTCTATTAATTTCTGTTCCATCCCTCTTAAGTTTTGCTCCATCCCTCTTAAGTTACTAGAATTTTCAACCAACCTTTGATCCATCCCTCTTAAGTTTCCAGACGTTTCCTCAAATTTCTGTTGCATTTGGGTGGCATTTTCTAAAAGTTTCTCTTCTAAATGTTTCTCCAAGCTTCCAGAGTTTTCTAATAATTTGTTCTCCAAACTTTGCAACGCCGAATTTATATCGCCAGCAATTTCGAATAAATATGTGTTAGGGTTTTCACCTTCATTTTCCAGAGCTTCTCTAAGTCTATTTTGCAGATCGGCCTTTTTCCCGGTGGTTTCACACTTCCGTTCTTCTAGTTCTCTTTTCAAATCCGCCACTTTAAGGTCCTTTAAAAACACCTGTCTTGAAGCCATTTCACTTAATTTATTTATCGCGAATTTATTTATTTAAATGTTTTTATTATTCAGTTTTTTTTTCACACCCAGACCTGACGCCAATGTAACGTTTTATTTATTTCGGGTTCGTGAGGTGTGAAAAATTAAACTCGCACTTTTAAACTAACACTATTTATTTAATTAATACAACTACGGACTAACACTATTTAACTACACTAATTTATTTTTATACAATTTATATTAGAGCGTTGTACGGAGAGCGCGCCGTTCACATGATTCCAATAGAAAACTCCTGTCCCGCGTCGAAATACCCCGTTATATATCCATACGGATTCTACCAGTAGCTTCCCGGCGCTTCGATTTCCCAAACAATCGGGCAAAGCAGCCGTGATCTTTCGACGCGGCGCTGCCCGCGTACGTCATCGACGTGCGGTGGGCTGGATCATCGAAGCAGGCAGGGGCGGACTGGCCCAGCGTTCGTAACAATATGTTTTCACAAATGTTTCTTATTTTTTCGTATTCTTATTATGTTTTATTTAATTTCCCACTCCCGTACTTTCAAAGGAGGTCAATCAGAGGTAGAAAATTTGTTTTCGATTATACTTAAGATCTCGACGTTTCAGAACATTTTAGATCCATTTAGTCAATAAAATTAAAACAAAAATCATGAATACTATACCTACTTCCGCTCCAATGAATGGAGATGAAAGTAAAATGAGATATTTATAATTAAGTAATTCTTATACCTCAAAAACCTATAAAACGACACATCGCAAGAATATCGTTATTAATTCACCCCCTTTTATTAATTCACGCCCTCTCATATGAATTATAACAGGAGGGGAGAAAAAACAATATCAGTCAAATGATCATAAATTCAATATTTGGTTTGGTTACAAGTTTTAACAAATTTTTTAAGGTTTTCCTTATATCTTATATTCTATAATTCTATCTTATATTCTACTAGCGACCCGCCCCGGCTTCGCCCGGTTTACGACATCACATTAGAAACCGCTAAAATTATCAGTGTTTCTCTACTATATTATGCATGTATTATACATATAAACCTTCCTCTTGAATCACTCTATATATTAAAAAAAAACCGCATCAAAATCCGTTGCGTAGTTTTAAAGATCTAAGCATACATAGGTAGTAGAAAGAACATAGGGACAGACAGCGGGAAGCGACTTTGTTTTATACTATGTTATGATTAATATCTATATTCTATCCCCAATCCAGTACTCTAAGGAGGTATGGGGGAGATGAATAGAAGACTTTTGTAGCGCTCTTTTCAATGTGTAATTATAAAAATGTATGTTAAAAACATTTATTTTACCTATTTTGAATAATTACCCCTTTCAACTCCTTCAACTCCTAACCTAGTAAGCTAAAAACTATAATATTTGCAGTTTATTTTATGTTGTATATGTGCATCAAAGAGTAGAGTCTCTAAGGCGGGTTTTTGACTTATTTTGCTTTTTCAGAAAAAAACAAATTTTGTTTATTTTCATCATCTATGAACCATAAATAGTCGATCTCACCATAAACGGGTGGTCAAAATATCCTCCCCTATCTTGCAGCCCCCCTTAAACCCATGTATGAGGCATATGCCTCATACATGGGTTTAAGGTTTATATGTATATAATGTAATACATATATAAATATAATACTAATAATATATAATAAATAATAAATATATAATGTAAATAAATATAATACGTAATAAATATATAATGTAAATATATAAAGCATGACATTATATATGTATATATATATAGCATGACATTATATATGTATATAATGTCATGCTTTTGGCCCTAAAAAGTCCATCGTACGGTCAGGCACATATGCTTCCATCCATGACGTACATCTGAACCACCTCCCTCCTATTAACCACCCCTCCCCCTCTCTAATAGCGAAAGCCTACACAATACAAGAACGATTAACACGGAGTAACAAAAAAATCTGTTTTTTCGTTGAAACTAACCTTCCATAAACAATTCACCAGTTAAAACCTCCACCCACTCCTCCCTCATTCGCTCATAAAGCTTTCATCCTATCTGCTTCACATAAAATAACAAGTGTGCCTTTGCAGCGTAAGTTGAGACACTTTACTATATACTCGTATTACTTAATGATTGCCAGTTAATAGAAGCCGTAAGCTTTTATGAATGTTACATACAAATAACTTTGCGTCCATCATAATCTTGAAGTTTGCATCTAATATTTTTGATTACAGTTGGTGGTGGAAGGGGTAAGGGGAAGGGAGATGAAGTTTTAACTGGTGGATTGTTTACGGAAGGTTAGTTTTAATGAAGAAAAGGAATATTTTTTGTTACTCCATGTTAATCGTGCTTGTATTGTGTAGGCTTGTGCTGTGGTAGAGGGGGGGTGGGTGGTTCAGATGTATGTCATGATCTCCATGATGTACATGTACCTGACCGTACGGTGGACTTTTAAAAGACAAAAACATGTTAATAGATATGTGCCTCGTACATGGGTATTTTATGGTTTAAGGGGCTGCAAAAGGGGGAGGGTCATATACTCTTGTGTAGTAGATGAAGGTGTAGATTCCCAGGTCATATCATCTGCTGAAGAACTTGAAGACTTATTTAGAAAAATATATATTTACAGTCTTGGAATTTCTACATCTTTAAGAATGATAAAGCTTTCAAGTTTTCGTAGTTCGTTTGTTTTCTTTGATGATACCAAAATATAATAGATAAGCAAAAATTTATAAAACATACATATTTAGTTTTTTTGTTTGTATCATTTACGATTCACCTTGTTGGTTAGGTGTCAAGATATAAAAAAGACACCCTGGAAATCTCTATTTGCACTTCTCCCACTTCGTAAATGATAGCGTATTTCTCAGGTATGTATCAGGTATGAGGGTTGTTTTTAAACTGAGTCGATTACATGCAGGAAAACAAATAACATATTTATAACCCCTTTGTACAAATAACATTTTACTGCTTTATATTATAATGCAATGGCTCAGACTGGGAAATCCCAGTTAATCCCCATATTAGGGCATAATTACCCTGATTGAAAAATCGTATCCTACAGACAGTTTAAAAATTATTTGATTCAATAGTGCTATGAATAGAAGTAATAGTACAAGATCCGGATCTAAGTCGACCTCCCCTCATCCTTTTTCCTAATTAAATATATATTTTATACAATAAAATGTATAAATCAATATATCAAGGCTATTTTTAATTACAAAGTATTTAATGCAATTTTTTGTGGTCATTACGGTCATTCTTTTTCAAAAAAAATAGTACCATTGGAAAACCAAAGATGTACATAAAACGTCAAATAATTCATTTTTCCCGCCGTATACGGGATTGCCAGGTGTAAACAGGTGAACTGATATTAGTAAATTACCCTCATAGTTTTTCCTAATGAATTATATATGAAAATGTAGTTAATGTTATTGCGGACATGATGGTATAGGTTGCCTTTGCGAAAGTCCGCAGAGTCTAGGGTTGCCGCGATTTAAAGTATGAATAATTGAGTAAGAGATAAGGCGCGACGGAGAGCACTGCACGTATTAATATATGTGATAGAGAAGGATACAGAACAACATCCATTCATTTTTCAGTGTTCTGGAGTAAATAATTAACAACAACAATCATAATAAAAAAAATATAATAGTAATAATAGCAAATCGGCAGAGGGGGTGATGACGACCAGATTCATCAAGAACATCGCGGCGTTAGGACAGTTTTATAATATTATTAGAAGTGGCCAGAAGGCAGTTGTACTACAAACGTGTCACATTGTTAGAAAGGTTTTGGGACAGGATGAGTTTCCTCCCCTCGCCTGAGTCTAATTCCTGCTGGAGGAGGGGGATGGAATATCAGGCCATCATTGTCTGCATGCTGAATGGGTGACTGTTTTCCAGCGTTTACGCTGAGAAATGTGAATACAAATTAATAATAATGAAATAATAGTATTTAAAAAGCGATAAAAGAGATGCAATATTTCAACCGAAATTCTGGTATATATAAATAACAAACTAAATAAAATATATAAACAACAACAACAATATCAATAGTAAGAAAAATAACAATAATAATAATTTTAGTAATAATAGAATAATGTATGTTTCCTTATTTTTTTTGCGGTTTAACGCAGGCAGAACTTCTGCTAGATATATATATATAAGTATATAGTAAATTAACAATATATAAGTAACATACACTAATATATTTTTATTTATAAAACAGGGTCAATAAAAGAAAATCATTTTTGAATACAATTAATACATTTATTGTTACAAAAAAAAATATCGACTGCAGTGCTCTCCGTCGCGCCTTATCTCTTACTCAATTATTCATACTTTAAATCGCGGCAACCCTAGACTCTGCGCACTTTCGCAAAGGCAACCCTTATACTATCATATCCGCAATAAAATTAACTACATTTTCATATATAATTCATTAGGAAAAAACGATGAGGGTAATTTACTAATATCAGTTCACCTGTTCACACCTGACAACCCCGTATACGGCGGGAAAAATGGTAGGCAACCTTACTTTTGCCGTTTTATGTACATCTTTGGTTTTCGAATGGTACTATTTTTTTTAAGCAAAAGAATGACCGTAATGACCGCAAAAAATTGCATTAAATAATTTTTAATTAAAAATAGTCTTGCGTGGATATGGAGCCGCAACCATAGCACATTGTATTGATTTATACATTTTATTGTATAAAATATATATTTAATTGGGAAAAAGGATGAGGGGAGGTCGACTTAGGTCGGGATCTTAGACTATAATAGTTCGATGCCTTACAATCAATTTTTATAGATGGTCAGCAAGGATAAAAATGTTCACATGTTCAAAAGATACTAGTTAAAATTATTACTTTATTTATAATCTCGGCATAATCTCGGCATACACATCAGGCTGTTTGTTCATTTCTAATGGCAATTTTGGAAATGTCTTGTAACTTTAAATGCACATGAGTATACAGTGTATGTTGTAAAATTAATAGCCAGCCAAGAAAATTGGGAAGGAAGTAATAAGACAGATGTAATTGCCACACCTATCAGACACGTCCCATTCAGCGGACGGGTCAGTGATTATGTATTGGGGCGATTCGCATTTGTTGTCAATTTTATACCCTCCCTATTTCCATGAGAACCAAGCCCCCGCATTCGGAGTCAAGCATTGGAGGTGGGGCAGTTCGCTCTGATTTGTGTAACGTCACTGTAATGTCTACCTCTATCTCACTTAATGAATATCTTTCTTCACATTTCGGGAATAAAATTAATTTAACATATTGTGTTATAACAAATCGACAGGGAACAGGGAAAATCGAACTGTATTCATATAAAGGGAAAATTTAATTTTTGGAAAAACGTACTGGATGTTCTTATTAATTTTGTCCTGAAATGAAGTTGATGATGTTTAAAATGATACCATCTATTTGTTTTATATTTACATATTTCTAATAAGCCAGTCAAATTACTCGGGGCAAATGGAATATAATTCTCCTATCGTCGAAACTCTATAATATTTTTGGGAGGTGGTTACCACCCCCAAATAGAAAATATAGGTTAATAATATTATATAAAATAAATATGTAAAAAAAACGTAGATCTCCAGATCCCGCAAATTCGCTTAAATCTTTTTCGCTTAAACAATGACGTTTCAGAACATTTTATGCCTATTTAGCAAATACAAATTAAAAAAAAAATCATGAATACTATACTTCCACTCCACTACGTGGATGTGGAAATATAATGAAATTATAGTCTAAATAATGTAATATTTGAATTCTTCTACCTCAAAAACCTATAAAACGACATATCACAAGAATATTTTTATTAATTCACGTTATGATACAACAAAAAAACCGCTCCCTCCTGTGAATTACAAACACCATCACTCAAATTCAATATTTGGTTTGACTACATATAAGTTTTCACAATGGCTCAGTGGTTTCCGGGCATTGTTGTGTACGACAATTTTTCATGTTTCGCCGATCATATTGTCGGCTTCTTTAGAAGTTACTCTGAGCACTGCTCAGAGTTGCTCTGAAGTTACTCTGAGCACTGCTCACAGTGCTCGAACCGTCAATAAAGAAATTTCATTATACATGGCAATACCCGGAAACCTTCGAGTCATCAGACAACGGCCGTGAAAACATTCGCTATAAGAACCGTTTTCCTTATAGTTTATTCTATTCTCCCTCTCGTACTCCAATGGGGTGTGGGGGATATGAGTAGGAGACTTTTATAGAGCTCTTTTCACTGTGTAATAACATTTATTTTGAAAACATGTATTTTACCTATTTTGAATAATTACTCCTTTCAACTCCCGCAACTCTCAACCTAGTAGGCTAAAAACTTTTATATTTGCAGTTTTTTTTATATTTATTGTATATGTGTATCAAATTTGAAGTGCATATCCTGCCTCATCTGCGAGTTAAATATAGACAAGGAAAAAGAGTGTTACCCCTTAATCGATTAAGCTCAAAATCTAATCACCTCCAGACCTCGTCATGGTACATAAGTAGTACAAATTTTAAGTTGATATCTTAACTCGCTTTCGAGTTATCGCGTACACAAAGAAAATGTTCACAGACAGAGAGACCGATGGACAGACAGAAAATTTGTTTTCGCTTAATCTTAAAATCTCGACTTTTCAGGAAATTTTGAGCCTATTTAACAAATAAAAAAATTAAAACATTTTTCATGATTACTTCCACTCCACTAGTGGATGTGGAAGTAATTAACAATTGAACATCGAAAAATAAAAACCTAAAAAACGGAAAAACGAACCAACATCACTTTTTTGGAATGGAAGATCCTGTATAATTTTTACTTCCTGTATAAGTTTTTCCCCTGACTTAAAAGTCAGGTGTCTTTCACTAATTTTAATGAAGTGCTTTATTGTCATTTATGTCAACAGTGAATTATTTCGCTTAAAGTTTAATAATTATATTGACTGTCGGGCTTGGATGCCAATAATATGAAGAGCTCGGGGAAAGCTGTTCTACAAAAACTTTATTATAGTTAAACATTCCTCCAAATGAGGAATCAAAATAGCTCACGTTAGATATATACAATGGATACCACCGGTTCCCAGTAGTTTAACGTTTTGTGTGTATATATCTAGTTGTTAAAAAAAAAAGTTTATATATATTCTTTTATAATATGGTATAATATATTATATTTTTATCTCTATATTATATTTTTATAATAAAATATAATAAAGTTTTTTATTACAGAAAGCCTCACATATGGTTTTCTAAAATTAAATAGACACAATACTAGTAAAAATTAAAGTAAAATCAATTTAAATAATTAAACAATACTGTAAAATGTATTTTTCTCAAAAAGGTAAAATTTGTCAAATATGTTTTTAAAAAAAGCTTTTTCCCCCGTTATCTTCGTTAGTGCTCTGATGTTTATAAATAAACACAAGTGTGTTTATTTATATCTGATAATTTTTAAAGAGTGTTATCATGAAAGACATAAACAAGTTTAATTCTTGCTTCGATATGTATTACCTATATTTTAGCATGATGCCAAATATAATTTAGTTCATATACTTTATTCACAAAATAGCAAAATATCAAGAGTTTAGCACGAATACCAAAAAATAGTTCCTGGACCAGAAGCACAGTGAACAAACACAATATGTTTAAGTAGTCAAAAAGTAGTCAAAAAGCGTCAGGAGAAAAACCAGACAAGTAGTTAAAAACACAGATGAATATTTTTACTGATTTTTTTGCAATTATGTGAATGAAATATACGATTATTTCGTATTTTGCAATGTAGTAAATTTCGAAGCAGGAATAAATTATCATTTGGTGGCAATCTAGGGCATATAGTCTAATACAATTATTTAATGTTTTAAATAATTATCATTCTGTTTACATACGTCAATAGAACATTGTTTCTGAAATCAGGAGGAAATTTGCGATTAATTGGGTGCATTTTTGTCAATTGGATATTTGTCAATGACAAATCTGATAATATCCGGTGAATTATACATAGGATAAAAAATGTTTCAGATAAAAATACTCCCATTCTTCTGTATGTTAAGTATTGATTTCCATTCAAAAAAATAAATTTAATCTTGAAATGACCTTGAAAACATTATCAAAAAGTCAGTGAAAAAATAACTTTTATTCGAAACTTATTGTTACAAAATGTACGGTTTCCGAGATATGTCTGCATTATGTCCGAGATATGATGCACCCGATATAACATGATTTTTGCTATCTTGTATAATAAACTCCGTGGATTGTTGTCAAAATGTGAACAGAAACCCTGTACCAAACATAAATAATAAAATAATTTGCAGATTTAATAAAGTCGACATTTACTGTGAAATTCAACCAACATTCTGTTACCAGCTAGGTGTGCTTAAACAATTAACTATTCTTCGTAGTACCTCTATAGATTTTTGTAGAAAAATATATCAAAAACTGTTTCATTAAACATACCGTCTTACTTCTGACTTCTGATGTAATATAAACTTCATAAGTATACGACGTTTTAAAAATACATTTCATTTCTAAAGTTTATAAGAACAACATGAACTACAGCCCTAAATACTGTACATTAAATTAATTCTCCTGATTATTTTTTTTTAATATTCAAAATGTTTTCATAAAGGAATAATGCGTTCTATCTCAGACGTTGCACTTCCTTTATTAACAAAAATGCATACCTATAAGTATAACAAACATACTATTATAATATATTGCATTCAGAGTTAAAAATGCATTTTTTTCTGTTTTGCATTAGGTATTACTAATCTTCAAAGGAAGTTACAAATGTATTGCTCTTTTAACTAATAAATAAATCGAAATACAATTATTTGTGATTTATTTGTTTGCTTAATGTATGACTAAGTGTAAGGTGGTTTACACGATGATGTTATTTCCTAGGCATTTTTAATCTTTGATCCAGACTGAGATAAACTAAAGATAACAAAAGAAATAAAAAACAAATTTAAATATTTTACGATTGAATGATGGTACCTATATTTGACGCAGGGTTAAACGACTGATGATGTGATCTATTATTATACATATTTGTTAACAAAAAATCTAAACTGGTAGTTTAGATAAAATTTCTGCAAATCATATCCTGGTAAGGATAGTCAAAACTTAGAACTTAACCTCTGAATAATATAGTGTCATTGTCTTTTAAGCATCGTGTTATTAATTATATAATTACTTGCATTTTTAATAACATCGCTTGGGTACATAATGTAGCTTTATTGCAATAATTATCCTTGTCTGCATTCTTATCAGGCAACAGTAGTCTCTATGTTTAGTGTAGTTAGAAAACGAAGTAGGTAGTTTTTATATTTTTTTATCATAATCATAATCATAACATAGTATAAATCAAAGTCGCTTCCCGCTGTCTGTCTGTCCCTATGTATGCTAGATTTTAAATGCAACGGATTTTGGTGCGTGTTTTTTAGTAAATAGACTGATTCAAGAGGAAGGTTTATATGTATAATACATGCATAATATAATAGAAAAACACTGATAATTTTAGAGGTTTCTAATGTGATGTCGTAAACACCGTGCGAAGCCGGGGCGGGTCGCTAGTATTCTATATTTTTTGGTAGCATTTCATTAACAAGAATGCAGTAGAAATATAATGTTAACTAGGTTCTCTATTGAAATCATACGTATGTTTGTATCTAATATACAGGGAGAACAAAAGTCTGAAATAAAAATTACTTCTATAATTTTATTATTGCTGAGCTTTGGAAAAAAAAACAGCAATCTACGGCGTTGTTATTATTTTTTTAATCTGTTGCATATTTTTCAAAAATTTTCCCTCGCCAGGTTTCGAGTTATGACGTCATCGACAAACTTTGCAAATTGTAACTCCTCCTTTCTACTAGCAGGACAAGTGCATTTGTTTCTGGGTAAAATCATGTAATAATATAATATTTATTTTGATTGTATCTAAATTGAATGAATAGGTAAATAAATAGTAGGAAACAAAATATTTTTACGTTATATTAAATGTGAAATATGCCGGTAATTTTGATATTAAGAATATGGTTACTGATTTTGATTTTATAACCCGCCGCCCATTTGCTCCATATCTTCCCAGATTTTTCCTAACCTCAAAAAAAGCATTAAAAACCCGGAAAATCGACAAATTAGCATAAACGATGTAAAAATCTATTGGTCGGTGAAAATCATGCCCAGAATTATGAATTCCCATGTACTTTTGGCCGCTGAATACGATCCCACAGCCAGATTTGCTCCATATGGTCACAGATCTTGCCTAACCTCAAAAAAAAGCATCAAAATCGCACAAAATCGAGAAAACAGTTGTTGATTGATGAAAATCATCATCAAAAAAAATCATGAAAAATTGGTCCGACACACGTTTGAGGGTTTAAAAAGGGGGGGGGGCACTCCATAAGGGACCCCATATCCCAGTAACTTTACAATTAAAGCTGTAAAATGTTATAAGGTCAGAGGGGCTTAAAAGTTGGAGGTATGCGGTTATTGGAGTTTAATAGCTTTAATTATAAAGTTTCTGGGATATGGGGGTCCCTTATGGGGTCTCCCCCCCCCCCCCCCCCCCTTCTTTAAACCTCAAACGTGTGTTGGACCAAATTTCCTTTAATCTACTGTCCAAAACCTGTAAAATAAAAAAATCACAATGATTGGAGTTTTCTGTGGGGAGTTATCTTATTTTGAGAAAAAAATTGCCGTTTTCGCCCACTGTGCGGAATCGTATTCAGCGGATCAAAAATACATGGGAATACATAATTCTGGGCATGATTTTCACCGACCAACAGATTTTTACATCGTTGATATGCTCATTTGTCGATTTTTCGGGTTTTTTATGATGTTTTTGAGGTTAGGAAAAATCTGGGACGATATGGAGCAAATCTGACGGCGGAATCGTGTTCAGCGGCCAAAAACACATGGGAATATACATGTGGCACCTCTCGGACAGACAACTTTTTTATTTTGTGTGCCTGTGTTATTTTTATCATTTTCCTGTAATTTATTGTTTAATAATACATACTTATTGAAGATATCTATTGTTTGATGTTTTGTCTAATTTTAAGTCAAGAAATGAAAAATAAACTTAATTTTCTTATGATGCATTAAAGTTTCATTTCATTTTTTTACTTTTACGACAGTGCAAATATTGAGATTCAGATTAATAACAGCGGTTGAGCGAATCATTTGAAATATAACAAATGTGCTTAGTAAAAAATGTACTTTTTATTTTCTGTAGCAGTGGTTACAAATAAAAGAAGTCAATGATGCCATAACTCGAAAAGTGTGGAAGTCATTATCTTCGTAATATGTACTAGGTGAATGATTGAATATTGCTTCCCCTCCTTCCATCATCGTTAATATTTGTGATAAAAAATTGCGCCAAAAATGAAGAATGTCATGTTTTAAATATTTTGTTTTAAAATACTATTTGTTTTAAAAACTCCTATATTTTCCAATACAGCAATATAAATCTTGTTGTTTCTTAGTTTTTGAGGTATGTATATCTATGTATGTGTATCTACCACACTTGAAAACGTGTGGTATATACAAGTATGCGGCCTGCCCTGTAATTCTTGTATCTAAGCCTTAATGTAGTTTTTTTTTTCGAAACTCCATCTACAGTGTCACACATAAACATTACATTAGTGTAAATCCACCATAATTCCATATTTTGTTGTTTTCAAGTGCAAATATCTAAAAAAAAAATATCAGAAATAACCCCGCCATGTTTTATATCACTGTATTCAGTGAAAAATAGGATCCTTAATTTTTGTAAAAACATTCCGGGTGTTCCATTTCAAACAATATCGGATAATTTCTCGCTGACACATTTTTAGCCCTTCTACAATAATTCTATATTTAATAATTTAATAAAAGATATAATAGCGTCATTTTCTCCATATATTTTTTATCACTAACCTTAACGGAGGTAGAAAGGGGGGGGGGGGCAATTCTCGGTTAATCACCTATCAGTTTGTAACGATTGATATGACATTGAAATCTGTCATTCTTTAGGCCTTATAACTATTCGGACATTCGACCAAGGCTATACCGTGAGCTATTTTTCTGAAAAGTTTCAGAATAGTTCAGAAGAAATGGAAAGGACAACCTCACTTACCATTTTCTTTTACCCTCCACATTATTCTCCCTCTCCCTCCTTTTCACTTCCCGAGAAAGATGCCGTTATCGCTCTATATACGCATGTACATATAGAGTGTATCCCACTTAAGGTATATCCCCCTTATATGTTATATAATATTTATTTACAGTCAAGAAGCCACTTTTTTTAGTAAGTAATTCACATCGGAATCTGACTACAAATAAAGAATTTAGAAGGGTGGATATAAGTTCCATCCATAAAGTTTGCACCATATGGAAAAATTACAAAAGCAAACAAATATGCCAATTCTGTTTGCATTTAAGATAATATTTTGACCATCAGTTGTCTGGGCACGTCTTTAAACTAAAACAATACCTATCGAACTAGTAAAAAATTCATAATGTACGAGTAGTATACGAAAATTTGAAATTGAGCCAATAGTAAACTACCTTTATTTTCAATCCTAGAGAAAGATATTATAAAAATGTTTTCCTTTGTAAAAGAATATCTCAAAAATGAAGTTTCAGTGCAATATTCTGAAAAAGCGGTTCTTGACGTTTTTTCAACTTACACTCGTACCACAATTCGAACGAAATCGCTCATCACTGACATCGTATTTTCTGGAGACTCTTCTCCAAGAAAAATATTGTCATTGTTCAAAACAATGTATATTGGCAACGAATAACTCAATTATAAAAAGGTCAGTAGAAAATGAACTAATTTTTGGTGCGAACTTTTTTTATGTTAAAAAATAATACGAAAAGTAAATAATTATGGTAAACCTCATAGAAAGCACACTTTTTGAGGCGGTACTTTTGTAATAACAGTATTTTTCTTGTAGAAGAGTCTCCAGATAATACGATTTTAATGATGTGCGATTTCGTTAGAATTGTTGTATGAGGGTAAGTTGAAAAAATGTCAGGGACTGCTTTTTTCACCATACTGCACTAAAACTTCATATTGAAGCTAATCTTTTACAAAGGAAGAACTTTTATAATATTTTTCTCTAGAGTTGAAAATAAAGGTAGTTTACTCTTGGGTCGTTTTCAAATTTTCGTATGCTACTCGTATATTATGAATTTCTTAAATGCAAACACAATAATTATTTTCTCATATGTATGGTGCAAACTTTATGGATAGCACTATTTGTTATAAAACTAGTAGATACCTACTTTACATAACGTTATTGTCGAATATTTCTAATATTTATATAATTTTGTTAAATGAAAGTATAAGCCAAAATTGCCGAACATACAGTGGATAATCGGTACAATGTTCCATGCTAATTAAAATGGGATATGCACCTTTTTACAGTATTTTTCTAGCAGGAATATGAACAGTAATTCCAGAATAATAAAACTTTTTCTTCTCATTTAACCATGTTGGTATATTACGTGAAATATCCGTATAGTATTTACGCTTCATATCAGTATTACTATTAAAAGAAAGTTCCTGTATCATTTTATGAATGGAATGATAGTAAACATATTATACACACTAATTTGTGACGTACACTTTCGTTGTGTATGAAATAGGATTTGTGTAATAAAATCAGGAAGTATAGTCATTGTACCGCGGTTAATTGACTGAATAGTAGGTATGCGCCAAAATACAACAAATGGGTTTTACCAGAAGAAATTGTTTTAACCGGAGCTGGTAAAATATCTCCGGGTACATTGTACATGTGCAGCAAAAGTAATATACTCAATGAATCAGCTAAAACAAAACACCTAAATCTACAGTTCAACGTACAAGGTACTTCATTGTGAAAATCATCAAATGTCATGGAATTGGAGTATTGTGGACCGTCCCATCGAAAAACAGGAAATTGTCACATGAGTATTTATATTAGGTAGGTATATTTTCATAGATACGTTTAAAAGTTAGTAGCAAGGATATCGAATTGTATGTGTTATAACAATGTGTGACAGCAAACAAAAATAAAACGAACATAAAATTAGTCACTACAATAATATTGTTTTGACATGTTTTCTTTGTCCATGATATACAGTGCGCGTCTAAAGTTCCCTCCCCCACGTATTTTTTACCGTAAAACTTAAATTTATAAATTTCAAAATTGTTAAATCAAAATACAACTTTTTTAAAGGTAGTTGAGGACGTAATCAAATGAGGAAGGGGCGCCATTGGGAAAGTTAAATTTAAATGGGACCAAATTGTAAGCAGTACATCATTTGAGAACTAGTTTCAACTCTTTTTCAATGACTGTAACATGTTCCAGATATTTCAATTTATTTACGAGTTATAATTGAAAATTGTTACAGTTTTCAATTGTTGTTTAATTTGATTGTCATGGAAAACAATAATTACAACCGTGGCAGCAAGCAATTTAGATACCATTCAAAATAATATTAAACTTAACAAAAACGTGCAAAAACATAATTTCTGAATTAACAAGTTATATTAGAGGCGTATTGATGCAAAATTGCTCTGATAGTTATATATATTTCAAATAATCTATGTGTCTTTACTTTTGTTATTAACTATCTATAATATTTTGTCGTGAATTATTTAAGCATACATATTTTCTCAGTGTTGTATTTTATAAATTTTCCGGGCTGTATAGAATTTTTCAGCCCGTTGTCAATATTGTAATAATAATAATAATAATAATAAAATGCGACATGTCACAAATTTTAAAACAAGTTGTATGTAATATTTGAAGACTTTATTAAATCTGCATCCTTTTTCAGGTAGGTGTTTCAGATACAAACTACGATATATAACGTAGTGATTCGTTTTAAAAAGTGCCTTGAAATTCATAGTGTGACATGTCCAAGTCTAGAGACATCCAAAAAAACCGTCATCAAAGTTGGCCGAGAAAAAAAAAGACATATTTCTATTCTTAATCGAATTTATAACCTTATTTACTTGTCAAGACTGTCACATCATATGACAGCCATTGTTTATTTTACAAATTATGACAGTCACATGTCAAAAGTTTGACATAACCGAAAAGCTTAGACTGACCGCTATTTCCATCTCTCTCGTTCATAGCCAGAGTTGATGACATACAAGTCACATGCAAAGTGAAACATGTCTACTAGAGCCAATGAGCTGACAAATGATAGATAACATGATCACCCGCGTGTATAAGCTGTGATCTGAATATTGATGAACAATGGAAGATGTATAATAATGGGGTTAGTGATGAATTTAAAATAAATAAGAGTTATTTCAGAAACTACTTTTATGCTTCTGCTGACAGCTCTCTCAAACAAAAACTGATTATGGACAAAAAACTCCCCAAATTAAGATCCAAAATCTTTTACGACCACTTACGAGAAGAAAATCCTGATGTGTTGGTGTTTTATTTTAATTCTCAAAAGAATTTACAATTGCTGAAGGTACCTGATCAAAAGGCTTACAAGTTCAGTGTACTGCAGTACGCACATAAACTTTTACAACATTATTGTGGTTATTGGAAGTTCAAAAACACAACTTTCAGTTAATAATATTTATAGTTTTGTGTGGATCGAGACTGAGAGGCAAAAAAGCCCAAATGAAATTGCATCAATTGCATCATCTCGATCTATCTAGTATCTACGTAGAGATACTGACAATTCGAAATTTGCTTCGTTACCATATGAACCTAAATTCACCCGCGGACTAGATAAAATTAAAAAAAATAAATAAAAATATTAATATCAATTTGGTTTAGAATTCTAAAAATAAACTACAGACGCTTTCGGGTAACCCCAAAGACAAAATCGACAATAACGAAAAGTCAGGAATATACGAAATAAGTTGTAAAGATTGTGATCAAAAGTATATTGGGCAAACAAAAAGACCTATATTGACTAGATTTAAAGAACACATGGCTCATTTGAAATATGGCAGAACAGAAAAATCTTGTGTTGCCCAACACGCTTTTGACAACAACCATAGGATAGACATGAATAATTTAAAATTAATTAGAAATGTAACAAACAGTAGACAGTTGGATGCTTTTGAAAGTTTAGAAATTATTAAGTATAACAATAATATGAATAAGGACAATGGTCCAATACCCACCAGTCTACTATTTGCTCTGATAAACAAAGACAGTTACGGTTCAGTGAACCGTGACAACAAATTTGGTATAAATAGTGCAAGTGTGTAGGCTAGAATTTAGTTTTAATCTTCTCCTGAAGATGCCAACTTGGTTGGCGAAACGCGCGTCGAGAAAACTGTAGTAGTTCGGTGTTTCGTGGAAGACGTCCAGTTTTTTTATACCTGCTACTTGAATCAGAAATTGAATTTCAAAATTTTGTTCCCAAAACTTGATTGTAAATAAATGTAGAACATTTTTTTGAATTCTTACTTAGTTTTCTCACGTAGTATTACTAACGTAATAATTTCATTCAAATTCGGCATGTTTCCTACGTGGCTCATTTTCCTATTAGAAAAAAAAAATCTCTCTGTACAAAATATACAAATAATTTAAAAATATATATTTTTAAATTGCGTTTTCTGTCTTCGAGTATCTGCATCCATATACAAGTACATACATATAAACACGTTATCACGCTTTGACATTCTTGTACAAAAAACGCTGTACCATTCCACTTTTACTTTGATGTTGCTGCTGTAAATCAAATAAGGCATGGAATACCATTACTCTGCCGCCGTTTAAGCTAAACAAAAGACTATAGTGGGTGAGATCAACATTGGCGAGATTTTGGAATGCTGGGAAACGAGTTCTTCCTATAAGAAATGTATCTGATTGTTCATATTATGGAAATAAATGGTATAGAATTTAGGAACACATTGTTATATCGACGTATAAGAATGATGGTAAAGCCGCTTTATCTGTTTTGTGTACACTCATAAAAATAATTTCGTAGTCATAAAATTGACTCTAAAAATAGGTATATGTAAATATTGCTGTATAAATATATTTTTATTGGTGAAGAAAAATGTACTGTGTGTATCACCTCAATAATTTTTTTGAATTACTTAAAACCATTTAACTTTAAATGCTATGGCTATTCTCAGACCCTATACAGACTCTTTATTCGATTAAAATAAAAAATGACTACTAAAACTGCATAATTATTTTAAACAGAACACAATGCACTGAATGAAAAATTAATTTCAGTACATTTTCAGATTTCAAAAATGTATTTCAATATTTCAGTACACTATAGAAGTATTATTTTTAATTTTTACGTTATTGAATGAAAATATATTCACTTAAAAGTTATATATTCCCAACACAAAAATTTAGAGGCTGCCATCAAACAGGTAGGAGACAAATTTAATTTTTTATTTTTATCAAACATACTGCATCCATGTACATAATAATATGTTACAACAATAATATAAGTAAATTATAACGAGCCATCCAAAAAAAAATCATCAAATCTGGTCATAAACGAGAGAGATGGAAATTGCGGTTATGTCGAAGCTTGAAGTGAAACTTCTGACAAGTGGCTGTCACAACTGTAAAATGGCTGTATCGTAATGTAACAGACTTGACAATTAAATAAGGTTATAAATTTAAGATTAAAAATAGAAATACATCTAGTTTTGCTCGACCCACTTTGATGACTTTTTTTGATGGCTTGTTATATGAGAGTTTTCAATACTTATTAGTAAAGCCGGCTAAACAGCGCGGCGGCCCACAAAGTTTTCACACATCTCAACGTAAATAACAGGGTAAGTTTAACACATCTCTTTATAAATTGCAACAGTTTCTTGTTTTCATGAATTTTGTTTTTGCACATACAAGTAGTAAGTAGTATGACGCGTACGATTATGGCCCGCCGCCCGGATCTGCCGGCTTTACTTGTTAGTATGGTACGGAAATGTGTACGGCAACGCAGGGCTCGGAACTATAAAACTTTATGATAATGAAAGTATAAACCATATTTTTTTAAGCGCCTTGTACAATTTATATGCGTGTATTTCTTGTCCGTGTTATGTGGCAATTGACCCTTCCCGAAAACGCTCCAGAACCCGCGTATGCGCAGTAGTAAGCCATATCGCCGCAGGAACGCGGGATACTCTTACGCAGTTTTACATGCGGTCAGACAAACATTCCGAAGCCTACATAATAATATTAAAAACCCATATACATATTTTTACAGTATGATGCAAGTAGCAAAGACACAAGGGCAGTAAGATCTAGTCGTGTAGGACTACTGGAAGATTTAAAATATTTAACTTGATGCAAAATTAAGCATAAAAAGAAATGACTGTCATATAAAAACAACAGACTAATACGATATTTTTGACATATTATAGAAGTACTAAAGATTGATATTTGATTATGTTTGACCGGTAGATGCCGGAAGTAAAACATATACCGCTATTAACTGTAATAGATTTAATGAAATGATGAAAAAGAATACGAATTTTTAATTAATAATTATTAATTAAAAATTCGTATTCTTGAAACATTTTTCAGTCTTGTTTGTATACATGTCCCTAAAATCTATTGTTTTCGAGATAGTAAATATTAGAATGTTCTTGAAGTTACCAGTTAGTTAAATCAATCAGTCCAATCAGACACAGCTATGAATCTTAATCTGAGTCTTTGGCAGGCTTTTATTTTTAAACGCCATACTAAAACACTATAATAAGGCAAAAATGTCGTATTAGTTTACTCCCCACCTTATTTGTTTTATATAGAAGTAACTTCAAAGTAAATTTTTGACATATTTTTATTTGACATTTTAACTATTGTTTGTGGGAAAATTGAACGAACTTGTTTTTAAAATAATGCTGTAGTTAAAGAAACAGAATTACAGAAACTCATGTGTAGGGTTCGGAATGTTTGCCATTTCGCGTGTTAAACTGCGTTAGAATATCTCTTCCCTTATTATATAGAATACTTATCTTAATACATAGAATCCCTTCCGCACTGGGATGGTGTACTACTGCGCACACGAGGGTCCTGGCGCTTTGGCAGGATCTTTAAGTGGTACGTATGCAGGGACAAGAAATACACGCGTATATAGTTTACAAGGCGCTTAAAAAATATGGTTTATACTTTAATTATCATGGAGTTTTATAGTGCCGAGCCCTGCGTTGTAGCACACATTTCCGAACCCTACTCATGAAGGTCCGAGGATAATTGTCAACAATGTTATCAAGACATTTTACATTGTCCATTGTGACAAGTGCATTGAAAATAATGATGAAAATGTGGTAGTTCAGGTTTTAAATACATTTACACTATTATATTTTATTTTCATTGTGTATTGAATTAGTGAATGAACATGTAATTTTAAGCTCATTTTTATGTCGCTGGATTGACTACCACTGGATGGTTATCGCATGCCACTAATTTCATAATTTTTTAAACAATAAAATACGCATTTCTGTTTCCTCAAGAGTATATTATTATTTTTGACAAAGGATTTTTTTGGGATGTTGGACAAATAACGATCTACTAATTTTCTGCCGACGTTTCGTCCAATTTACTTAGACTTTATCAAGGCTCAATTAGTGTTTTTTACAATACTGGTCTATGTCATACCAAAGATTGATCTTTTTCTCTACCTGCAGGTACATGTGTTTAAATATTTTAATAATGTTGTTATATTTAGTTCTTTTATTTTTATAACCACACTACACGAATAATTAGTATTTTTATATGATATTACATTATATTGTAAACATTAGTATAGAGACATCCAAAAAAAACGCATCAAAGTTGCCAAGAAAAAAGAGTATTTCTATTCTTATTCGAATTTATAACCTTATTTACTTGTCAAAACTGTCACATCATATGATAGTTATTGTTTATTTTACAAATTGTGACAGTCACTTGTCAAAAGTTTGACATAACCGAAAAGCTTAAACATGACTGCTATTTCTATCTCTCTCGTTCATAGCCAGAGTTGATGACGTGACGTTTTTTGGATGTCTCCATATTTACTTCAAAGTAAATCGAGCCTAGGCAATTATTCGTGTAGTGTGGTTATAAAAACAAAATAAATAAATATACAACATTATTAAAATATTTAAGCACATGTACCTGCAGGTAGAGAAAAAAGATCAATCTTTGGTATGACATAGTATTTTTACCAGTATTGTAAAAAACACTAATTGAGCCTTGATAAAGTCTAAGTAAATTGGACGAAACGTCGGCAGAAATATAGTAGATCGTTATTTGTCCAACATCCCAAAAAATCCTTTGTCAATTGATGTTTTATGGACGCAACCGAAAACTACCAGTATATTATTATGTTCTTTAGAGTTAGTAATTTAACTTACCCAATATACTTTTAGTAACGATGTAATACTGGGTTTAATACTTGTTTGCATTCCCTGTATAGCGTATCACATTTTTCCAAAAGGAAATCTTGGTTTTAGGACAAGCTATATATGACATATTTCGCAAAATACTTGTAGGCTAGCAATTATTTTTAAATGTATTTTGAAAACAATACATCGAAATCACAAAAAAAATAATAAATCAATCCTGGAGTGGGTACTGGAACCTTCGACGTAGAAACAAAAAACTGGACGTTTTCCACGAAACAAGCCAACTAATTGACACTTTTCGCGAAGATGCCAACTTGGTTGGTGACAATGCGCGTCGAGAGAAAGTGTAGTAGTTCGGTGTTTTGTGGAAACCGCGCTTTTTTTTTTATAAATTAATGTTTATTTTGTCGTAAATTACATTCACACTGAAAGATTTAGGTTAATAGATTTAAAAGTCGGACGTTTTTAGGAAGTTTGAATAAAGTTTGTTATTCCAGCACAGAAATTAAAATCTTAAAGGTAAAGGAATTTTGTCAAAACCGTCACTTTTAATCAAGTTATAAACATAGACGCACGGAATTTCAATAGTCCGCCATCGCAAGATAACAAAAGGTCCGAATGGAAAGGTAACATTGACGCATTAGTACTCTCAAAGTAAACGAAAGAGATAAGGAAATCCTAGTCGATCTCTAAGGTGTTCGGTAACAATTATAAACAGGTTTGGCATATAGTCCGATAAAAGTCTTTTCTTTGTTACAAATCGCGGTGGCGTCTTTTTGAACTATCGGCCTATTTGGATCCTCCAGAGGAGGTGAAATATTTACTAGTTCTCTTTGTTGGCAAATTCGTGTTAAGCATTTCCTGACATCTCAATTCATGGTTTTCTATTCAATGAGTGGGTGTCGGAGACTGGCGCTCATTCTCTCATTCATCGGGGACCTACCACGTCTAAATCTCGCCTTTAGCTGCATCTTGGTCAGGTAGGAAGCATAAACGTTCGTTAGCAGGGAGCATATCGAGGTGGCCATAACATTCCACTATCCCTTAATTAATTACTTACATTTGCACTTCTTTACCGTTGTAAAAGTTGTCTTATACAGGTTGATTAGTATTGAACTGTACAGGGTATCCCAGTTTAACGTCTCACAGCCGATATTTTAGTTTATTTTTGAGCTAGAGAGAAAACTCAAACGCTGAAGTTATGCAGAATTTACAGAAACTGAAGTTGGTCTCAGATTTATTATAAAGGGTTTATTAAAGAGATATTCTCAAAAAACTAACCTTAAAAAAATTATGTCAAATTTTAGTGAAAGATATTATTAAGGCGTATACAGATACACATTATAAAAGTGTCTATCATCACATTCGAGTTCGGGTCTCATCGGAAATGACTGTAACTTCAGTTTTTTGTGTCTGTACCTATAGTTTCTTTTTTGTTACTTTTTTTTAGAATTCCAGTGCTTGACGTTATTAAAGAATAAAGAGTGACGTTATTAAAGTTATACAAGACCTTACCTACATTTTTTTGTTATTTTCGTCTTACTAAATCTACAGATATAGTTTTATACAGTTATCTTTGTAAATAATGTGAATATAATGTCTTCTAATTATTTAATGATTAAGAATAAGTTGCAAAAAATATTGCAACTCAGAGATTTGCGACTCGGAAAGACGAGAGAAATCGAACGTATGCATAAAGTAAAGGTGTCTCAAAAAAATATAGTTATCTCCGGCGAAATCGGAAGTCAAGTGTGGTACGGACATTTTTGTGATTCTGGCCTTTCCCTTAAAGGAATGCTTTATATATATTAACTATCTATCTGCAGATTCAGAAAGACGAAAGGTATAAAAAAATACAAAATGCATCAACTCAAAAAACTGATGAAGTAATAGTTAATGGTCAAGCTTCTGGTGAAACCGGAAGTCGGGTACGACAACAGATACTTTTATAACACTTCTTGTATAAAACTACTCTTTAATAACATGCTGCACTAAAATTCGACTTATTTTCTAAATATTCGATAATAATGTTCCAAAAGTCAGTTAGATTAGTAATTAGACTCCTTGGAAGTTGCTTTATACAGGGTTCATGACTTCAGCATTTGAATTTTTCTTTCTAGTTCAAAAATGTTGTCGACTAATGTCCTCGAAGATGACAGGGTGATCAATCAATTTTTACAAAAATATGTCATTTTTTTGACAATTTTTGAATCACGTGACAATTAATTTATTTTCGATATACATTGTATTCATTTAAAAAATTTATCATCAATTTGACGATAAACAATGACGAAAAATCCAAAATTCTAGGACACTACTAGGAAAATTTTCATTTGTTTTGTTTGTCCAGAAAAGTTGATTCAGTTTAATTTTTTTTCAAAATTCGACAAATCATTTAAAACTGCATAAATCGAAGAAAAAAAGGAGCGAACTGTAATTTTTTTGGCACAGGGTCTTTAAAAGGGTTTTACACAATAGCAGTGTACATTTTCGATGTTTAATCAAACAAGTAATTAGGTTTTTATTATTATTCATATTAATGTTTACCAATTAATTTAATGTTTAAATCTAATAATAATAAAATTATGCCAAAAATAGGTCATTATGTAAAATACTTTCAAGGGGTGACAAAATGTACCTACATATTTTTTCTTTGTTTATGTACTTTTTAAATTTATAATGTGTCTAATCTAGATAAACATATATGTACTGGGTGAACTTTCCTGCATTTTTTACAACATAATGATGATAATTTTACTATTTTAGTATGCTCATGAAATTAAAAAAAAAATCAAAAATCAAGACAAGATCGAGACAATGTAACTAGAAATATATGAATAAATTTCTTCAACTGGTTTCAAGTCACCACCATAACAAATTCTGTCGAAAACTCATCATTGATCACCCTCTGTCTTCGTAGATGATGATCGAGAACATTTTTGAATAGGTATTACTTCAGTTCTTGCCTATGTTATCCCATTATAGCACCAAAAAACCAAAATGACAATGAATGTTATTAGTTTTTAATAAACGTGTATTTTTTCAACAATCTTTTTTTTTGTTAGTGTTGTTTACTTTATGTTGAAGTACTTATTTTTTTCACGAATATCTAACACATTCATCAATGACAATTAATATTTATCATATTATAAGTAGATTTATACGGCATTTTAAAACAAGATGTTTTTATCATTTTTGGAACGTCTTGTTCGAATATAATCTAAATATAAAAACGTGCTGTATTGATTATACTTATAATAATTAATAGCAATTTAAGTAAGTACTTGTACGTATTATTATTTTGATCATGATGAAAAATTCCATTTTTTTTTAAAATAATACCAAAAAATATTATTTATACTATGTATACTTTATTCACAGAATGAAATGATGATAAGCTAGCTAATACCAATTGTATGTTGCCATTCAGGTAGATACTAATAATTGAAACTTCCGTGGCGCAGGATCAAACTCTCCCTAGGAGGCTAGGTTACGCCTATGTCCATTTTAGCTTATTATACGCCATTTGTACATAAATCTACTTGTCACAAGTATGCCTAATCCGGATTCAAAAGAAAGTAAGTATCTTAACAATAGATCAATATTGCCTTTGAGTAAATATTTGCCGATCGTTCTAACACCGATTTGAAACGGTGATTCTAATGATTTACCACTCATGCTGAATCACCTGGAATAACAGCTATCGGAACCATCAAGCATACCGAGAGAGGAGGTAGCAGGGTGACAGCCCTTAGCCATCAATGGGAGGTCCACTGAGGGCATGTTGTTAAACAATCGCATATTGAGGGGATTTATGAGCCGCTAAGGATGAAAACAACGGCGTGAAGGGATGCTTAGAGATTTTTATCTATGTCTTTGATGGTTCTAAAGGTGAGATAAGAAAAATATAAGTATTTTCTTTCACTACCACAGGCGGCACTATCTCTTTGCTAACGGAATTCTTATCAGTGGCAACATTCACAGCGTTTAATCTTGAAAATTAGTGACACTACAAAATAGCTTACTGCCGTTCGTAAACAAAGGGACCTACCTGCAAAATTTTACAATTTGAGATTTTTGCGTGTCTGTGGAATTAGGCACAGATTTTACAAGTACAAATACCCTATCTTCATTGCAAATAGATCAAAATCCTTCAGCTCCTAATTAATATATCTCAACAGATAATAAAAGTTGAAAAAAAAACAATAATAACTGTTCGTATTTCTCAAAATAGTAAAATTTTAGATAGGAACTTTTGTTTATGGATGGCCATATAATTGGATATTATATTAGTGTATCTTGTCGTAAGCTCACAAGGCCGAATTTTCATAATAAAATGTTCAAGCTGAGTCTTCTGTGTTCGTCAGAATTCTCACCGCATTTTCTCATTTATTTTAAGAGCTACGAAAAAACAATACAGGGGTAACTTTTTTACTGTAGTTCCAAAGTATGCTCTCATAAAAATAATTGAAACAAGAAGTAGAGCTGTGTTTGTCAGGAGTATGATATACAGCGTGTCTCCAATGTATAGAGCGGACAAAATATGCTTTTCTAGTGAAATCCTCGAACACACTGATTTTGGTTTCTATAAATCCATCGTTCACAATGCTAATATTTTTTGTAGAAGTCGACTTTTATACAGTATACTTTTTTACAGCGAGATCTAATGAAACTCATTATGAAAATTCTCAAGAATGGGCGTGGCTGATATTACGTCACAAAGCTACTATCCAATAAGATTATCACGTAGAAAATTCACGGTATTTTTTTCCCTTCCGATTTTGTTTGGGGTTTGTTTTGCCTCCAACACTGCAGCCTTCAGGCTTATTGTATTTCCAGTTTACATCGTTATTTCATGTGAATAGGTTTGTTACCTTTATGAGGTTTAGTAGCCTTTTCACAAGATTTTTCTTTGGAAAGGCCTCCTGGGGGTTTTCTATTCCCAGAAGACCGTATCTCCAGTGTGTTAGTGCTGGGCACTCTAGTATAATGTGTCGGGATGTTTCCTCCTCCTCATTACACAGTCTACAAATAGGTTCATCTGAGTATATGTCCATTCTGTGTAGATGTTTCCTAAGGTGACAATGCCCGGTTATGAGTCCCGTGACAAGCCTTATCTGATTTCTACTCAATCGCAGAATCTCGTCTGTCAGTACTTTTGATGGTGTCTTTACCATCCATTTACTGTCTGTTTGACCTGGTATGTGGTTCCAGTAAGACTGGTGTTCTTTATTTTTCCACCGAGTCAGCCAGAGCCGCACTGAGGACTTTGGTATACCACACATTGGTTCAGGTCCAATGAATGTCGTTGCAGAGCCCTTTCTCGCTAGGGTATCTGCTTCTTCATTGCCTTCGACCCCTTTATGTCCTGGTACCCATTTAAGTGTTACCTTGTTATGGATTGCCAGAGCTCGGAGAGTTTCTAGGCAATCTAGGCAAGATTAAAACTGAGAAAATTAAAACTCAGTTTTAATCTTCTCCTGAAGATGACCTAAGTTGCCGAAACTCTCGTGGAGAAATGTATGGTAGTTTGTTGTTGATGTTACGTGAAAAACGTCCGTTTTTTTATCATATTGGTTGTTTTATTTTATTTTGTTTAATTTTAAAAATAATCTGTTCTACAAGATTAAACCAGTCACAGAACAGATTCAAATCACATTTATTAGATAATCCACATAACTATAGAGGTTATTAAGTTGATTTGGGTCATTGATACCATATATGTTATACAGGTCATATGAAAGATTATAACGGTCACATCGGTCACATGGTCATTTCAGTCATATTGACCATAAAGGTGATATGGGTCATACGGGTCATAAAAGTCATAGATGCCATATAGGTCATAAAAGCATATCCAAATACGTAATAATATCACACTGTTAAGACTATATGTTTAGTGGTTTAATCTAGTTAATGTGCAAAAAACTTGATGTGGAACTAGTGCTTCCGCTGACATCGGTTTTTTATGAATATCTGCGGATTTAAAACTATTAGAATTTGTTTCTTAATATATATTAATTTAACCTTGGATTATTTCAGTAAATCCACTTTTAAACTGGCGAATTAGTATTCGCATTAGAATTTTGATCAAATGATAGAAAGAAACCGATTCGAGTTTCGAATTGGAAGATTTTGAAAGACTCTCTTTTTGTTTATCCAAATATATAACCCAAAGTGGCAGTTTTATCAATCAACGATTAAAGGCGTACGTCTAAATTTAAAAAAAATCTATGTCTGCACAGAAAATTAAAATATTCAACAATCAAAAACCGAATTTTGCCAAATTTTCGATTAATATAACATCAGTACAAATGCATCGATTTAATTTCTAAAACATTATGTCTGATAAGACTTTTCAAATGCATTATTATATTTTTTCTTACGTTACTCCGTTTTAGAGAAATCGCAATATTTGTGTATAGTATTTGAATCAAAAACCGATTTTTTTTTTTCGTCCGTTCGTTTCTTAGTCAACTCACCTTGTATTACTAAGGCCCCTAAATTTCAACCGAATTCGGCGTATTTGGTCACGTCGAATATTTTACTATTACAGAAAAATCTCCCCACTTACATTTTTTTTTCCAAATTCTATAATATTTTTCCCCATTTCAAAGATTACAATAATTAAAATTTTATAATGTTGGACATGTCCTAGAAAAATTACGTTATCTCAGTTTAGGTAATTAGAAGGAATAGGTATCTACTATATTCTTTGTAATAAATAAATTTATATTTATCTACGAGCACATGAAGTGACATTGATTTTTATACTAAAATGTATTTATTACATCCGTAATATGCGTTGATTCTTTTTCCGTCTTTTTTCGTGGATAAAATGATTTTCCATGTCGATCTATATAATAATTTTAAATCCAATATATAACAACGTAAACACACATTTCAGTTTTTTGTCAATTCCAGGAACACACTAGAGAATCTAAAAATTACACGCTTTTTCTTTCCTTATTAACTTTTTATTTTGAGTCTTTTCATGGTTATTTATTTATTAGTTCCGTATAACGATCCTGTATTATAAATTTAATAATAAGTCATTCTCCGATACTTACCTACTGAAAAAAGTTAAAGTGTATTCAGACCACTAAAACGTATTACTAGTATATACCGTGTAACTACATGACGTATACTTTGTGGTAATTAAGGTACTTAAAAGAATTTTAGTTTTATTTTCCACTTTTTAATTATGGTAACGGTACAAAAAGTTGCTTGTATGATTAATTATTTCATTCTACCGGGTGCCCCACCGCGGTAAGCCTATATCGATATATCAGAAACAAAGTTTATTAAAATTGAAAATTTGGAGATAAAGCAAAATTGATTCGTTCTATTTAACTAAAATATTTTGAGCGATTTGAGCGATTTGCGACTTGTATTTTATTGGATTTTCGGATTCTACGAAAAATTCTGAAGACTACGAGAAAATGATTTATTGTATAATATTCTATAAATATATTCAATGTTTTTTTTTAATATGTAGGCACAGCTTTCGATCGAAAATGATAATTTGGAACCTTAAGAAAACTGCCGATGTTTCATAAATGATAATTCATTCTAAAAATAAATATTTTTTCATGGAAAAATAAATTAAAAAATGTACTCTGTTTCATAGACTGTATGAAATGAAATGTATTGGGAAAACTTAATGTGAAAATTAAAAAACATGAAAATTTGGTTTAAACCATCTCAAGAAACCCTCTTTTTTGGGGCTGGTGGGAAACCCCCCCCCAAAAATTGGGGGTTTTTTTTGAAATAAAAGGTTTTTATAAAAAAATTTATTTTAAAAAATAAATTTTTTATTTATTAAAATTATAACCAAAAAAAATAATTAATTAAAAAATATGATTAAAAATTTTATTAAATTCACCGTTTTTATCTATATCTCCAAAAATAATTATATTATAAAATCAAATAAAAAATTCGTTTGTAAATAATTTAACTGTCAATTATTATTAATTGCGTAAAAAAAATTTGACTCTAATATTTGACGTCGCAAACTATTTGGAAATGTACATCCTACCGTACACATAATTTGACAAGCCTTGTCACTTTCATGGACGATTGGGAAAAGTCATTTAAAGGTTTAATACTACTAATCGTCCTATGGTTATTCCAAAGAATAACCCCTAGATTACTTTGAGTAATTTTTCGTGGCGCCCTATGAACGACTAAGATTTTTTTTATTCAATTTTATAAAACGAATAATTTTAATATTTTAATAAAATTTACCAGTGGGCCGGTGGAATTTGACATGCTCGTATTTCCGCAAGGACATGCCCTAAATATTTTTAGGGGTGGTTACTAACCGAAGTAGAATATACTGGCAAAAAAATTTCATGGAAAATTGCGAATTTTTTTTCCAAAAATGTGCCTCCGGACGGATTTGGCAATCATAGTAAATAAATTTTTTATACTTGTGATATTGCAAAATTCTTTGTTGGTAAAGATACAACTATTGTAAAATCTCACAAATGAAATGTTGGGATGAAATAAAAAAAATTACGTGAATGTCAAACCAAGCAGATAATAACTTGTTTTGAACAAATTTTCACCGGCCGCCACTGGAATTTACTTTGCACATAGGTTTAGTAACCACCCAAATTTAAAAATACGTAAAAAATCAAACCCCCCCCCCCCCCCCCCAAACCAAAAACTCAAGACTGTACCAAATCTAGACAATTCATGGTTGAATTTGTATCTATGCATTCTTACATACACGGGTAAACTGGTGGTTGCATAGTAAACCTCGAACAAAGCCATAGGCATAGTAAAAGAATAGACTGCTGATGCACAAGATTAGAATAATATAGGCTGTTAGACTAGTAGTATCCTCTTCATCCGACTGTGGAATTGAACACCAATGGAGGATCAGATAAAGAGGAGAACTGGTTTAAATAACCTATATTTTTATAATTCTTGTACATCCCCACGACCGTCTATAGCATGGTATGAACAGTCTATTCTACGATTTTCCATGTCGATCTACTTATATAATAATTTTAAATCCAATATATAACAACGTAAACACACATTGCAGATTTTTATCACTTCCAGGAACACACTGGAATCACCACTCGGACCAAATCTAGACAATTCATGGTTTAATTTGCATCTATGCATTCTTACATACACAGGTGAACTGGCGGTTGCATAGTAAATCTCGAACAAAGCCATAGACATAGGAAAAGAATAGACCGCTGATGCACAAGATTAGAATAATCTAGGCTGTTTAGACCAGTAGTCCCCTCTTAGTTCGACTGTGGGATTGAAAACCAATGGAGGATCAGATAGAGAACTGATTTAAATAACCTATATTTTTATAATTCTTGTACATCCCCACCACCGTTTATAGCATGGCATGAACTGTGTTGTACGAATAAAATCATGTGATCGTGAATAAAACACGAACAACTCGGAAATCAGAGATAGCTAAAGAAAGGATGTGGCTTTATACAGTCCGACATTGACAATAATAATCGTAGTAAGCACGCCAGACAGTAGCGTTTCGTGGGAGATAGGAAAGTGTACCAATTTGATTTTCAGAAAGAGATTTGAGACTTTTAACAGAAACATGTTTACCAGGTTTCCGTCGTTGTAATCGATTTTCGCTTAGCAGACAGACGTGGAAACTCTGTTGGGATAGAGTGTCAGTGTAGGTGTAAGACTGACCAAACGCAAAAGGGGCTCTGTCGGTGAGGAATCTTCATTAATACTCTGACTCAAAGCGCAACACGGAACTGCTAAAACGTTGTAAAGATCTTATAATTCTCGTGGGACTGTTGTTATGAACGCATAAAAAGATATCTGAAGATCATCCGCGTCACAACCGATAATACTTATAGAATGTGTGGAGAAAAAGAGGAAACTCCTCTCCATATTATTTGCCGCTGCCCGGCTTTGGCTAGTATGAGAGATACTCACCTGGACCAGATATCTGGAACCTTGTGAAATTTAGTGGGTCTCGTTAAATAGTATTATATTATTCGGCAGGGGGGCGAAGAAGTACGAGGTTCTCTGACCTACAAATGTGGTTGCTAACAATGGGCCTAGAGGACTCAATGAGTGGCCCTCCTTGTGAGGGCCCCCATACACGGAAAAAAAAGTGAAGGTCTATCGAGAATTGTGGATGCAAAGTGTAAGAGCAACGAAAGCTCAACATTGCTCCAATAAAATGCAAATACAGCATAATTAATGTTATATACATATTTTTAAAATGTAAAATATTTAACAACATAAGACAATACAAACCCAGCGTTTATGTCAACGCCTGTCTATCTCATTTGTTAGGATAAGATGTATGTATATGGGTTATACCAATCAAACAGTCGTATTAAGCTGATCTTCTAATGAAAGTATGGCAGTGAGCAAATATTAAAGTATGTATTTCTTGCAGGAGGTTCCTGCTTTCCTTCTTCCTCTTGGTGGGATAAATACATTTAATATTCAAATTGTACAGCGTTGGCTGTCTGATACTAGCCATAGCGACCGATAATGTTTTTTTTGTTGCAATTTTTCAATCACAAATATATAACACTTCAAATACAAGTGCTAAACAGTCGCAGCGGTTAAAAAAATCGCGGAACAGGTCTTATTTTCGTATCGCACAGTGTGAAAAAGTAATAATCTAGTCTTTTAAAAATCAAATTACTTAATGTCTCAAATCGACTCAATAGCTGCATACATAACATAAACAAATTAAGTAAACCGTTATACCGATTTTTATCCTATTCAGTTCAATATTCGTGCTTTATTGGATAAATAAAACTCTTTGCTATCGACTGAAAATAATTGAGTTTTTATCATTTTTATTCATTTATTTTTACTGATTACTGTAAGTTTAAGTAAATGCAATACGAGCGCATCAAACAAAGGGAATACAATCATTGTTTATTACCTACTGTGAAGAGTTTCATTCGGTTACATAGTCTTGCTTTTTGATCTCCATATTTAGAAAGATACATACAAATATTTGTTATGCAATTATCATCGAGCGTGTATTTTTTCGCAATAGTTTGTATAGTCCAATTGATAAAAACACTCCACCTTGCATTAATTAGGGAAATTTTTTTTTTTTTGTAGGACTGTTTGGTATAAGGTGGGAAGTGTGAAATTAAGTTTTCGACCTCGAAAGCCGGCGGGAAAACCTTTGGAAGGCGAAAAATCACGAAATTTTCGAAAAACCACGAAACTTTTATTGGTTTTTTACTAATATCTTCTAAACGACTCATGCTACAGAAAATTTTATACGTTCCGAAATTAAAGTCCTAGACACAATTTCCTATATACACAATGTATTGTCAAATTTAATTGTATGTCGTGTGGTTCGCATTCTACGGAAGTTTGAAAATCGACGATATTTTAAACAAATCTTATATAACAGGTGGGACCAAGTTATTATCATCTGCCAATCAGTTGAATTGAGTGACGTAATAAAGATAAGAAAATTGGAATGTATATGCAAGGTGATAGTACATGTTATGATAATTACCCAGTCCATCTTCGATGGTATCCACGTCATTTTCTTCAAATTCAACAGGTGGGGCGTTTGTGCATGAAGTGCCCGAGCAGTTTGTGATACATTTTAAACCAGACTTTCGGCAGGTGCATGCACTCTTTCTTGAAGCTGCAAAACACCAATTGCAGCAGTGACTGGAGTGCCGCTTCTTTTTTCATTGGCACGGGAGTGAGACCAAGGCTGTCTCGTTTCCATCTCCACTGAAGGGGGTCCAATTGTTTCCCTGCTGCTCTTGCACTTACTGGACTTGCAGAAATGTTCTGCGGCAATGGTTGTCGGCTGCATCAAGTGTCGGTGGCAGTCGTGGCAATCTGAACTTCCCCTTTGAAGACATATTGATAAATTGGTGATACCTCATCTTGTCAAGAGATTGCTCTATGACTGAACTGGCGCCATACAATGCTATGAACATAGCTTCCCCTGCTTTGCTGATTTGGGGTGTTGATGCTGTTGCCTCATAAAAAGTAGATGCCGCTTCCTTTAGTGCAGTGTTCTATGTAGAGGGTTGTTCTCAAGACGAGCACATATTTTGGTGTTGCCATGTCCTAAATGCTATGACGTTGTGTCACGAGAAGGCGTGAGCAAAAAGAATCATACTTGATGATGTTGAGAAGAATGTGCCAGGTTTGCCACTCTTTCCTGGTTTAAAGTATAAGTTCGTTTGGTTGAACTAGGAATCTCAGTTAGCAACACAAGAACGTCATCATCTGCGCTGATTATAAATGCACAATCGAAATTGGGATATTGAGACAAAGCTGTTGTCATAATGAGAACATCAGCATCCTCTGCAGCCTGTAACATTTTTATGCAATTCGCTTCGAAATGTGTTTTCAACATCTGGATTAGATTGTTTTTGTTTTTTTTCATTACCCAAAAACTTTTCTGGGACAGAGCAGGAACAGTTATTGCTTCGAAGCTGATGTCTACTGATGTGTTCATTTTGGAACGGCGAACCCATCTAAATTTGTCGATTTTCAAACTTCCGTAGAATATGAAACACACGACATACGATAATTACCTTTGACCAATGCATTTTGTAGCAATGAACCTTTGTCAACTTTAATTTTGGGACATATATAATTTTCTGTAGCATTTTCTTTCTGGAGTCTTTTAGGAGATATAAGCAAGAAACTAAAAACATTTCGTGGTTTTTCGCCTGCCAAAAGTTCTCCCCCAGCTTTCGAGGTCGAAAACTTAATTTCACTCTTTTAATTTGCCCTAATTAATGCAAGCTGAACTCTTCTGAGTATACGCATCATCTAAGCTAGTAACAATTTTCCATTGTTTTTTTTTTTTAATTTATTACTTATCTGGGTATAAAATTATATAAAAGCGATTATCATACTTTGTCACAATTTTTTTCTATGAATGATTTTTTTAGTTCCGTCCAGTTCCGTTTCGGGATCAAACTGCAAGATATTCTAGATATACGGCAGAACACAGACAATAAAGTAAATCCAACCGATGCGAATTTGTCATATATGTATGTACATGAATCAGGAAAACCATCCTAATTAAGTTTTTGAATTAGATATGAAAAAAGTCGCATCGATACAATTTCATATTTGGATTTTTTTAGATAGAATATATTTAGATTTTCTTCAATACGACCTTATTCCTGCACTAATAGCATTGAATCTAGATCTACAGGAATCTGGTTTTCTGAGAAATGACCTTTTCTTTCAGCAAGATGGTACACCTCCACATTATGCAGCATATGGCCGCTCTTATTTAGATGAAGTATCGTTAGATAGGGGGAAGGGGGCCGATTGAGAGGCTAGCTAGATCACCAGATTTGACACACAGATAAGTTACTTTTTATGGGGATACTTGAAAAGTAAATTGTACGTTAGTTTACCGGATATTTTTTATTGAAAAGCAAGAATTCGTCATGAGATACGATGTACTCGTATACCTCCTGAAGTTATCGACAAATGTTAAAAAAAAAACATTATTCATCTTCTTGGTTACTGTCAAGTAGTGTACAGTGCGCAATTTGGATCATTTCATTTAGTTGTGTTTAAAGATATGAACATCATTGGTAAATTTAAAATTGTAAATTGTTTTTCCTATTTTATTTTCAATTAACCTATACTCATAAATTTCCATTACAGTTATGTGAAAAAATGTGGTCTTTTAAATTCCATAATAAAACATTACCTTATAATCTTTCTACACGAATCACTTTTTTTTATCGATTTTATACTTATTTTAATTTTATGTTATTATAAAGTTTGACGGATTCGAGCGTTTTTCCCAAAAGTATTCATCATATTCATATCATTTTTTAACGAATTTATCCACTACTTTACGAATGTACATCGAGTGTTCCAGGCCACATCTCTTTTTGTTTAAAAATTTTGTTTAAAAAAGGTACAAACGTGAACAGAAAACTTTTACAACAAAACATATTTTTTATATAGCTCTCCTTGTGACAAAAGTCCCCACTTTATTCCAAGTACAATGACTTAATATACTTGGTATTGTATATTAAGTCATTGTACTTGGAATAAAGTGGGGACTTTTGTCACAAGGAGAGCTATATAAAAAATATGTTTTGTTGTAAAAGTTTTCTGTTCACGTTTGTACCTTTTTAAACAAAATTTTTAAACAAAAGAGATGTGGCCTTGGAACACTTTTAGTGTCAAAAAGTCATTTAGTGGTTTTATTAAGTTATGTTCCAAAGTAACTGACACATTAATTTTTACATCCTCCTTAATCACAAAGTTAGAGGTGGGTTTGAACACAAGCATATGTTATGTGATCATTTTTTACATATTATGTATAAAAAGGTATTTAGATATATAAAGAGTAATAGACTATTTAGTAATAGAATTGCTAAATAGGCAAACGTGACTAATACCGTAAATTGATAAAAAACTGATAATGAAAAAAATTGATAATAAACTGATCAAATGGCATGTGCTTTTGTCAGAACTGTCACTTTGACGTACTGATATCTTGTACAATTTACATATATTGCTTGCAATACACTAAATGACTTCTAATACAAAGTATGTTACATTACTGTACGTAGAATGAATGAGACTTTTAAGTATTTAGTTACAAATGGTGCTATTTAAAAAATATTTTCTTAAGGGACTTCTTAAGGGTTGTACAAGGCAACGCAGATTTTGAGTTATAAGACGTAGATTTTCGTACCAGTTGCAGTTATCTTTTAGTTCACATGGTCGTATCTATACACATAATAGATATATCGCCTGTTAACATCATTTTGGGACACCCGGTATAACAAAACTATGGGAAAGTTCATACTTAAAATAATGTCATATATGGTTATCAAAGTTCAAATTAAAAAAAATATATGGGAAAGTTCATATCAAATATTCAGTACACTAAAAGAGGCGTCTAATATATTTCATAAACAGACAGATATAATTTGGTTAGCCGATGCTTGTCACTAAACTTGGTGACAGTAATTGTGCGGTGGGGCAGGTTATTTAAACGCATTTTTGTGTGGGCATATTCACGTGTATATATTCTACTGTATTTTGCACCTTTTCTCAAGCAGACCATTTGACCCCTTCGACATCAAAGATGGCCATCTCTTTATCCTTGCTGCTGGAGCAATAACTTAAGTGATACATAGCCGGCTGTGACTAAGAGAGTTGTCGCGTTCTTATGCATGCATGAAATGGTTAGCGATTTATTATTATAAAGTGTTTGCATTCGCGGTCACGTACCGACTGTCTAAACTGAAGAGATCAATGCGTCGTGAATATCGGCAAAATGACGGAAACGAATCGTTTACGCAGCGGACAATTATATGCGCATGTCTTGCATTCTATGCGCACTTGTAGCCCGACCTTTTTGGATTGAGTTGAACTTTACAGCACGGGAGACTATAAAGATGAAGTGATTGTAAAAGTGTGTGCGATAAATTCGTGACATTTGTACATTTTTTCGTGAGTACAGACCTCCGTCTTGGCCCTTCTGAGATGTTGCTTTGGCAAATTAAAAATGTCATTTTCGTGCATAAATTAATTATCAATTATCACATATTCATTCATTTGGCAGATAAACGTTTTTTATTTACCAGATTTCTCTCTAAGTAATAGATTTTTTTTAATTATTGACTGTATCCATAACCAACCAATCAGCTATTCATTTCATTATTTTGTAAATACAAAATACATACATATATATGTAGTTATTTATAGTTTTTAGCTTACGTTAATAAATATATAACTAATTGATGATAATAAGAGACGACTCCCTTTTTTTGCTACTTTCTATATTTTGCGCATTGTACATCTTTAAAATTATCTTACTATTCACGGCTCTTTTACCTCAGTGCTTGAAGCAGCAGGACAAAAACAGGAAGAAGGAACCCTTTGCATCTGATTAACTCTAGTTGTTTATAGAATGACAAAATTGTAAGCAACTTGTTTATAAATATGTACTTGCATTAGGTCATTCATGAACTGTAAAGAGCCCTACGACGATGATCAATTTACTAGGATTTATTGATAATCAGGAACACAATTGGAAGGTTTGTGATGATTTTAAAGTACAATTACTTACTGGGCTTTAGATTGTACACAAAGTATGTATTCTTGTCTCTTATGGTTATAGGATAGTAAAGCTAGAGAATTCCATTACATTAAAATAGTCAGTTAGAAATGCATTTATTTCTAAAAAAAAAGTATGTATGATACAATCCGGTAGTTCCACTAAAAAACATAGTTTTACCCCATGTTCATAATAAGCTTAGCTTTCCTAATAAAAAAATTTCTAAAATAACTTGGCTAAAAAGGAGCTGCAAAATATTTTTCCAAGGTTATCCAAAGCTAAATATAAAGTAAGCATATGTGTTCGTCGACAAATTAGATAACAACATGACAAGTTTAAAGGACCACTTTAAAAACTGTTTTTCTGAGGTTGAAAAGGCTGCAGCGACATGTTTTAGAATGATAGAAAGAATTCTTGAGAAATAAAAAAGTGAAAAATCCAAACTTTTGGTTAATTACCACAAAATGGTTGATAATGTCTTTAGAAATCAACTCTCCGAATTCGCATCTTGATTTTTTTCTGAGAATCAGGGATACTTGGAGACACCAGGGATACCATCTTGATTGCAGCTTGAGCAGTGATACCACTTGGATGCGCATATGTTAGGGGACTATTGGTGGCTGATGTCTAGAGAAACTGACGCAAATATATACAAAGAGGAGTAGAGCTGAAAAATTAATCTAAAAAATGGAAATTTGACGTAAATTGGAAGTTACAGAATGAAAATTCTGAAAATGTGACGTGATAGAACTTTTTTGGACAATAAATTTGAATTTAGTGACATTAACAACTTCCAAAATAATGTTTTCATCACTGTATGAAAAAGCCAGTAAACCAGTATAGTTTTATCGGTAACTATATGGAATTCTAAGCTCGGTTTTATTTTTTTTGCATGCCTAATTTTCAAATGGAAGGACTGTAATACTTCTTGCCGATTATAACTTTCTTCAGCCGATTACGAGTAATAACAGTAAAAAAAAAAACAAAGTGGACGAGATGAAACAACCATCATATAATATTTAGACTTATATACGGTATACCCGCTGCAAAACACGAACCACCCGTACTATTTTCATTCTCTCCATCCACATAAGAACCAGCAACCGCCCAAGAAGTGAGAGACCTTGGTGCTGTCCGTTGCTTTTATCCAACACCTTCCATTACAAAAGGACCATATTTCACAGTTTATTGGTATTGTCAGTAGTCGGGAATGTGCGAATGGTGCTCGGGGCAATTGAGCCATCAACGTAGACCGGCAGGGGTCAAGTCGATAACGAGGTGAGGAGTCACTGGCGGCCGATTCAAAGCCAAAGCCAACTAGAATCAAAGCCACTGGACCACCCGACGGAAGGTTGACATGGGACCCTGGATAATGAAGTGGTTCCCGTCGCGGATCCCATCAAGGCTCAAATTTCCGGTGCAGGTAGTAGGGCCTTCTATATTAACTCACGGTTACATTTCGGTTATAAATATATAGTCCAGTTAAATCCGGCTATTAGCTCAACTAGCTTACATATTGTTTAAATCTTGTGTTAGAAATCCTTCAGAAAAAACTATTTTTTCCGAGACGTACATATATGTCTATCACCTACTGATGAGAAATATTGATATATATAGGCATACATTTTTTGTAAAATTTATTTTTAGTATTCATGATTATGGGGCAGTGGAACCATAGAACACCATGACGGTAAACAGTGTATCCCGTTAGAAATTAATTTACTAGTTAAGTCACCTATTCACAGTGGCGGCTCGTGACTTTTTTTTTAGGGGGAGGCAAACAAATTTTATAAACATTGATGTTTCCTAAATTTTTATTATGGTAAACATTGTTAGTTATATACCGGATAGCTAGGAGAAGGACCTCTACTTGGTCAATAAAATATATTAAGTACATTTGTTTAATATAACGTACCTCATATTATATTTTATTGGTTAAGCAAAACCATCGGGAAGGTGTGGAGTTTCCGTCAAATTATTTTACAATTAAAGGATGTGTCAATTGAACGAGGTAAATTTTTAAGATTATCAAATCCAGTGTTTGTTCAAGCATCTTCAATTAAGTAAATAAAACGTTCAAATAATTACGTAAGTAATATGGTACACTTTCAATAATTATTATTACCCTCTTATACCACTCAAAGCACTCAAAAAACCCGGCAAGAATAACAGCACTTCCCAACGAAAATTTCCAAAACACGGAACAATAACAGATATTAAATTTTGTAGTTTAGGCTGTTAGGTTTATGAAATTAAATAACTAGTTTTCTGCGCTGTCACGTGTGAGAGGTGAGAGGAGAGGCGGTCCGGAAGTTAAGTGACCTTCAATGCCACTGAAGTTAACTGTTAAATGATAAGTAGGTTTATAAAAAAAACTTCTTTGGAATTTTCACAGGGGAGGCACTGCCTCCTCTGTCTCCCTTGACGAGCCGCCACTGCCTATTCAATAAACAAAAATCGGTAGCTATTAAATGGTATGTTTAGAAAACTACATTTGATATTAATTATCAGGTGTTTCTATATTTTCGAAAGTGCTCCTTGTGGTCAAAATACATCCCCGGGTTTTAGAATTGGTACAGAAAAACAATGTTTTTGGAATTTTGACGTCCAAACGGAAAGTGCATCAAGTTAGAAATTAATTTATTTCTGGAACATTAATTTGAATTTCAGTTTCGTAGTTATACAAAAAAAGTTCAGTTCCGTAGCTCCACTAAACAACATGATCTTACTTACTATTCAGATTAAGCTTGGCTTAATGAAACACTTTGAAAATGCACTTCGCCAACAAGGAACAACTGCAAAATATTTTTCGAAGGTTACCCGAAGCCAACCTTAAAGATGGTACAATCTGTGTTAGTTAGCCTAACAAATTGGAACAAATATAGACTGACACCTTTTTAAACTGTTTATTTGAAACTTGGAATAACAAGGTGTTGGAGGCAAATATTGTTGAGCAACTGTTGGACGATGCACGAGTTCTCAGTGACGTACTGCTCAACAATTGCGCAATCTTTAGTTGCAAGTTCGCTCCCCATGCGATACTTTGAGGTTAGTTACATTTTAACTAATTTTTTTGGTGGAAACGAAAAATCACACTTTTGAGGTTAGGAACTTCTAGAGACGACCTGGAGGTCTGAAAATCTAGTTAAAGGAGTATTTTTATTTATACCTCCGACCTGCGAAACCAGAACCTCGATTAGTTCAAGGGCCGATTTGACCTTAGCCTTTGTAATCAAATTAATTTTTGCCTTTAAAAATAAAAATTTCATACCATATCAGCAATATTTTAGGTATATGAAAAAGTTCGAAACGGTGCCGGTCACATCGAGTTTCTAATTTGTTTTTATCAACATACAACATAAAATTGTTGTAGTAAAATAAATTGAGTATGAAAATGAACAACCTTTTTTTTTAAATCCTACTAGGATTTTGCACTCCCAATCTTTCATGAATAAAGCGCGAGGAAATGGTCGGCAAGGAGCCACCATTCTCGAGTTATTTGAAAAATATCTTCACCTTTCATTATTCTTATTGAAAAAGAATAACATTACTTTTGATTGGAATAATCTCTGGGATGAATTTTTCAAATAACTCGAGAACGGTGGTTAGTTGCCAACCATTGCGCCAGGCACTATTCATGAAGGTACAATTTTCGTGAACATTCATAAATGATTACTAAATGTGGTAAATGTGACCGTTAAAAAGAGAAAACAAGGATTTTTCAGTGATTTGCAACAACGTAATGTTACTGTTTTTTATGTAACTGACTGCTGAACTCTTTTTTGATAGAGATGAAGAACATTTTTTTGCAGTCATTGAAGTTAGTTATTTTACTTTTAGTAGGTATGTTACGAATTTAAAACCATATTTTTACAAGAATAATCATTTCACTTTAAAATTGCCTAATTATAAAAATCAAAATACCAAAGAATTATTCAAATTTATTCCCATTATTGCCCGAATTTTAGAAAATTATTCAAAAATCTGAACATCCCACGATTTCGAGAATCGTGGTATTTTGTATAGTGATAAATTATGTACAAGTTGTTCTTTTTACTTAGGTACTACATCATCTTTTTCACGTATGACATCAAGTCTCATAACATTTTGACATTTCAATTTTACATAATGCAATAAATATGAAACATAATTACGGTGTACGGTCATGCTGATAGAAAAGTCTTACATTGTCTGACGATTGTTAAATATTCTGATTGTTAAATATGCAGATTATTTATTATTCAATATTATTTGTATTTCCATATAACACATGGAATTTATTTTTTTCCTGCTAGAATTTGGAAAGTTATTTTTAAGTCATAAAACATGCCTAATATGTTTACAATTTAAACTAATACAGAAATAAAAAAAAACATCAGAACATCTATATATGTCAACAATCAAACGTTAGTTTTACAACCGAATCAATAATAAATCCAGTATAATTCACGTAGCAACCCTAATTTTGCTTTGAAATATGATACGATATGATGTTAATCAAGACTAATAGCTGAACTCACTGTTATGTACATACCTTATGAGTGCCTTAATCTTAGCAGTTGGCAAGTAGGTCAGTAGAAGTGATTATGGATAGCAGTAATATTATTGGATATTAGCTTCTGTGACGTAATGTCTCGACACTTGCCATAGGCGACGAGTACGTTCGAGACGCCCACTTTCTACGACAATTGGTTATTTCAGTTTTACATTTGCTGAGATACAGGCAAGCAAGCGGTAGCTGATATACAGGAAATTTCCACGTCTTTAAAACAAAGCTTTTCCGCGCAGATGCCATTAGATGGTTTTGTTTAGTTGTCCACGCTGTATCATTGGTCAGTTCTAATTGCACAACATTAACTGCATTCGTCACAGGCGGTTCAAGGTGTATTCCCTTTCACATCGATTCTTTCAGCTGTTAATTTATTATTTCAAACTCAACGTGTTCCGTTCCTGTATACAAGTAAAACGTATACTGTATAGAGAAAACGTTCACTCAAAACAACACAACGTGTACAGCTAAATAAAAGCATTTATTGGAGGAGCATATACGCAGAAACGCTTTGTCATCTTAAAGACAGAGAAATTTGCAACCCTGTTTGTATAATATATGTATGAGCATCACCAATACACCACATTTTGAAAAACTTTTTTTCAAAAAAAATCAAAATATGGGCATAATTGAGAACAAATTAAGTACGCTGTTCTGTGAAGTTGCAGCTATGAATCGAGAGTGTAACGCTGATTACAGATTTCAATGAAAATGCCAATACATAATACAACATACATGGAGTCAATTTGGGTATGTGGCAACATGTTATATTCACAGTTTTTTTTTCTTGGACTAACCTAAATTACATTCGCGTTGAAATTATAATAAACAAATTTAGATATGTGCATAGCTTGTATCTTATTAATAAATAAATAAATAAATAAATAAATAAATATAAATAAATAATTTATTGGTGTTATACACTTAGTAGTGTTTACACAGGTCAAATTGTACAATTTTATAAATAAAAATAACAAGAATACAAAAATAAAATACAAATAACATAAAGTAAAAACAAAAATATATACAAAAACGAAACATCAATACTAGTCAAAATGAAAGTTTTAGAATTATCGTAGGTTACTAAAATCCAAAAGAAAGAAATCATTAATTTCATATAGAGGGTTTTCTGTTAGAATTTTTTTAAAGAATCGCTTGTACTGGTCAAAATTTAAGTTTCTGATCTCACTGGGTAATGCATTAAAAAGTTTTACCGAATAATAATTTGATCCATTTCTGGTTTTTGTTAGGCGTAGGTATTCCACATCAATGTTATTTCTATTTCGGGTTAGATCTTCATGAATTAGATTCCGAGGCTTGTATAAATGTAAATTAGTTTTAATATGTAGCAAACATTGAAGTGTGTATAGGGAGGGTAAGGTCAGTCTTTTTAATTCCTTGAAAATTTCTTTGCAGTCATCTCTATAACCTAAGTGGCCAATAATTCTTACAGCTTTTCTCTGCATTGCAAAAACAGAGGAGCAATGTGGTGACTGGCCCCAAACAAACAATGCATATGATATAACTGAATGTATTAAACCATAGTAAGCTGTGAATAGAGATGTGTGGGAGATTTGGGTAGCCAAGTTTCTTAATAAAAACAGGTTCCTGAAAACTTTTTTACACATGAAATTGACATGATGTTCCCAAGACAATTTGTATATATATATATATATATATATATATATATATATATATATATTTATATATATATATATACTCCCAGGAATTTAATAAAGTTTGTGTGTTCCACGCTCTTATCGGTGTCAAGATTTTTTAAAGTGAATATTATATTTTCTGTTTTCCCTTGGTTTACTGTTAATTTATTAGATTTGAACCAATCATCAGTGATAGATTGTGTTCTAGACATATCTGTTAGCAATCTGTTAATTTCGTTATTTCTGTGATAAAAATAAAATCTGCCATAGGGTCTACATTCGGTAAATCGTTTATGTACACTAGAAAGAGAGTAGGACCTAAAACTGAGCCCTGAGGTACACCATGCTTGACTTTCTGTGGTTCTGATTTTCTATAATCGAAGCATACAAATTGGTAACGATCTGTCAAGTATGAAGTAATTAGTGCGATGCTGGTTTGACTGAATCTATAAAATGTCAGTTTTTTAATTAGAATATCGTGAGAAACACAGTCAAACGCTTTCGTTAAGTCGAGGAGTTTAGCATAGACAAATTGATCGTCTTCAAATCCCTTGTTTATAACTCAACTAGAGAGTTTGTGGCTAATGTTGTAGACATTTTGTTCCTAAAACCGAACTGATTTTGATTCAAAATTAATCATTTTTATAGGCGTTTAAAGGACATCTTGGCCTGCAACAATACCCAGAAGGTCAGAACATAATCCTGAACCAGGGCCACTGAAGGAGAAACATTACTGCAGAGATGCTGGCAGCGCCGTATCACTCCTCACCATCTGAGGTGTAACCTGAAGAATTCGAGGGATGTGTTAATATTTCACTCGCCGCTGTGTAATGTTGCACCGAGGCGGCGCATTTCACAGGCTCAACTCGACGCCCACAAATCAGAAGTGACGAGAAGGCCATGAGATCGGCGATTTCACAGCCAAGGCGCCGGAAATTGCTACAAGTGAGCCTGAAACAACAAAAAAAATCATGTTTCAAACGCATCACTACACCATAAAACGGACCCGGACGATGTACCTATATTAGATGATCAAAGATAAAAGTAAGAAATACTATTTTTTATACATCAACAGGAAGAGTTGCCATTTTTCAAAATAATGTGGGCAAAAAAACATGGCATTTAGTAATTAATTGTTGAATTTAAATTATGCTGAAAATTTCGGGCAACTGGTCACGAAAAAATACTATGTAACATTTCGATCGTCAACAGAACTCTTTTGTAGAGATAACGTCATCCTTATTCTTTTCCAATGGCAGTCCCCTGTTTTTGTTGGTTTTGATATATAACCAACTTGGGGCCAAATTGTCACTAATTTACTTCTTGACAATAGGTAATTCTATCTACAAATTCATTGAGTACATTGTGACCGAATTCTTCAGTAATTTTTCTAATTTCGCACCATATTATCTTCTCTAAATTTACTAAATTTTTCCTGGCGGACTTTTGCCTTCAAATATCCCCAAAGAAAATAGTCCAGGGAAGTAATCTCTTCTACCAGTCTAGCACATAGTCTAATCAGCAAACAGCTGTGTTTGGTAAATTATGTTAATTTTTATCGGGAAATTTTTTTTTTAGGGTGTACATCATTGGTGATACACATTACACTCATACGCGTTCACACTAATTAGCAGCGTATACATTGCGTCAATAATAAATGTTACATTTTCTTGTTTTACACATTACCATACATGTAGGATTTCCAAAAATGATAAAAACTAAGGTGAATAAAATGTAATTAGATCAATTTTTATATGCATGTTTTAGTTTTAGTAGATTTCATTACAAAGTTTTTTTAAGTATTCTTATTGTACTAAATATGTTGGTCCGCCCAGCACCATAGCTATAAATTTTGTGTGAAAAAATTGGTTCCATCCTTCAACGGCAAACGATCAGAGATTTTTCTGTTGACTGTGAGTCTTTGGTGCCGATTGGTTACTTTTTGAACCCAAATATTCACTCTCGTCGTTGCGATTTAATCTAAGAATGTTCATTACCAAAAGCGTTATCTTCACCCATTTTAATACATGTTTCATTAATATGTTTAACCAGAATCTGATGTGTAATATTCAGCGAATGGAAATTATGAAGTATACTTGCTAATAATCAGAACATTTTATTTTTACATGCATATATACCTTTTTGATTTCGTAATATCCTACTATATTGTCTTATGTTTTAGAATTATCAGTACCTAGCGTCTTTTGAAAGCACATAGTTTGTTTCCAATATGGACTACAGCTAAAAGAGAGGAGTCTCTTTAGGGATTCTCCTTTCCTAGAAATGTGTACCACATAATACATTTGATACACAGTGTAAATTTTAGTATAGCTATATTTTTATATGTATTGTACAGGTTGAAGAATAAGTCCTCTTGGTTTTGTTTTTATTAAAAAATTATAAACATTTAACCGATTAATGAATTATGGATCCTCCGTCATTGTTCGTCACCTGCTCTCGTATTTCAAACAACCTGAAAAAACTACCGGAGAGCACGGTAGATGTTGAAACACCTCACAACCGTACTTTTGGATGGTGACTTGGATGACGTTTCTCATGTGAGGTCGAGAGTTGCCATGAAGCAAGATGACTTGACTTTGCCAATCCCGTCTTTTTTGTTGAATGCAATTGGGCTATATAGAGGTTTTTCTCGACCGTCTTGTTCTCCTTGATCATTTTCTAGTGCAGCTGGTTCTCCCAGTCCTACCAGGCATATATTTGTACATATTACGGTTTTCCTCGGATGGAGATATCGCCTGGTCTCTGGGCTTTGGCGTGTCTCCTGGATCCATCCGCTCCTTTTGTTGCTTCATATTGACGTAAAAACAGCGTTTGTCATCCGCTGTCATGATTTGTTACAAAAACATTTGCTTTAGTTGCATCTTACTCGGTATCGGGCGAGATGTCAGCCTGTAATTTGGACGCGATTTTCTTTGTTGCTTTCGATAAGCTCGTGCAGCACCCCATCTCGAGTCTTTTGTTCAATATTAATTTATTGTAAAAAGTGGTAACAACTCGCTTGTAGCCAGAAAAGCAGCTGTCGAATGCTAGATTACAATTGGCATTACTAGATGATTGCTGTAAAACTCAATGCGTCAATCGACGGCAATTTCCTCAACTAATATTTTTATACCATCTTCTGTATCAAGTAGGTCGAATCCTACTATGTTATCAATATTGGAAAAACAATACAGACATTTATTAGGAATTGGAAAAAATTATTTAACTTTTTTAATTATCATATTTCTCCATATATGTACAATGAGATATATATGTCGGAATGAATATTTGCTGAAAATGTACTAAATGAAAAAGACACGACTGGGACAGAAACCGATAAAAAGAATATGGAGATTATTACGGTTATCTAAAAAAAAACGATGAACCACTTCGTTCTTTTGCGTACAAACGTACCACGTCTAGCATTTCATATTAAAAAAAATCATGCCGGGGCATTTGTAACTTGCCTTTATTAAGTTTCTACAAAAACCCTTTAAAAACAGTCACAACGCTGACGAACCGGGAGAAAGTTAAACAGGAATTTCATACTCCATTCCAATTCAGTTTTGCATTATTTTACAAAGCCTACTATGAAAAATCGTACCTACATCTCATATTCAACATTTAAATGGATTACACTGAGCACATTCCAGGCAATTATCTCGAAAACGGTTATTCTGAGCAACATTTACAAAGAATACCTTGCGAAAAGAAATGAGAAAATTTATATTTTTAATAAAAACATAAATGCTCGAAATAGGCCAAATAATAAACATAATATAGACAATAAAATCGTTTGTCACAAAAAACTCCTATTCACCATAAGTTGTACAAGAATGTAGGGTTTCTAAAAAAGTTATTTACGAAAATCCAAAATAAAATTATAACTTTAACGTCCTGTTTCTTGATTACTATTAACTTTTGGATTGAGGTAAGTTAAGTTTAATATCAACATTTTTTACTCAAAAAATTGGTGGGGATAGATAAAAAATTGACTCAGCTTGTCGAGTGCGTAAAGTAAACATTGAATTTGTAAAATGAACATTGTTTTTAATTAAGGCAACGTCTGCTGTTATCTTCGGAAACATTAAAAAACCGAAACAAAAACGTTGCAGGTAGTTTTTACAAAGCGGCAGCATAGTTGTTGCTAAAACTAAACGACATTTCAGTTTTCAAGGCGATTTTGCACTTTCTTGGTAAGAATATGGACGTTGTATGTACCTTAATGAACTTTAAGGCACGCATTTATTGAGAATCATCTGGCAAACTAGGGACAAAAATCATGTCATAGTGGCACTAGCACAATTTGCTTTTTAACTCTAGTATATCTAATACCCATTCGTTTTTCAAAACGGATTGAGGTAAATAAATGCTGTAATGCTGATAAATATCTCACTTACATATTGTTGGTACTCTTATTGCTCTTATTAATTCTATTAGTAACTACCTGTTTGGAGTGTTATAAATATAAAAGTTGCATCATAAAGAGTCACGTTGTAGGTTTCAAAGCTTGTGTCAATAAAAACAAAAAAGGTTAGTCCTGTAAAATTATTTTTATAAAATATTTTACACTTGTAAAATACGTGTACTTTGTATCTTTTGTGCTATTTGTATAACATTATGTGCCTTATACGTGCGCGCCTAAAGTATGGAATAAATTCAGTAAATCTGAAACAAAAAATTTTTTGTAAATGACAATTGAATGTTACAAAATGAAAAATATATTTTTTTACAATAAATAAACGAAAATTTCTTTACTAAGCAAATACAATAATTTTAAATTAGGTTTTAGAAATGCCGTCCATCAACTTCTTGGCAATATGCAAGCCTGTGTACAAATTCTTCTTGTACATTCTGAATGACCTCCGGGGTAATGGATCCCATTTCATATTTAATGCGACCTCGTAGTTCGGCTAAATTGTGTGGTCTTCTGCAGTAAGCTTTTGATTTTAAATAACCTGATAAAAATAATCAAGTGGTGTAAGATCTGGGGATCTCGCGGGCCATTCTATCGGTCCTCGTCTACCAATACACCACTGAGGAAAGATGACGTCTAAATATTCACGAACTGATCGCGCATAATGCGGGGGTGCTCCGTCTTGCTGAAACCAGAGTGTGTTATCTGGAATGTCAGGATCATTCTCGGTTGGGAAAATTACTGCAAGCGCTGGAACTAGATCATTTTGCAAGAACTCCAGATATCTTTCTCCTGCGAGAGTTTCTTCGGAGAAGAAAAGCCCTATTATTCTGTTTGCGACTATTCCGGCCCACACATTTTTTCTGCGGATGTTGAGTATGTGCTTCGATGATCCAATGAAGATTCGTCCGACTCAAATACCTGCAATTTTGACGGTTCACTGTGCCGTTTAGACAAAACGTGGCTTCATCGGAAAAAAGTATTAGCTGGTGTAAATTTGGATTTATTTGACAAATATTCATCATAGTTTCACAGAATTGCAGTCGTCGGTTGGGGTCGTCTTCGTTGAGTTCTTGCACAAGCTGAAATTTGTAGGGATGATAGTTTTCTTTCCTCAGGATACGTAGAACTGTCGTCTGACTAACTTCATTTTCTGAGGCAACAAGTGTAGAGGTACTCTGAGGGTTCTCTTCCATACTTGTCAATCTTTTTATCTTGGGTAATTTTTGGACGTCCTGATTTTGGTAGATCTTTAACATCACCAGTTTCTCTAAATTTGGACTCAATCTTACTAACTGTGAATTGGGTGATAGGGTTATCTGGATAGTTTGCATTAAATAAATTGCATAACTCTTATTTCCACATCCGATGAAAATAAAAATTTCAATTCTTTGTGTCACAGTTAAATGTGCCATATTAAAATTGGAATTTTTATAAATCCTAACACGTTAGGTACATTAACTTTTCGCAAAATTTAATGACAAATCTTCTGATTAACTGACAGTAAAAACCATGGATACGTCAAAAAACTTAATCTGATAATTTTTTTGCTTAGCAACGTCCTTTTTTGCTATGTTTTATTTATGTTCAGAAATTTTCGTTTATTTATTGTGAAATATATATTTTTCATTTTGTAACATTCAATTGTCATTTGCTCAAAAATTTTGTTATGTAAGGGGGGCAACATTTTTATACCGTTAAATCGACAAAGAAAGGGTTTCTCAAATTAAATTAAAAATATGGGGGGTTGCCATTTGAAAAATTGATGACGTCATTACTCAAAAACAAATGACATCTAAAAATAGACGCTCCCTCAAAAATGTGTGCTTTTATTAAACAAAATCGACCTGTTCGAGGATTTTTTCCAAAAATTTTTTGTTTCACATTGGTACTAAATTTATTTCATACTTTAGGCGCGCACTGTATATACATATATACGTATATTAATCAGTTGTAAATCGTTAGAAATTCATCTAATGACAGATTGAATTTGAACACCCGTACAAAAATGTTTTCTACACGATTTAGTAATACTGGTATAGATAGTACTGTAATCAATAATACTTTGACCACCATATCATGTTTCTTTATAGAAATACGCAATTTTCTTTCAGTAAATATATAATACTGAGTATGAATGAATGTCATTGTATCAAAGATAAAGTACAACTCACATAGTAAAGCTTGATTAATGTATGGTGTATAAGTTTTAAACAATAATATCTTAAAATTATGCGATTGAATGTATACACATGTGTATTAAAAATGAGTTTACACGCCATATGTGCCATCTAGACGTCCTTCACCTTAAACAAGGTTTGTTGGGTGAGTGCACCAGATTATTATATTCCGAAACACCAACAGATATCGTTACCAACAGTATAACTTGATGTCGTTACGTAGTACGTTTTGTTTCAGAAAATGATGTACCTACATACATATTTAACCGAAGTTTTGAAATCAACATAAAAAAAACAAAGACATATATTTACCAAATATTTTGATTAATTTGCAGGAAGCTATTATTCTTTATCCTGTTATATTACAATCAAGTATTATAGCACAGCCGGCTGCAAGTACCCGTAATAAATGAAATATTACGTTCGTTATTTCTTCTAAAAGTTTGTCTTCACCTTCTTATATACTTTATAAGTATGCACCATCCTTTATCATTTATTAAATGAGGCGTCACTGCAAAAGAAACGATTAAAAATCAAGTACAAAATTAAATGGGTTGCTCCACCCTGTTCTCCCCAACATTAGATAGCTACTCCATTTGTACAGGATTCATACAGCTCGTGGCATTTATCCCTCGATGACATCTCCGAAACCGGGACGCTCAACTCGAAATTCCGTCACCATATTTTCGGCACAATTTTGACAACTTAAAACTAGAAAGTCAGGCGAGGTTTCAAAATGTTTTGAAAAAATGAGAAATCGGACCGGAACCATTACAAATCTGTCGGTAGAGCACGAACGGGCGTTTTGAGGACCTCTTCTTAAGTGGCACAATCAATTCATTTGGGCCGCTATTTAAAAAAATGCGTTTTTGTAATGCAAAAATTTTCATATTTTTCGCCGATTTCCCTCGAAAAACCCGGTTACGGCCTACAATAACGGCGCGGCAGGCCTGTATACAGTGTGGAACAGCCAAATGGAATGAATTCAGTAGCTCCATTATTATGCATTTTTTTTTTTAGAAAATCCGGAGACACATCAATATCTATTTCTAAAATGACATCTTGCGACGTAAAAATGTTACATCCCAAAATTCAACCCCCTGCGGGGGGCGGCCCCCCCCCCCAAATTCCCCAAAAGGGAAGGGGGGGGGGGGGCCCCCCCCGCAGGGGCCCCCCCCCCCCCCCCCCCCCCCCCCCCGGCTTTTTTTTTTTTTTTTTTTATAAAAAAAAATAATAAGTTTCTCCAGCGTAGGAAATTCGTTACATTAAAATAAAACATTTATAAGTAACACTATTTGTCAATTTTATGTTCTGAAATGTTAATAATAACAAACAATAAATGTCTGTAATTGCTGACATTCAATAATATAAGATAAAAACTTACTAATAAATACGTACAACTTTTTGCTTGACCATCGATCGACAAAAACGAGCAAGCAGCAAAAAAACCTGAAACCTGAAATTTAAGAAGTTGGCCATTATCGGCTTTAGTGAAATTACTTAGAAACGTGCTTGTCATTGTAACAGTAGTTAACAGTTATCAGAGTTAAACTTTTTGCTTTAGTTTTCGTGTTGCAATTCAGAGAGATGGTTTACCTAACAGAAATGCATAAGATAACTCTTCTGCAGATGATTTGTTACGGAGACAGAACACGAACGCAGGCCGAAGTTGTTCGCCTGTTTCAAGAAAAACATCCGGAGTTGCCGCCGATATCTCAAGGTACCGTAAGTAAAATAGAGAAGCAGTTTCGGGAACATGGACATGTACGGTAGCTAAAGAAATATCCTCCCAATAAACTCTGTGATGATCAGAAATTGGATGTAATGCTTATGCTTGAAGAAAATCCACATACGTCGAGTCGTCAGAGAGCTTCAGCATTAAATATTAGCCATTCCTCGATTCTCCTCGTATTGACTTCTCGATTCTCCTCGTATAAGAAAATCAGATGCACCCATATAAACCGGTACCAACTAATGAGCTCGCGGAACACAATTTTGACGAATTCTCTTTTGTGAACAATTGATGCAAATGATAGATGACAATACTTTACAAATAGAAAATGTGATGCGGTATGTGAAAAGGTACCAGATGTTGGAAAAGTGCGGAAAACGCAGTTTCAAGTCGAGAAATATTAATTCCGGATTTCAACGGATATAGGTGCTAGACTTATCTGGCAACCATGTGCAGTAGAAATAAGTCGTCTACGACGTGATATTTCAAGTGTACGAACGATTTTTTTGTGTACAGTTCTGTTCCAAAACTTTATATGTGTTTTTCTCAAAATTATGATTTTACGTATTGAAACTTTACCTGCTTCCAGTTCGAGCTATATTAACGCTAGAGACTTTTTTTTTTAAATGAAGCGAAATTTATGCTCTATCGAAATCTGACCCCCACCCGAAATCAGTTTTTCTGACATCTGGTACCTTTTCACAGAACCGCACAGATCACAAGTTTTCCACTTTACACTATCGCAAAACCGTTACTGGTGAGAGAAAATCCCCCATGGATGAGGAAACCACACACACAAAACCCAGAGAAAGTTAATGTTTGGGCAGGAATAATTGGAGAAAATATCATTGGTCCCTTCTTCATTGACGACAATTTGAATGGAGAAACTTATTTAGCGCTGCTCCAAAATAATGTTGTACCGACGATGGCAAACTTGTATCCAGCTGAAGGAAACCAACAACTTCCAGGTAATGCAATATGGTTCCAGCAGGATGGTGCACCAGGACATTACGAAGTCAATGTACGGCAATATCTCCACACAATCTTTCCAAATCGTTGGATAGGGAGACGTGGTTCTGTAGAATGGCCTGCACGATCACCTGATTTCACGCCGTTAGACTTCGTCCTATGGGGATATGTAAAAAGTATGGTCTACAAAACCAAACCCGACGATTTCGCTGACTTAAGAAGAAGAATAACAAACACTTGCAATTAGGTCGATTACCCCGCAGATGTTAACTAACGTTAGAAGAAATTTCTATTTACGTCTAGGATGCTGCCAAGATGCTGGAGGCATACATTTTGAACATCTGCTGCATTAATAATGATTTGTTTTTTATTTTAATGTAACGAATTTCCTATGCTGGAGACATTTTTTTTCTTGTTAATTTCTGCAATAAAATTTAAAACCATAGCAGTTTTGAATAGATAATGAAATACCTTTCAAATGAAGTATCACAAGCCCCTCCTTCCAATTTGAAAATTTAGGGGTTGTAGCTGTCACCTGAAGGGGGTTGAATTTAGGGAAGACATTTTTACATCGCAAGATGTCATTTTACAATAAGACGTGTCTCTGAATTTTCTAAAAAAATTCATAATAATGGAGCTACTGAATTTATTCCATATGGCTGTTCCACACTGTATAGCTGGGCGAAATAATTGTCCTTCCTCTCAACTGTTGTCATCCGAATGACGGTTCGGCAGAAAAACTGAGATAATTAAAGAAACATTTCATTGATTACGGGTATTTGCGGCCGGAATAAATGAGGCACCACAAGATTGTAAGTTAAAATGCTGAATACAAAGTTTCATGCAGAAATTCTCACTTCTCTTTTTTCTTGAAATTACGTAAACTACCAGAGGCATATAAATAGGAGTGCCAGTTACTTCTTTATTCCCAAATTAACAAAACTCTTTTGTTGAAATTAAAAAAAAAATGGATTTGCAATAGTTTACCACGCGTATCATTTTCGAAATGTTTTGACGCCTTAAGCTGGTGACGGACCCTCGATAACAACTTAATTAGTCCTTCTTTTCCAAAATTACTGTAACATTTATCACGCCAGTGTTTGGACATGCCGAATACAGTGAACAACGATAAGCTCTCTCCAGCATTTACAATTTAATTGTAGTCCTGGTAAAACGCTCAGAAAGCCCGTTGTATTCTTCGGTTTCGTCTGATTCTACAGGAAAATATTTTTTGGCAGCAAACGGTAGGGAGAATTGACAGTTTATAAAAATATTATTTCAAACCATACAATCCTGCATTTCAATAACCTCACAGTACGATTCCCTTCAATCTGAAAAAAAAATCGTCTTTTCAAATACTTCCAGATGCTATCTGATATTTTGTATAAATCCAAGGCGTAGTCCGCGGTATTAGTTTTTTCCCTTTTAGGTTAGGTGTCACCCGGTAGAAAAATTTGAAGGGGGGGGGGCAGCAAAATGTGGATTATTTCAGGTAATACAGGTTCTTGTATAATTTAGATATTTTAGATTGGTGAAATTCAAATTAAGGGTTTTTCAGGTCTTTTTATATTTTCCTGCTTCTGAATTGAGCAGGAAAATATAAAAGCAATTTTTCTTCACTCAATATATTATTAGGAAATCGGTCTCTAATTGGCCTCAATAGGTTTGAGGTCGAAGATCACGAACCTGGGAATCACATTAAGATAATTCAAGGTGGCGAATCCAATATGACATCCGCAAATGCCAAAAACCACAAACACTGCTAAATCATACCACATTATTAGTTATGTCGAACTAGAAAGTACATTAAATGACTTGAATGAATAATCGAGTCACACATTGACAAGAATTATGGCGGAATTCAAGTTGGGTAATTTAATATAGCGTCTAAGAAGGCCAAAAACCGAAAAAAACTCTTTCTCACTGTCGAATTTTCAATACATTTCATTCAAACCCGTGTCGAATGACCTAAATACATTGTTTTTAATATATTGATCACGAATCGAGAGCTAGAATAATAAAATTCAAGATGGTGAATTCAAATTTCATTCAGACCGATGTCGAATGATCTAAATACCAGATAGTTTTGGATCTGCTCAATCAAATCGAGAGCCAGAATAACGAAATTCAAGATGGAGGATTCAATATGGCGTCTATATTTGTAAAAAAATAGCATGAATTATTCAATAATATTGCTCCGAAAAAAAAATTGATCCCAGAAACCAGGGATGCCTACCCTGCCTGTTTCCGAGTTCGATTTCAGAGTCGCTTTGGTCACATTTCGTCAGAATCCGCCCGTAACCGCAAAAAAAGACCTGAAAACTCCCTATTTTTTGAATATTTGTGCATATAATACATACATCTTAATACACATGTTATACACACATGTACACTAATACAGATATTCAAAATCTAAATAAAAAATTTAGCATAGTTTTTTCCTTTTCCATTTCTTGTCATGTTTTTGTAGCCACATTAGACGAACATTTTAAAATAGTGTTCTCTTTACATACATTATTAAAATTAATTCAGCATTTGTTAAAGTATTCAATCGATATTCACTACTAAATTAATGAATACAAAATAAATAGATGTACAGTAACCGATACAAAGTCGACATCAAATTGGAGAAGCTTTTATTTTGAATTAGAAATAATAAATTCTTTTTTGTGACATGATTTTAAAGACATGATATAGAGGGACTGTCTTCTAGTGGGACTAAAAGGGACTCGACGTATTCCGATAGGTCTGACAAGGTCAGTAACCAATAGATATCGTTCCAGAAAACACTCGTTCCGTTCACTAACGATGGGTCCGTCAAGCGGAAGTAGAACAACAAATAACCATGAACGGGAATTATTCACATTCTATTTATACTACCAAACACATTGGTTTAATATTGAAAATACAAAATATACAAAATTTTTTTTGTCACTGTCTGTCACTTCCTTTTTTTGTCACTGTAAAAAACTTAACTTACTATTTTTTTTTTACAATTTTAAGATACAATCCTCAAAGTAATTATTTTCGTCACGGGGAATAAACCTGTAGACGAGATTAATTTTCGTGTTTAGCACACCAACTAATCGGCGGCCACAGTCTAGAGGTACAGTAGCCCAGTGGGTGGCCGGAATGCTGGGTGTCTTCATGTGAGTGCTGCTCTCGTTAAGCCAGTGTGTGACATTGGTTAATCATTATACGGGGTGGCCGGCGCTGGACCGACGCGAGATCAAACTGATTCCCACGTCTGTGAAGAGGACTGGCGCTATGTAGCATTGTATCGTTTTGTTGTGTCCCAAAGAAATGTTTCTTTAATTTGATTCTATTGACTGAGACGTTTGACGGCTTTTAGATGAACGAAGTTGCTCATTTATTTGCCGCCAATAATGATAATATTAATCAAAATTAATATTATCTTTTGTAATTTTATTGTCATTATATACATATATAATGCATACTTTATTGTCTACTGTTATTCGCAAATATTATGAACTATTTTTTAATGGCTTGCCGTAGGTTTTTCGTTTTTGAATATTAATAATACATTATTGTGTTTCAACTTTCTTCAATTAACTTTCTTGCTACCCCAGTTCCGTAAAGTGACTAAAATAAATAAGTAGGTAATTATCAATCACTTCTGAATATGTGACTCTGCTCGAAATACTCAAAAAGTGATATTTTCAAGAGAGACAATGACGAAATTGAAAATTTGACGAATTTTATATGTCATAGGCCATCGTTTTCCTTCTTTTTTTATAAAACTGAAAGCCGGTAGTTGCATTTGAAACTACAATAAATTTTCCATTTTAAGCTTCCTATCTAATTCTGAAGCACTTTTCAGGTACTTTTCGACAAATGACAGTATAATAGCTACGATTTTAACTGCCACTTTCGATTTAAACGAAATGATTTAAAGTGGAATTTATTTTAATTGAAATGTTTTTGCAAGAGTTGTATTGATCAGAAAAAAAAAATAAGAGAACATTAAAATAAATTTTCTATCATTTAATATATTTGTGTTAGATTTTATCAAAAGAGATGGTTTAAAGTGACTTTCTATGATTTTTTTTCTTATTTCTTAAATTTTGGTGTCCAATGTTCTTATGTGAGATATTAATAAATAACAATTATTTGAACGTTGAAATATCTACCACAGTAACATCTAGTGAGGGTAGCAGTTTGGCAAATGGAAACATTTTTAAGCATTTTTCGATCAATGCCGAAGTAAACAATGTTGCGATTCCTGATTGTCTGTAAACAATTTATATAAATTCGTCTCTCAAAAGTTTATTCTAGAGCCCAGAATCATATAGTTTGGCCCAATGTTATTTTTTGGTGAGATTTCTGAAACAAAGACTTCATACTATGAATACGACAATTATCCTTTATTACATTATTTGTCATATTATTTATTATATTATTTGTCCTACAAATTGCCAATAAGGGATAATAATTGTATCGATAGTATGAAGTCTTTGTTTCAGAAACCTTACCAAAAAATAACATTGGGCCAAACGATATGATTCTGGGCTCGTATTTCAAGATGTTAAGGATATGTTTCCTAAAATGCTCCAAACTCTTATTTAGTGCATTTCCTTTCTCATCAATATACCACCTACCGTAGTTTATTTTTGTATACACATTTTAAATGCATCAATTGCATTTTTGATTTGCACAGAATTGTTAATTAGTTAATCATTTGTGGTGTTAGTGTATCTAGTTCTTTATTCTAAATTTTGTGTTCGAATAAATACTAACATATATTTGTAAATATGTAATGCATCATATCTAATATAAAATGCATTACATCGAGATTAACAGATTATATAATTTGTTGAGCTCGATTGGTGAGAGGTTCATTGCTGAGAGGTTCAAAATTTGCTAAGTAGTCAAAAAATGACTAAAAAAATCTGGTTGACGGTTGCTGCCAAATAGCCTCAAACATGTTCAAGCAAGGTTTCTTTTTTCCAGTGTTTTTTCGAAGCTCTCACCAAATACATTTTTGGTGATTATAACGGACCCGTTTGCATTCAAAAGACCTATGCAAGAACATTATTTTCCTTTTCCTCCCCTGAGCAGGCAAATCTCTTTTGAGCATCCAGCAGTAGTTTGGCATGGTCGGTAGGTCTTTGAACGATCAACCACTTGACTTAAGCAGCAATCGCTGCGAGAAGTAACTGCATGGGTGACCATTTGGTAAAAACGTACTGGCATGAGTTTTAGGACGTCCACGGTGACCGGGAGATAAGAAGAAGATGCTGTTTATGCAGGCTGATTCCAGTTAACGAGCTGTACCTCATATAAGGCTACAGTTTGCCTGTAGATTAAGGCCAATACGAGTACTTCTAATGAAAAGTGGGATGCAGCCGGGTGCACACTACATAGATGGATACAAACAAAGATGGATAAAGGAAAAACCCTTAGGCAGATTTTTTGTGGATGCTCAACAGGGACTTGCTTGTTTCGGGGGCAATATGGTTTGGAAAAAATGGAGGCTGAGTGCACTTCGATCTTTTGACGTTATTGACCAACGGAGAGTTCAGGGAAAAAAAATACATACTAACACTATTATCGAGTCACGTGAACGTCATTCAATGTTCTTTGCCCCACCAAATTTTGGTCGGTTTTGAACCACTTGTTGGCTTTCACCGGTTGATGATTTGATCTAGCGCAAAACAATACATACTGATATAAGGGTAGAGTCATTTGAACCTTTTTTCATTCAATGTTCTTGACTTTGACCCCGATTTTGGCCAATTTCTGACCATTTTTTTTAGTTTTACAGCCAATTATGACCCCGTCTTCCGGTTCAGCGGGTGAAAATACATGCTGGTATATGGGTAAAGTCACTACAACTTCCTTCAATGTTCTCTGACCCCAGATTTTGGACAATTTCTGGAATTTTTTATATTTTTCTGGCCAATTTAGACCCTACGTGCCAATTTTGACCCCGGATTCGTGTTCATCGGACGAAAATACATACCGATATATAGATCGGTCCCCGAGTACTGACCTTTTTTTGTGGGCCTGTGTAATCATTAATATCCTTAGTCACATAGTGTTAAATTGTTGATTAAATAGGTGCTTCATCATTAACATAAATTTAAACAAATGGACCTAACATCTGAAGGGTGCAAAAACTAGATGACGTAAGTGACCAGAAACATAATTTTACACGAGAGTGATTTTTCATTTGTGGTATTTAGGTTTCCTAATTCTTCCGTGGCATAGGAAATTAAAAACCAGACTGCTTAAGTGCTACCCTAAACACGTTTATATGTTTCTTCTAGGCTTCAGAAATCATAGGGTATTTAGATAATGGTAGAATAGTTAATTAAAGATATTTCGAACATCAATCAGCCAATTGAATCAATGAGTAGATTATTAGAAAGAAAAATATTATTCTAAATAAAATACTCCGCGTACTTTAGATAATATATTAGGAGTATAATAATGGGACTGCAGTTCATTACAATATGTTGGATTGTCTCAGATTGTAGAGAATTGCACAATGTGCAGGTTTCATCCTGATTGATGACTGACGACATAATAACAGCCATTATAAGCCAAAACAAACCGTAGTTTAGAGGAAAGGCGGATTTGACTATACAAGCTTATTAGTTTTATAGGAGCCTTATTGAGCAAATAACTAACTGGAGTTGTACGCACAACGAGACATTTGTAATTTTGGAGTATTCTGATGCCGCTAACATAGACAGGTCTTCGCTATATAAATACGACCTATATGCTTCCAGGACTGCACTAAAATTTCTTTTAAATTATAGGCAGTCAAATTGTTCACCTTTCACTTACGCAGGCCGACAAGATTTTAACCCAGAAACCAGAATATATTTTTCCAAAGGTTTTTGATGCGCTGAATCCAAATCTCTCAATTGGCTCTGGTTTTCGAGATATCCTCCCCTAAAAGTGCAAAAAAGGGATTTTGGCCTATATTTGAGGTTATGTAGCATCGCATTTTTTTTTTCTCAAAAAACTGTGAACAACATCTTAAAGTACATGCCTTGCCCTTTTTAAATGACGTCGAGTTTACTCAAATATCTTTTTTTTTTCGCTGCGATATCGCATTTGAATTTTTAGTTTTGGTATTTTTTTTCCCTTTTTGTTTTAGGAGTAGTTTGGTTAGATAGTTGTCCACGTGTGGTATGAAATTTAATTATTTGTTTATATTTTTTTTTGCATTTATGTTTGCTGCTTAATTTAATATTTATTTTTTATCTATTTTTTTTTCGTAAATTTTTTAAAAATAATGCCGGTGGTAATTCACCTACCCTAATTGTTTCAAAATTTGTTTTTTAAAAACAGCCCTGTGGTTTCTGTTTTAGTATTCCCAGTAAAGAAGATAGTGTTGGCAAATTAATAGGACCCTACCAACCTTTTCTAAAGGAGAGTTTCTGGTTAATTTATTTGATTAAAGGGGAGAAGAGGTGGCAACCTGACCTGAAAATTTTGTCGAGGTAAGTGAGTTTTAATTTTTATTTAGTAGTAATTATTTTTGAAATCAGGCGAGATGCGTGTTGTATTAGGCCCCACTGTGTGTTGTGCTTTGTGCTGACAAAGTGTATTTTTCTTAAGATTTTTTTTAGTTGCCGTACCGTAAGAGAAGTGTAACTTTTGATTTTTTGATTTTTTGTTGTTTGGCGTGCGCTGGGGTTTTGTTTTTGTTAATTTTCTTTTGGGTCTATTGTTGCAAAATTTAGATTAATTATTTACTGAGTCTGGAATTTAGTAGTATTATTTGTTTTGGTTTATATATTCAAATTAACATACCCACTGTTTGGAATTCAGTAGAAAACACTGATTCTGTTTGTTTACATTTATGTAAAATTCTGAAAAGGCCATAAGGAAGAAACCTTACCTGTGGGTAAAGGAGGAGGAAAGTCGAACAGTCACCGAGTACTGCTGGTAGAACTCAGGAAATCCTCTACTCAAGATTCTCTGGTTACGTAAGACCGTTTCATTGTACCCTGCCGGCAAGTATAATTGTAAAATAGTGTTAAATTTTATTTAACCTAGTGGGTCAATTTAACTGATTGTATAATTTTTTATTTTTAATATAGTTGTTATTGTTTTAATTTGGACTTTTATTCTTTCTAAGTGTATTCAAGAAAGTTTTCAAATCTTTGGTTATTTTATACTACATTTTGGTATTTTTATATAAAATATCTGGCGCCCAAGCCACTATCAAAGTTTTACATAACCAGGGGAACCTACCCCTTGACCGTGTGCTGCCGGAGTAGGTATAGTTTTCCTCTCATTGCATTGAGCTAAGGAAAGGTGTTGCAGTTTGTGAATTTCTCTATAATTGAAAACCTATTAAGGATCGCGTGTACATCAAACAGTCGATTGATTTTTGATTAGAAAACGCTGAAAATGTTTTAAATTCAAAAACAGGTCAATGTTTTCTTATGTAAAAAGACTTGATCGTTCGGAATCCAAGGTCAGATTTTCAAAATTTTTCGAGGAAAATTTTGGAATAAATAAATTAGGCTCTCAATAGATATCTCAATCGTTGTACTTTTGATATTTGGTTCTTTTGCCTAATGAGTTTTCCGACCACTGGTCTAGTGTGATGCTGTAATGAGCCTCACTTTGGCAATCTTTAATAAAACTGTAATACTGGTTAATTGGAGAACGAAACATTTAGTACAAGAAACAATTCAAAGTTACCTTTATTCATGTGCACTCTAAATGTAAGTAATGTCTATGTATGTTTTTGTTATGTGGCATTCTTCTTAAATTTGTAACAAAGGAGCGACCGGTATTTCCGGACATTCATTTTATCTTAGCAGTAGGTATAACAGTAAAGTGGGTCAAGTCATTAAAAGACACCTATTTTCATAATAAGTGTTATAAACTGCTTTGCCTTGAATCAAACTTTAGTGGAACAAAATATTTTTCTCTTAAGGTGTATACAATATTTATCTGTCATTAAGTTGTTATTTCCGTTAGTGATGAAATCACTCTTCTGTCACTTACTCTGTTTTATATATACAAAGGTTTCGTTTATATTTTGACCCATACCTACTGGTTTCAATACAATAACAATACTTTTTATTATATGTTGATGGTACTCATTGGCCAGTAACTATTTGTTTATATTTGTGATGAATCCGATGTTTTGTTTTTATATGAATCAACGGCATTGGAACTGTAAAGCTCAAAAAGCGAGCCATCCAAAAATGTCTTCAAAGTTGGCTGAGCAAAATCTTAAATCTATAACCTTATTTAATTGTCAAGGCTGTCACATTATGTGAGAGCTATTTATTTTACAACTGAATAAACTATTTCCATATCTCTCGTTGATAGCCAGATTTGATGACGTTTTTTTTTTTGGATGTCTATATAATATACTTTACATGTATGTAGAATATGTGTGGAGTGACATGGAACTTCAAAGCTCAAATATTATAGTTTACATGTATGTAGAATATGTATAGGGAAATATATTTCTTACCGCTGATATTCTGGGTTATTTTTGAGCTTGAAGAAAATTGAAACACCAAGTTATACCTACAGAATTTTCCTATGAATATGAATTTGTCCTCAGGATTATTATACAGTGGTGTTAAAAATATTCCCAGAAAACTGACTCTTGAAAAATTATTGAAATCGAAGATTAATTTTGAAGTTGAAATATTATTAGAGAATATCCAAAAGGTATGATAAAATGTATTCTGATTTCGCTAGAAGTGCCTATTAATCATTTTTTGAGACATCTTGTATATTATGCATTTGTTCGATTCTCTCATCTTTCTCATTTAACTGATATATAGATATACCTATAGCTTGCTCAGTTGCAGTTGTTATTTTGTCATATTACAAGAAATTATTCATTAAAAAAGTTAAAAGAAATCATATCGTCGTTATTTATAAAGATATACATCTGCAGATTCAGGAAGGCGAAGAGGATAAAAGAAAAGTAAAATATATAAGGTGTTTCAAAAACTTTACTAGTAACTTCCGGCGAAACCAAAAAGTGTATGTGACAAAAAAAAACTTTTGTAACATTTTCTTCCTGAATACTCTTTAACCTTTAACTACCCTACTGGAGTAGCTGAGACATGCTAACAATCTTTTTGCTACAAAATCCCAAACAGTGCTTATAATTTGGTTTGTTGAAAGCGATAAGAAGAGATTAGAGTTGAAAGAGATGAGTTTTTGCATGTGAATTAGAACTAAAAAAGATCTCAGAATACCCCAGTAGCATAACTGTAAAAATTTATTTTATTTATTTATTTATATGCTTTTTAAATATATTTTTGACAGGCTGAATATATGTGTGAATGAAGTATCAATCCAAATTTCGCAATTTGAAGTTAGATACATATTTTTTTCAGGATCGCATCGTCGAAGTTGGGAAATGAGAATACCCTTTCTCACGAAGATGACCGATGTTTATTTTTTACACAATTTTACTTTAACTAGTTTTCGATATCATACTTCAGTGTAATAAAAATGTCGATGAAATAGACAATGTAACAAGAGGAAACGTGCTCAGAAGCTTAGTAATGGTTTTAGTGAAATTCCATATTGAATATCCTGATATCTGACTCTTACCCTGTGAATACTGAGAGAAATTGTCCTAAAAATGGATGTTACTTCTTCTGAGCCAGAAATAGTGAGAAAAGCTAGATAATAAACATGTCCTAGGCAGACAAACAGAAAAACTAAAATAACGCGCGAAAAACGTCACAAACATATATACCCCAAACATATACATATAAAAACCTACCCAATTTATCATTTTTTTATAAGTAATAAACACTGTTATGTTCTGAACATGATAAACTGATTTTTTTTTCAAGGATATTCTTGAACTTTTGAAATGGGTTAATCCAAGAGCCCACGAGACTACTAATGTAACCCTATATCACTAGGGTAATTAAGGGTTAATAATATTCCGCACTAGAATTCGACTTCGATAATTTTCCAGAAGTCAGTTTTTTGGCAATACATTGAGATACCTTTTTTTGGGAATATCCTGTATAATAATTCCGAAGCCAAATTCAGATTCCTTGGAAAATATCCTAAAACAGTGGAAATGAGATGTTAACTGGGATACACTGTCAGTACTTACCATTACATAAACAAATTTGTACATACATTATTAACTTTAAATTTAAATGAATCGCAAAATGCAATGTTGAATGAAATGTCAACAAAGCATACAGGGTTTGTCCGGAAAGTAATGTCAGTGAATTTTTTTTCCCGAGACTGTACGCGCCAGCCCGCGCTTTACGTGTTGGGATTGTGGTGGAGGGATCTGGCAACAAGATCTAACAAGCGTCAGTTGGCTACCGGTCGTTGTAGCGGTCGCATCACTCGTTCTTTGAGAGTCGTTACAGTGACCCGGTGCAAGAAAAAATGCAACGTTCGCTTGAGCAACGGATGGCGATCAAGTTTTGTGTGAAACTGGAGAAGAGTGCTGCGGAAACCATTCCAATGTTGAAGAAGGCTTTCGGCGTCGATAGTCTTTCGGACAGGCAAATTTTCCGGTGGCACAAGGCCTTCGCAGAAAGTCGGGAAGATGTCAACGACGAGAACCGCGTTGGACGGCCATCAACCTCCAGTTCTGACGACAATGTGAAACGTGTGCGTGACTTGTTGAACACTGACCGTCGTCTAAGTGTCCGTTTAATTTCCGAAACATTAGACATTACGAAAACCATTGTTTACGAAATTGTGTCGGATTCTTTAGGAATGAGGAAGGTGTGCGCGAAGCTCGTGCCAAAAGTGCAAACGGACGATCAAAAAGCGAGGCGCGTCGAAACTTGCCTAGAACTTTTGGACACCTGCGAAGACAACCACGCTTTCCTTGATGACGTCATTACCGGGGACGAAAGTTGGGTCTTTGAATACGATCCAGAGACGAAGAGGCAAAGTGCGGAATGGCACACGTCGAACTGCCCTCGCCCCAAGAAGGCCAGGATGTCCAGGTCAAAGATCAAGACAATGCTGATTGTCTTTTTTGATTGACGGGGATTGGTATATTATGAGTTCGTTCCGCAGGGGACAACCGTAACCGGTTTTACGTCGAGGTGCTGAAGCGGCTGAAACGCAGGGTGAATCGCGTCCGCCCAGACATCTCAAAATCCTGTAAGATTCACCACAACAATGCACCTTCGCACACCTGCTTCCTCGTGGCCGATTACCTCGTCAAGGCAGGCATCACCGTTGTTCCCCAGCCTCTCTACAGCCCCGATGTGGCTCCCCCAGACTTTTTTCTGTTTCCGCGCCTCAAAACCCCAATGAAAGTACAGCATTGTGGGTCGGTGAAAAACATTCAGAAGGCTTGCACCGACGCTTTAAAGGCGATTCTGGAAAACGACTACCGTGCTGCTTTTGATGCGTGGAAGACCCGCTGGAACCGATGTGTGGACGCAGGAGGAATGTATTTTGAAAGTTTCTAAAGATTTGTACACATAGAACCAATAAAAACCATTTTTCAAAGCTCACTGACATTACTTTCCGGACAAACCTTGTATATTTTTTAAAAGGGAAAAAGATGCAGGGTGTTCCATTTAAAAAAGGTATGTTACTTCGTTTTGTGACTTTTTATTGCTCGATTGTTAATTTACGTTTACAACGTAATACTAGAGATTCCACAATCCAACGGAAAATCATTTAAGCCGACTTTCGTATAATCTAAGTTGCTTCGTTTAGTCGCTAGAGGGGCTAGTTTTCAACGAGTATTTTGTTATTGTGTGAATACTAGCTTCCGATTTGTCTTTTTTTTTACTGAATAGCCTACTTGGTTTCGAAGCTTTTTACCTCTTGGAAAATGTACAAGGTGTGTACATTAAGTAATGAGACTGGTTTTTTATTTTTTTTTATTCGAATAGAATCACAATTCAGCATTGTTTCCTTCAAAATAACTTTCTTGGGAAGCCACACAGCGCTGGAAACGGTTATTCCATTTCTCATAGCAGTGCTGGAACTCATATACTGGAATAGCCCTCAGCTGGTCGGTTACAGCCGTTTGAATATTTTCTACGGTTCCAAAATGACGTCCCTTGAGGTGATTTTTCAATCTCGGGAACAGAAAAAAAGTCACAAGGACTCAGGAATGTGGGGACCCACAATAATGTTTTTACTGTCTAAAATAGTTTTACTAAAATAGCTGCGTGACAAGGCGCATTGTCGTGATTCAATATCCAATTGTTCCTGTTGTTTGGTTTCACACGCATGACCCTTTTTTCGAAGTTTTTCAAGAACCTCTCTGCAAAAGTGTTGATTTAATAAAAAAAAAAACTGGAATCAAAAGTACCTACCCACTCCAGGATGTTGATTTACTGTTTGACTGTTTGGCCTAGAGGCACAAACTTTTTGTGGACAATTCCCTGGCTATCAGAAAAGCAAATCAGCATGCATTTGACTTCCTTCGACTAGACCTTCGACTAGCTCATTCTTGCTTTTTTGAGACTTGGAGAGCTTGAAATCTGTCTTTCCATACTTTGGCTGGTTTTCGGGTCGTACTCATGCGAACTATTCGAGTTAGAGACTTGCCGTTTTTAATTTTCGATAGCCTATAGTGTTGGTTTTAATGCACCGAAGTCGCTGTGCTGTGGCTTGTGGGACGCCACAACTCGCTTTCACCCTTTGACAACCCAAGCACGCCTCCAAACCACACCTACTCCAACTTCCCACCCACCCCCTCTTGTTTGGCCCCTGTAGAAGGATGCGTGGGATGCGACGTATTACTTGAAGGCTCTTGTGACATTCCATCTCTCTCCATCTCCAACCCACCCCTCCGAAAATTTGCCGCGCTGAAGGTTGTAAGCAGGTGTTGATGCGTGGGGTGATTCTGAAAACCTTTCTGGGGATGCTGTGGACAGTGTGTGGACGGCGTGTGGACGGCGTAACCGTAAGTCACAACGTTGCACCTTCGGAGCATTCAAACCAACCCTATAGGCTATCGAAAATTAAAAATCGCAATTCTCTAACTCGAACAGAACGCAAATGGCGCTGATCTAAAAAGTCAGAGCGTCGAGAAAAGGATAGTATTTCGGTGTTTCGTGGAAAATGTCCGGTTTTTTGTTTCTACGCCGAAGGTTCCAGTACTCATTCCAGGATTTTGTTTAGTAATAAATTTTCAACTGGCACTGCAATATGGAAATTATATTATCTTTTTTATTTTTCTGGGGCATTTCAGTGAAAATTAGGGATTAGGGTACAAAAGTCGAACCCAAAACAGGTACGCTTGGGCTAATTATTTAGATTATCTAAAAAATTAACGTGGTGTATTTTTAGGTAACTACTGAACCGACGCGAAAGACTCGATATTAAAATAACAGAATAAATGTGGTTAATTATTATTTATTTCGCTTCGCTGTTAATAGAAATTCGTGTACGGAAAATGTTCAAGTAAATAGGGCGCACACGTATTGCAGTAATGTGCAATTATTAGTAAGTATCTAAAAAATTATTTACGGTAAACCGCTCACGAAGTACGCGGTAATCCCTAAATTAAGTCACATTTAATTATCCTATTGTGGTCTGGTATTTTCCGTGTTTTGTAGTGTAACCTTGTCATTTCATTATCTTTCAAATTAATTTGTCAATCTGCTAATGACCCCCCTTTATTTGGATACATATTTAAATTAGTTACATTATATACTTGAATAACTATAAAAAATATAAAATTTATTGAACTGTGGGTTAATAAAATAGTTCTTAGAAATAAAAATTCAACTGTGTAATTTAACTTGATGTTTTTACGGCTAAAGTTCAAAATTTGTATGTATTCGGAAATCAACTGAAAAGAAAATAAAAAACAGTTACTTAAGGAATCGCGACTTCGACATCTGTTTTTTTTTTTACACATTTATAGTAAAGCATAAAGTATAATATACTAAAGCACTAAAAATATTTTTTTTTTATTTTAAAGTATGATATTTGGATATGACTTTTATAGCCTTTATGACATTCATTATATCTTTGATATTTTTGACCTACATATATTCTATATCACCTTTATGGCCTTTATGTCATCTATGACCAAGCATTTGGCCTTCACGGCCAAATGTTACAAATAGGACTTTTATCGCCTATATGACCCGTCTGACCATTGTGACTTATATGAACTTATTGATCTTCATCACCTTTATGATCTATATCGCCTGTATATAACCTATGTGACCTTTGCGTCGTACATGATCTTTATGACTTCTATAACTGTTATGATTTGTATGACCTTTATTTATTTAAAAATTGAGAGCTGAGGCTTAATAATGTAATATTTTAATTATTTTACCTCAAAAATCTATAGTTAAGGAGACACGTCATTTGAATATCTCTCTTTATTGGAACATTAAGATACAACCCCATCTCTCATGATATAACAAATAACACATTCAGTCAAATGAAAATATACAGTATGTTACATAAGAACGTGACCGGCATAAGTACCTTCCAAAAGTTATGACATTGAAAATCCTTAAAAAAGCAGATATACGGGTTCGTCCGCTAGAGCGCAATGTAGAATAGTTTCAGTTTTTGCTGATTTTTTTTTATGGTACGAGTGCCGCTTACGCACAAAATTTTGAACTTGTGTCACTATGTGTTCATCCTAAAGGAACAGACATATTACGAGCAGTCGCTGCAAAATATATTAAATAAAATCAGACGTTTGTAAATAAGTGGGTGAGCGGTTCCAGGAGACAAAAACCTTCTATGATTTACCAGAACATGGTGTGGAACAAAAAACAACAAACAGAGATGACGAACTGATCGTGGCGATGCTTTCTCGGTCTCCTCGACTACTCTTGCGTGAGGGATAAAAAAAACAGAAGAAAAAGGGTATAGATATGTACTATGAAAGTATACAACGCCGTTTACATCCTCATAATGTTTAATTGAAGAGCACCATGAAGAAACCTTTGCTGGCTGAAACGCGTGTCAAAAACCTCGATTGGACAAAGTCGTAAGCCTGGTTAGCATACGACTTTTTACCCCAATAATACACCTTTGCAGTGATCGGTAACACACGCGATAAAAGTGCATGTTTGGGATTGCTTCTTCAGACATCTATTTGGGACTCAAAATCGTGGAAGCAAAACTAAATATTTTGTTTGTTGATGTCCTAATGTTCCTGGAGTGGGTACTGGAACCTTCGGCATAGAAACAAAAAACTGGACGTTTTCCACGAAACACCGAACTACTACACTTTTCTCGACGCGCGTTTCACCAACCAAGTTGGCATCTTCAGGAGAAGATTAAAACTCAGAGATTAAAAGAGTTTTAATCTTCTCCTGAAGATGCCAACTTGGTTGGCGAAACGCGCGTCGAGAAAAGTATAGTAGTTCGGTGTTTCGTGGAAAACGTCCAGTTTTTTGATGTCCTAATGGTTTTAAAGAATAATTTATCTTTTCTCAGTGTAGACTTTACAATTTACACGCAATTAATTTTTCTTTTGAGGATTACCCTAATATGTTTTCAAAAGCATGAGTGTATTGGCGTCAATATGTACATGGTTTATTTGTTAATATACGAGGGCAAGTCAAATATAAACCGGAATTTCCTTTTCCAGGCCAGACGGCGTATCGGAGGGGGCCGCCGCTTTTCTGCGAATTCCGTCTGGATAGCTAGACACCTCCTGACATGCGACACCTCTTCTTTTTTGCATTCAGTTGATCGTAGAACAATGATGAACAGATGAATGAATGAGTGAGCAGGTAGTTCCTTCTTTTGTTGAGCAACGCATTATTATAAAATTTCTGTCTATTGAAGGTGTGCCACCTTTTTTTGACGCCTCTTCAGGCCCAATACGGGGATTAAACCCTTTCTAAAACGCAAGTGTATGAGTGGCATAAACGTTTTTCAGCGGGACGAGAACGGGTGGAAAATGAACCACATGATCATTGTCCTCGAACCTCCATCACAGAAGAGAACATATGTGCAGTACTTGAGCTTTTGGAGGGTGACTGTCACCTTACACTTGAAGAAATTGCTGGATCAAGGAGAATCAGTCATGGGAGTGTTCATTCAATAATCCACGACAAACTTGATTTCAGGAAGGTCTCAGCTCGATGAGCTCCTCGAGTTCTCACCCCCAATCAAAAAAGTGAGGCTTTTGGCTCGTTATGAAGATGAAGGAAAAGGGTTACTTAATCGTATAGTCACTTCTGATTAAACATGGGTTCACCATTATACACCAGAATACAAACAAGCGAGTATGGAGTGGCGGCAAAAAGGAGAAAGAGCATCAGTGAAGCCGAAAACAAGGTTGTCTGCAGGAAAAGTGTTTCGACTTTTTTCAACCGTTCTTTTGGGATAAGAAAGGATAGGTTTTCGTTAACTTTCTCCGTGAACGCTTAACAATCAATGCAGAATATTAGTGTCAACTTTTTGATGGATCAAAAGTTGCCTATCGCACCAAAAGGAGTCGTTCTCCCATCAGGAACGTCGTTCTTCTCCATGACTCAAGCCCAGCTGGAGGAAATGCACTGGGAGCAGTTCGAACATCCTCCTTACAGTCCAGACTTATCCCCGTGCGAGGTAGAGATTTAAAAATGATGAATAAGTTGAACAGTCCGTTCACAACTCGCTGCTGGCACAACCTGTCAGTTTTTACTACGACGGAATAAAAAAATTGCCGATTCGGTGGGAAAAATGTGCTTCGGTTGAAGGAGACTATAGAGAAAAAATAAAATGTTGGTTTTTAAATGTTGTCTCTTAATAAAAATTTTATTTTGGAAAATTCCGGTTTATGTTTTACTTACCCTCGTATGAGACATTTTTTTGGGAAATCAGTACTTCAATGTTCAGTAAAAACCTCGTCGTGTGAAAAAAAACTTGAAGGGTAAAGTAATGTAACCTATTCTCTAGTAAGTATGTTGCTGGAACACACATTTTGTAGCCTATAAATATGTGTAAGAACTCTGTTTTTGTTCAGTTTTCACAATATTTGTGGTTTCTAGCATACGGCATCTCAACTTAAACTATCGGTATCCATAGTAGCCCACAAAAAAATATCTTCAAACTAATTTGTTTGTATCTAAGCAAATTAGTTTTCCTTCCTAAAAAAATAAATAGGTAAAAAGATATTTCCAAGTATTTACAATTGCTGCGAATTCGTATCCTGGTATAATGGAGGGGAACTATATAAAATGTTAAAGGAGACAATTTTCACAGTTCTAATTAGTGTCTCCGTGTTTTTAATATAATTATACAAACTTGATCCAATATTGCAGAACACATACTACTAATTCAGATGATTTTAGCACATGTAAGTTTAAAATGAAAATATAGCTCCTTTGTAATTAATGTTGTCATATACTTTGAAACATGGTTTTGACCCCAATTACAACTGTGTAATTATGATTTTAAATTTATTTCATTTCCGATGCATGTTTTATAGGTTTAGTTTTTTCATTTTCAATAGTTATACAAAGAACAACAGTAATAATAAAAAAACATATTTTAAATAAAAAAATAAAAAAACACGTTTAATGAATAGGTACCACATTTGCATTTAATTATAAACGTAGATAAACATGTTCCTGCTAAAACAATAATAATATAATAATAAATCTAAAGCGTCCTAACAAAATATGAGTCATAATATTTAACACTTTAGAAATATTCATCTTATACTAAAAATTTCGCGAAACATTTGTAATTAGGTAAAGTATATGCTCATTATGCAGCCAAAAAATGTACTAAACAAATATTTTGATTAATGTATTACAACAATAACTTGTCTACTACGTACATGGTGTTCAAAGAAAAATAAATATCTTTTTGAATACAAATTGTAATACATTTGGTACAAATAGTTAATTAAAACTATTTGAATTACACAGGCCGACAAGATTTTACCCCAGAAACCCGAATATATTTTTCCAAAGGTTTTTGATGCGCTGAATCTAAATCTTTTGATTGACTCTGATTTTCGAGATATCCTAACCTAAAAGTGCAAAAAAAGCGATTTTGGCCTATATTTGAGGTTATGTAGCATCGCAATTTTTTTTTCTCAAAAAACCATGAACAACATCTTATAGTACATGCCTTGCCTTTTTAAATGACGTCGAGTTTACTCAAATATCTTTTTTTTTTCGTTGCGATATCGCATTTTGAAATTTTTACAGTGTGTACATCAAACAGTCGATTGGTTTTTTGATTAGTTTTTTTTATTCGCTTTTTTTGCACTTTTAGGTTAGGATATCTCTAAAACCAGAGCCAATTGAGAGATTTGGATTTGGATTCGGATTCAGCACATCAAAAACCTTCGGAAAAATATATTCTGGTTTCTGGGTTAGAGGGTCGGCCTAATTTTGTCGGCCTGTGTTATTGGTCGAAACCGTTCATTAAAAGTCATTGGGCTTCTAGAAATTACTGGTTTTTGAAAATTTATTCTTAAGATAATAATCATATGGCAAACTTGTAAAAATATGTTCAAGATGGCTGCCCTTTCGGTTATACCAGATATCGACATCAAATTTTTTACTTTAGAATAGTGCCTTGTTTATTGCATATTTCTTCTGCACGTTATTTTATGTAGATTTTAATCAGGTTTCTCTGTATGTATCTTTTACCGTGTTTGAGTTATATCGAGGTTTTTTTTTTAATTTTATTCGTTAGCACCACAATAATTGAAACCGTCTGTAGCAGTTATGTTAGAAAGTAAAATATCGGTAGTGGTACCTTGGTTAGTAGAATCCTAAAGCTAACAGAGTAACAGAGTGTAGCACTAACACTTGTAACAGAGGTGTAAATACATATTTCTCACTTATGTACAGGGTACTTTAAATACAATGGACCCATATTTTACTATAAATTTGGAAATGATATACAGGGTGTTCCGCATAAGAACCGACATAGAGCAGGGGCATGTAGGGGAACCTAAAATATGGTGATTTAACGCAACTTACCTTTATACTAAGTTGCACCCCTGAGAAGTTATAGGCCTTCAAAGTGGGGTTTCAAATTTCGAAAAAAAATCAATAACTCAGTTATACTTGAACTTAGAAAAACCAAATTTGGTAGACGTTGTGAGTGTACCAAGAGCATTAATCGACAGTAAGTAGAGTTCAATTGAAACAGTTTAAAGAGTTTATTAGGGATGATGCACCATTAAAATGTGACAGAATTTTTTTAACCCGTTGGCGGACTTAAAAAATTTTCATTTTATTTTATGGGGAATTTAATTCTAAAACTTTTCATACTCTTGTATTTTTCAAAAAACTTTGTCGTTTTCTAGAAAAATTCGAATAACTAAAACACCTATTTCAGTAGTGTTATTTAAAATCATCGAAAATTCAAAAGTTGGCTATGAAATTTGACGTCAAACTTGACAATCAGGAAAAAAGTTACTTAATTTTAGTTAATTGTTTGCTGAGTGTTTTGAAAATGGCCGGAAAGTTTTCATTTAGCGAACAAGTTGACATGCTATTAGTGTCAGGTTTCTGTGAAGGAAACTGCAGAAGAACTGTTGAAGAATATCGGAGAATATTTCCTAATCGTATGACCCCCAAGACAAGAACACAATACGAATAACTGATTTTGAACACAATTGAAGATGAACCACATATCAGTACCAGAAATTTATCTCGACAAACTGGTATATCACAAACGTCTGTGCTCCGAGTTATCAGACGTAATCTACTACACCCATATCATATTCAAAATGTGCCAAAATTGTTACCAGAATATTTGGTTAAACGAGTCTTACTTTCTGTCAGATTATTTTACATCAAGACATTCAAAAGAAAAATAGCTTTACTGATGAAGCTTGTTTCACTCGCAGAGGTATTACAAATCTACATAACTATCATGAATATTCCGATGTTAACCCTCATTCAGTAACTCCTCAACATTTCCAAAGCGAATTTAAAATAAATGTTTGGATTGGTGTTATTGATCGGTATTTAATTGGTCCAGTTATTTTACCGAATCGACTAAATGGTGAAACTTATTTAAAATTTCTCCAAAATACTTTCCCGGATTTACTTTACGAGGTGCTACTACAACTCAGACTGGAACATTGGTTTATGCATGATGGAGCACCGCCTCATTTTAGTATTATGGTTAGAGACTTTTTAAACCACCAGTATCCAAATAAATGGATTGGACGAGGAAATAATTGCCTACAAGTTTGGCCTCCACGATCACTAGACCTCAACAAATGTGACTTCTTTTTTTGAGGGACGTTAAAAGAATTTGTGTATGCCTCGCCAGTTGCATCCCGAGCAGAATTGTGGAATCGCATTATAGATAAATGTAATGTCATTAGAAACAATCAGCGGTTATTAGAGAGAGTAGACTTCAATTTTCAACGAAGAATAAATTTATGCCTAAGAGAAAACGATGATCATTTTGAACAATTTCTATAACTTATCAGTGCAAACCTGTTATTTCTGTTGTTAAGTTGTTTTTCTATTAAATTATTCTTATTCCAACTTGTTGGTTGATTGTCAAGTTTGACGTCTAATTTCATAGCCGACTTTTGAATTTTCGATGATTTTAAATAACACTGAAGAAATAGGTGTTTTTAGTTATTCGAGTTTTTCTTGAAAACGACAAAGTTTTTTGAAAAATAAGAAGAGTAAGAAAAAGTTTTAGAATTAAATTCTAGACTAAAAAATTTTTTTAGTCCGCCAACGGGTTAAAAAATTCTGTCACATTTTAATGGTGCACCATCCCTAATCAACTCTTTAAAATGCTTAAATTTAACTCTACTTACTGTAGATTAATGCCCTTGGTACACTCACAACGTCTACCAAATTTGGTTTTTCTAAGTTCAAGTATAACTGAGATATTGATTTTTTTCGAAATTTAAAACCCCACTTTGAAGGCCTATAACTTCTCAGGGGTGCAACTTAGTATAAAGGTAAGTTGCGTTAAATCACCATATTTTATGTTCCCCTACATGCCCCTGCTCTGTGTCGGTTCTTATGCGAAACACCCTTTATAATTAATTCTGCAAACTACGAAATATACTAATGTTACTACCACCTAAACATTTAAATATTAATTACTACAGTTCACCCGCAATAGTTTTGCCCGCGAATTGCGCACAGTTAACGTAGTATAAAGTAGTAAGATTATACCCGAGAGATATAAGAATTATCCAAAAACAAGCAATAATAAACTGTACTTCTCAAAGCGTTTACGGCTACAGCTACAAAATAAATTAGCACAATTTCAGGTTTTGTCTACTTCGACAAGGGCCAAAGCTACTGTTGCTCTGTACATCGCACAAGCTTTTATGGAAGAATTTGGACAATTGTCAGTTTCCAGTTATTTTTTAACACCCCGTACAACTAATTATATGTTTAAAACGTAAAAAAGACAACAGCATCATTTTCCGAAAATTTTAATCCTAAGTATTAGCGGAGATTTACATGTTTGTATACTACCTCATATTATTATTATTATTACAAACATATAGAATCCAGGGCATTATGGAGTCCAAAATACAGATTAAAATAAAGGATAGACAAAACTAAAGATTATAATGAATATTTAAATGATCCCAAAGGCCACCTGCCATTCTGTCGAATAATCTTCACCACAAAAAAGAATGGCTTTATCACTCAATCTGAAAAATCATAAATCACTTTCGAAGTCATCTACCCGTATATGTTCAAATATCCCCATAAAGTTGCCGACAAATAGCATTTCGCATTCTATTGTGAGATTTCAATAGCTGTTGAAGCCAGGGACGGATTTTCTGATTGGAGCTCTCCTCGATGTAATACATATCCGAAAGTTGATAATATATTTATTTTCTGCAAAAGGCTTTAAGGATAGATTATAAGGATTAAGGAGGAACATAAACAACAATATAAAAGTACGATTTTTATGACATAATGATAAAAACATTGTATCATTATGGTTAACAGTTTTGTCAGATTACGCAGATTTTCAGGTTTGTTACCCCAGTGACGAAAAGAGTTATTTTGGGTCTCTGATTCCAAATTTATTGTTAAAAAAGTTCGATCACGTTACATTTTCAAAATACATATTTATATCTATATAAGAAGTATATTTCATACAAACAAAAAATTGAAAATGTATCTTTTTTTTTGCTTTATTTATACATTTTAGTGTCTCATCGTCAGCCAATAATAGTCCCTTAACATAATCTCATCTTAGTATCAGTGCACCAGCGTTCATTTTGTTCGCCACTATTACATCCTAGATTATCACGAAAGAGAAGACATGAATTAACCAAAAGTTTGGAAACAAGTTCTTTATAGTTCTCACTTTTCTTATTTCCCAATAATTCTTTGATTTCCCAAATGTAACTCAATAATTAAAAGATGTTCATGCTATCTTTTAAACCTCAGATAAGTGTCGTTTTTTTTCCAATAAATCCTCAACTTTTCCTTTAAAATTCATCTAATTTGTGAGTCAGCAAATACACCTTCTTTAAGTTTAGCTTCGAATAAGTTTTCACAAGTACTCGGACTTAAATGTAAATTGCAGCTCCTTTTTGGTCCAGTAGTTTTACAAACATGCAGATTAGGAAAGTCCTAGTTTTGCCATTACCTTATATGTCTCTTTACAGTCAACATACAGAGAAATATTGAATGACTTATTGCAACTATTTATAAACAAGTAAATAATTAGTATTAGTAAATAGTAGTATTTATAAACATAAATAAAAACAATGTCTTTCTACAAACAACTGTTCAGACGACAAAATTCTTTTCAAAAAAATTATATTCGTAATCGGTAGGCATACATGTCACAAAAAATATAAAAAGGTTTTATTGGGGAAGACACAAGTTACAATTTGTGAAATATTGTTATATTATAGCCAATATTATCTGTATCATTTCCTTATTACGTGATTGGTCGCGCTCATCACACCGAGCGATCACTGAGCGAATGATAATAACATTTGAACACCATAATTCTGAATAATTGCTCACCATTTTACAACAGACATTTTAAGTAGAAAAAACTTTATGATGTTGGTAAGCAATCAGTGATTGGTGATCGGTAGTTTATATATTTATGTTTGATACCTTATGATTACTGAGTTCACAGAGATCGCTCTGTGTGACGAACGCGACTATTGTCGTCCATAAGTTTCATTAAAATTGATAAACCAAATAAATTAAACAAATGTATTACTTGCAACCCGAAAACGTATTTTAATAATAATAATACAGCATTTCGTCAGTCAATGCATTAATACGTACAGGTGTAAAAAATGTATCTTAATTATTAGTGACATTTTTTTTCAAACGGGATAATAAATTATTCATTACTAATATTCTGGGGATAATAATTTTATTACAAACTTATTATTCATGAAGTTTTTCACATGGTTTTACATTATTTACAATAGACGTATATTAGATGAATATCTTATACATTATGAAAGCGAAAAATGACAAATTTTCATTCACAATACACATACTCATTTTCGTTTTCCTAGCACATACCTACAAATACATATACTACTTAATTACCATGTGATATATTTTTTTTTGAGCTACTGTGCCACAATCTACCTTCTACAATCTAAAATTTATCTTTTCTGTCGGTTATTTCAATCCTGGCCTGTATACCCAATAAGACCCTCCGGAATACCAATGATGGTAGGTGGCGAAATAACAGTAAATCATGTCCATATTTCCATTAAATAACTTGTATTGACCGATATAAATGTCTATAATAATAACTACTTCAAAAATCATAATGTGGAATATTTATTAGTTGGCTGGATAAACGAAAGCACTAAATTAAAAGAATATTTAAGGACCCATAAAATTAAAGTGGAATGGCTAACTACTGAGTGAACGTGGAAAATTTTACGCCTTTACCGCGCAATTTGGAAATAGGTGGATGCAGGCCTTAGTTGGTATACCGAGTGAGTCATTTAACTTGAGACAGCCAAATGTATCTCGAAAACATTATTAGTTCCACAAATACCCAGTGGAGTGGAATAGTATTTAACAAAATATTTTCAATCAGTTATTTGATCTTGATGAGGAGCAATAAAAGTAAAAATAAAAATAAAAAAATTATAATTAAGTCTCTTTCGCACACCTTACACATTACCACAGCACCATTATAGTATAAATCCGGAAATTCCCTAATAAATGTATTTACTTTGTCGGCGGGAGGTCGGTTTTTACCCTTCGGCACGTCGGACATAATATTTTTATCGGCTAGTTTTGTCTAGCCGATCGGTGGCCGGGCTCTAATCATAACTAATATACTAACAAATGCATCAAATATGTAGTTGCAACACTATAATTTGGTAGTAAGGTAACAGTATTTTATTAATAAACATATAAAAATGTTTGTCAAAAAATTATAATACACTTTTTATATTTCGATTTATAGTCATTACCAGAAAAAAATATTGTTTTGTAAGATGACCTTTAATGACCTTTAACGGCCTTTTAAAAATAGTTGGCTTTAATGATGGCTTGGAGTCTGCTTGCCAAAGAATACAATAGGCAATAGGCGGTTAGCTAGAGCAGGAGATATTTGGTTCCATTCCTACTGTACATCTTTCGAATGCTGTTGATTTTTAATTTTAAATTTTCCATTTCATCCGAGTCCAGTCGAAATGAAACCAAATCTTCTGAACTTATTGAACTGTATCTGGTTCATATATATTAACATATTTCACATCGACTAACTAAAACTACGACGTAGAGGCTACTCATTCATATGAAGGTAATAATTAATTTTAGTGTCACAGCAAGGTGTTAAACTCATCCATATACTCGTATTTATCTATTAATATAGTAGTAGCACATATACAGTGTGTCCAGAATTGGTGATGAATGTATTGCTATCTTAGAAACTATAAGATATAGGAAAACGGTTAGGTTGGTAAAAGTTGTAGAGAATTTTAGACCTGTTTGAACCTGGCAACCAACTTAACGGAAACCGACTTCTCTTTTTTCATTCGATTGTACCCGGTTTGTACCCGTTTGTACCGCATTTCATTTCGTTTGTACCTTAAAGGGGAGGAAATGGCAGGGGGGTGAAAAAATGACGGGCAACTGACTTCACGCAATTGCATTTCTTCATTATGCATTCGATTGTACCCTGTTTGTACCCGTTTGTACCGCTTTTTATTTGGCCTGGAACTTAATGGGGCGGAAATGACAAGGGGTGGAAAAATTACTGGCAACTCATTTCACACAATATATTTTTTTTTTGGAATTCGATTGTATCCGGTTTGTACCCGTTTGTACCGCATTTTAATTGGTTTGTACCTTCAGGGAGCGCAAATAGTGCATAGATGAAAAACTTCAAACTGCGTAACTTAGCCGCCTTTCGTCGAGTGTTCCGTTTGTACCTCTTCAAAATCGTTTGTACCGCCTTGGAAACGACATCACGCCTTCCTATAATTGATAATTTCGTTTGTACCCTCTTAAACTCGTTTGTACCCCTACGAAATCGTTTGTACCGCCTTGGAAACGATATCACGCCTTCTTGTTATTGATAGTTTCGTTTGTACCTCCTTAAAATCGTTTGTACCCCTACGAAATCGTTTGTACCGCCTTGGAAACGATATCACGCCTTCCTATTATTGATAGTTTCGTTTGTACCTCCTTAAAATCGTTTGTACCTCTACGAAATCGTTTGTACCCACTTGAAAACAACAGTACCCCTTAGTAAGATTTATTATTTCGTTTGTACCCTCTTAAAATCGTTTGTACCTGTACAAGATCGTTTGTACCGTCTTGAAAACAATAGTACCCCTTCGTAAGATTGATTACTTCGTTTGCACCTACTTAAAATCGTTTGTACCCCTACGAAATCGTTTGTACCCACTTGAAAACAACAGTACTCCTTAGTAAGATTGCTTATTTCGTTTGTACCTACTTAAAATAGTTTGTACCTCTACGAAATCGTTTGTACCGACTTGAAAACAATAGTACCTCTTTGTAAGATTGATTACTTCGTTTGTACCTACTTAAAATCGTTTGTACCTCTACGAAATCGTTTGTACCCACTTTAAAACAACAGTACTCCTTAGTAAGATTGCTTATTTCGTTTGTACCTCCTTAAAATCGTTTGTACCTCTACGAAATCGTTTGTACCGACTTGAAAACAGTAGTACCCCTTTTGTAAGATTGATTACTTCGTTTGCACCTACTTAAAATCGTTTGTACCCCTACGAAATCGTTTGTACCCACTTGAAAACAACAGTACTCCTTACTAAGATTGCTTATTTCGTTTGTACCTCCTTAAAATCGTTTGTATCTCTACGAAATCGTTTGTACCGGCTTGAAAACCATAGTACCCCTTTGTAAGATTGATTACTTCGTTTGTACCTACTTAAAATCGTTTGTACCTCTACGAAATCGTTTGTACCGACTTGAAAACAATAGTACCCCTTTGTAAGATCGATTACTTATGGTTACGAATTACGATTACGAATGGACCAGTTAGAGTCACAACTCGTATTTAACTCTTCCTTAGGCATACTGTTGATCTCAATGCCATGGTGTTCGAACAACTTTTCACGAATGCCGTTTCGTCCTTGCGATATGTACAAATAAATGTACTTCCTACTCATTTTTGGAAGGACATTATAAGCGCGATCCCACACTGGCATACCGAAATCCAACAGAACACTCTCATCCTTTTCATTTTTCCCAAACAGATCTAAGTTTTTTACGTTGTCAAAAATTTGATCAACTGTGTACGTCGGTTGTCTAGGCATATTTGTAATTCAGTTTTGTCACAGTTCAGAATCTGTTGTTCTAATCGTAAGATTTCAATAGAGGTATGGTATAGGCCTCACCACGCTTAAACAGCAGAAAATAAATATAAGGAAATATGAGATGCAATAGAGCAATAAACAATATAATGCTTCCTCTAATACAGTTATCCACGAAGTGGTTAATATACCTAATATACTAACCACGTAGAATATGGAAGAGGAACATGAGCAAACTTTTCACTCGAAAAAAAAAGCGAAAAAACAAGTGCTTCCCTTTCGGTTTGAAAAAAAAATCGAAAATTCCTCTTTCAAATTTTCGTCTCAGACGTACGGAAGGGGTCGAAAAAGGGGTATTTTTTTTTTAATTTCGACTGAGGTCGGATTCGATGGCGGATTTGTGTTTCGGACCTAAAGTTACGTCCGTATTTATTCGCCGTTCGCGCATGCGCAGTTAGAGTTTTATCTTTGGCGGCCGATAACTCGAGAACGGGACATCGTACGATTGCGAGTGACATCACGTTCTACTCGGTTCGAGACGGACTTGCCATCGCCCGCTCCGGAGGGCAGTGGAAACGGTTCCTGTCGGGAGTGGTCAGGGGACTGGCTTTTTTCTCTTTTCTCCTGACCAGCCTGAGCGTAGGGGTACAAAACGATTTTAAGAGGGTACAGACGAAATAAGCAATCTTACGAAGGGGTACTGATGTTTTCAAGTCGGTACAAACGATTTCGTAGAGAAACAAACGATTTTAAGGAGGTACAAACGAAACTATCAATAATAGGAAGGCGTGATATCGTTTCCAAGGCGGTACAAACGATTTCGTAATGGTACAAACGATTTTAAGAGGGTACAAACGAAATAAGCAATCTTTTAAAGGGATACTGGTGTTTTCAAGGCGGTACAAACGATTTCGTAGGGGTACAAACGAAATAAGCAATCTTACTAAGGAGTACTGTTGTTTTCAAGTGGGTACAAACGATATCGAAGAGGTACAAACGAAACTATGAATAATAGGAAGGCGTGCTATCGTTTCCAAGACGGTACAAACGATTTTGAAGGGGTACAAACGGAACACTCGACGACAGGCGGCTAAGTTACGCAGTTTGAAGTTTTTCATCTATGCACTATTTGCGCTCCCTGAAGGTACAAACCAATTAAAATGCGGTACAATCGGGTACAAACCGGATACAATCGAATTCCAAAAAAAAATATATGGTGTGAAATGAGTTGCCAGTAATTTTTCCACCCCTTGTAATTTCCGCCCCATTAAGTTCCAGGCCAAATAAAAAGCGGTACAAACGGGTACAAACAGGGTACAATCGAATGCATAATGAAGAAATGCTATTGCGTGAAGTCAGTTGCCCGTCATTTTTTCACCCCCCTGCCATTTCCTCCCCTTTAAGGTACAAACGAAATTAAATGCGGTACAAACGGGTACAAACCGGGTACAATCGAATGGAAAAAAGAGAGGTCGGTTTCCGTTAAGTTGGTTGCCAGGTTCACACAGGTGAATTTTAGGAGTAACTTAGTGGTGCATAAAGAATGCCTCTACTTTTTTTGGTTTTTGAGATATTTTAGAAAAACTGAAAACCTTTGGAATTCTAGTTTCAAAGATACCCAATAATGAGTACTTTTGAAATACTATAACCTCCAATGTGGGTGCCAAAGAAAAAAAAGAAGTTGATGATGGCTTCAAAAAATCTACGCGTCGAAACCTTAACTTAATTAATTGATTGCAATGTCCTTAAAAAGTTACACTAACAATGTATTTACGGATTATAAAAATTTATAAAAATAAATAAGTTATAACAGATTTTTGAAAATGCAAGTTTTCGGTTTTTCCAAAATATCCCAAAAACCAAAAAGATGGAGACATTCTCTAAGCGGCGTTAAGTTACTCCTGAAATTCTCTAGAACTTTGCCACCGTTTTCGAATTTCTTATAGTTTCCAAGATAGCAATATATTCGTCACCAATTCTAGACACACTGTAATATGATGCTAACAAGTTTACAATGGCTTTATAATACTAATTGTTGTAGCTTTCAATGCATGTTTAAATAATGTGCGATGTATAAATACTCGTATTTAAAAATGTGTTAATTACTATAAAGAAATAATTTTTTATCATTATAATTCAAAACATTAGTTAGTATATACTATAGCCTACTGAATACTATTCTTTTTTTTGTTCGTTTGTTTTTGCAAAATGGAATTGACTTTTATGAAAATTATGAGTTACTTAGGAGTTTAGGTCATGGATTCTTCATTGTATAATTCGAAATAAGTGTTTTAACTTATTACATTAGGTTAAGAAGCGGGAGTTTATTGTTTTGATTAATTTACCAATCATTTTCAAATATTTATAACAATCATCATAACTAGCACAAAACGCATTTACTTCTTAAAAAAAAAACTACTAAATTAACTGAAAACGACATTTATAAATGAAATAAAGGAAGGAATATCCACCAACCAAATTACTAAGAAAGTGACCGTTTGCATAAGTGGATCATATTGTGTTCATTTTTTTGTTCTAATACGCCTATATATAATCACTTTATGGAATTTCCAAGGTTGTCTTCCATAGTTGTATTGCGGAAAAAAGCAGGTTGCCTATGCAGCACAACGTTCGCCTTTGATCACGTCTAGTGGCCCATGAAGTTTTCAATATTAATTGTTTCATTGCTACAAACTGGACAATTTTAAATTTCATTAATTAATAATAGTATAAAATATTTAATGACTATTTATTGTTATATATTGTCTTATACTATTAGTAACAATCACTTAATTCCTCGTTAAACGCATTTTTAATATCATTTTTCAAACTTATAGTAAAGTTTATTCCTTCAGTTGAAGAGATTCGAAAAAAGAGATCTATATCATGCTTAGAAGAAACAGATTTTACACTAAATTGTCCTTTGAAAAGTGAATTAGGTAGTTATGTTGTGAAACAGCCAAATAGAGTATATTCAACATCGTATATTATTTAAAAGATATTTTCATTATCTCTTCATTACCTAAAGCGTGACTTTTATTAGGATGTCTTCAGAATGTCCTGGATCAGTGGCGGTGCGTGATATTTCAGTTAGCCCTATCTTGAAAACGACGCATGGGACCCACTTCACTTTCTAGGTCATGAATATACACCTCTTACAGAAAGGATTTATAGTGAAAAAACCGTCAGCAAAGTTTGCGAAAAAAAATTTCAAAAAACACTGGAGCACTCCTTGGGTTCTCAGTAACGCTCTGTGGAATATTTGCAGTATATTTGTTTTCATAATCTAGAAACAAATATAAGGAGACGTTTTTCGATTTGTTACAAAATATTTTTGTTTCAAAAAGTTATGGCCATTTTAATTTTGGGAAACAAAATGTTCCTATAAAATTAAAATTAAAATGGCCATAACTTTTTGAAAAAAAAAAAATATTTTGCAACGAATCGAAAAACGTCTCCTTATATTTGTTTCTAGATTGTGAAAAAAAATATACTGCAAATATCCCACAGAGCGTTACTGAGAACCCAGGGAGTGCTCCAGTGTTTTTTGAAATTTTTTTCGCAAACTTTGCTGACGGTTTTTTTACTATAAATCCTTTCTGTAAGAGGTATATAGTCATCACCTAAAAAGTGAAGTGGGTCCCATGCGTCGTTTTCAAGATATGGCTAACTGAAATATCATGCACCGCCACTGTACCTGGATGCACATTTCGAGCATTTCCCGAATAATTTTTTGTATGTATGAAAAAAAAAACTTTTTTTAAATAATTTTTTAAGAAATATGAAAACCAAGTATAGCGCTGAATGCCTCTCTGAATGCCAGGTCTAATGACGTTACAGTTGTGATACGTTAAAAAAATGTCGCTAACATCCTATAGTCCCGTGATAAATTTTTGCTACCAATAGGCTAAAAATAACCGAAACAGTCAAAATCGCTTGACGTGTTTTGACATTTCGTTTACATATGGATATATGTCTTTATTTCTCCCTTAATATTACCTGTTTAGTCATTTTTATAAAGTTTTATAATAATATTAGAAATTTTTGTTATCAAAAAATATATCATGGGGTATTTGGAATCTCTCAAAATGCCTTTGTACCAATTTTGATAACAAAATGTTTTAGTTATTCAAATCTTGAATCTGTTGGTTTTTAGTAATAAAAAATTGACATGTCTCGAGGAATTGTCAAGTATAGTCCTTCTAATTTTAATTGAAAATGATAAATACGCATGGGGAACAAAAAAAGCGGTGCAACTTTATGATTCCGTGGGCGTGCATATATCTTTTATTAATTCAAAAATTGTGAAATAATGTTTTTCATTCAAATTAATATAGGAGATTAAAAATTAGCCTGCATACAAAACTCTTAATATTTGTAATATAATTTGCTGTAAATAATGCTCATTTAGCCAGACAATCTCAAAGCATTGTCTGTGTTAATAAACCTAGCTGAAATACACGTCACTTCACCTTAAACACGTGGAATTTCTAAAGTCGTAAATCATTTTAACGACGTCGTAAAATTTTTATGGCACAGTGGACCGAATAAGTATTTGGATGTATTACATATAAAGCAATCCTATAGTACATATGGTCTGCATTTGCTGGTGCATTCGCGGCTGCCGGCAGCTCAGGCGTTGCCAGAGCTCTTCAAAATTTTCTTAAGTATAGTAATATATATAAAAAAAAAAAAACAAAAAAAAAAAAAACTGGACGTTTTCCACGAAACACCGAACTACTATACTTTTATTGACGCGCGTTTCGCCAACCAAGTTGGCATCTTCAGGAGAAGATTAAAACTTTTTTGTTTGAAAGAAAAAGCGACCATTTTGATTGGTACTATATTTACCATGGAAAAAACGTTTTTCGGGACGTAGGTCTGTACATTAGTTTAAACAATACGTCTACTTCTATATGAATTCGTGGTTGGTTTTCTATATAATGATATTATCAATAATTAATAATCATATCTAATATCTAGTAATATAGTAATAATATTTAATATTATTTTTGTGTAAAAACAGGTTTTCCCCAACTTATAATTAAAGGATGATGGAAATTATTTTCCATAATTTTAAGGCATCTGAGCAAGTGGATCAGAAAAAAATCAACCTAATCCTATAATAGATATATTAAACGTTTAATGTTGTATATCGTATAAGATACGAAAACACGTAGGTATTTAGAATTAAAATGCCATCATATCTTAAATGACGGGACTGAAATGAAAACATGAACTTGTTACAATTATGTCAGAGCTTTTGGCTAGGTCGCCTTCAAAACATTTTTTTACATCAGATAAAAAGGTGATGTATCCGAATGTTGGTCGAGAATCACCTACCCTTTCAAATAAAACTTTTGTCACTTTTATCTTTATGTTCCATCACAGCTCTTTTTGTAAATTTGACCGTTTCCGGTCACAAAGAAAATATTTTAATTTGTCTGACTTGTCTACTAAAAATTATATAATATGTATACAAAAAATTGTTTCTTATCACGGGCATCTCATACTAGACGATTTTTGAAAGTGGCTCACCCACATAACTTTTTTGTTTTCAGAAATAAAATAATGAAATTTTAGAATTACTAGACATCAATCTGTATTTATTAAACATAGCCGTAATTATCTTTTCACTCCTGCTTTAAGCGAAACTGGCCTAAACATCCGAATCTTTGATGGCACGTTATGTTTGTCTTCACTTGTTTTGATTTAAAATGCTATTCTGGGTACAATGATATTCCATTTGTCACTTTTAGATACATAATGTCATAAATTTTTTTATTTACACCTTATGACTTAGAGTGCTTAGAGTTTACTAAAATGTTGCATTTTATAATGCGTTTCATATTTATGGCAATGGCAATTTGCAAAATAATTAGAAATTCCAAAGGACTGCTTCAGTACTTGACATTAAGAATAAATAGAGGTACAATGAAAATGATGCAGCAGCAGTTTGAGTTGTACAATTTTCTTGAATAATTTTAGTAATTCACAAAACTGCAGAAATAAAGTTTACAACACTACAACTAAATGCTTATACAAAATCGTTATTCGAATACACCACCCCCGCATCCAACGTACTTCTATTATTGTTTTTTGATATGATCATAACTTCTTTTGACCTCTTCAAGTGATATAGAAAGCAGAGCTTGTCTGATTCAGGACTCACGTATTTCAATAATATTACATAAGTTAATTGTTTCAAACGACCCAACATTTCTTAATAACATTGCAAGATACTAAAGATAAACCTTAAAAGTTGTTACAACATCCAGATTGGAGGGGTGGGAAGATACTAACCAATTGTCAGTGAGGAACATTGATGTGGTTCATTTACTGATGGGTCTAAGACTAACAACGGAACAGGAATCCATAGCATATCTCTGTGGCAGGAAATTGGCCACTGTATTCCAAGCGATGATTCATAAAACTGAGATGTACCAGCGAGAAAACATCGCGATAGGATATGAAGGCAAAAAGATCCTTACCCACTCCGATAAAATCAAACGGTAATAAAGGATCTGGCGTACTATTACAGAGTGTTATTTTGAGATAGTGCTATTGGATTAGCTCAAAATTAGTCTGGAATTGACTGAATTGCCTAAAAGCACTAACATAACACAATGAGGTAATTCTCAATTGGGTGTCTTTTCATGCTTCTCATCGCCTCTCATCTTAATGTCTGGTTGAAAAGTGGTGTGCACGAGAAAATGTGGTTCGCTTTTGAATTTGTCACCGAGAAATGCACTCCTTTGATATTTTGACGGAAGAGATTAATACGAAAAAACCTTTTAGCAGTTTTTTCGGAACCCCGGATTAAAAAAAAATATTTTTCTCTTCGTTAATCTTATTACTTCCACATCCACGTAGTGGAGTGGAAGAAGTGGGAGAAACAGCATCTATAAATTTTTTTATTATTATTATTGGCTAAATAGGACTAAAATGTTCTGAAACGGCGAGATTTTAAGCGAAAAATAATTTTCTGTCTGTCTGTAAACCTTTTTTGTGTACACGATAACTCGAAAACGCGTTAAGATATCAACTTGAAATTTGGAACACTTTGTGGTCTGGAGCTGATTAGAATTCGAGTTGAATAAGTTAAGGGGTTGGGGGATAACTGGGTGTAATATACTCTTTCCTTGTCTATAGGTAGTTTAAAAACGGTGCAAGATATCCAGTTCAAACAGACACATATATAACATAACAGGGTCTGCAAATATAAATGTTTTTTAATTTACTAGGTTGGAGGCTGAGGGGGTTGAAGTCTTCAAAATAGGTAAAATAAATGATTTGAACATAAATTTTAATTATTACACAGTGAGAACAGCTATATAAGTCTCCTACTCTTCTCCCCACCAGACCCTATTGGAGTACAGGAGGGGGGGATGGAATAAAATATAAGGAAACATAGAAAATTTGTGAAAACTTAGAAAAAAAAAACCAAACCAAATATTAAATATTTGTGTAATGTTTAACCAAACCAATTGCATAACAAACCAAATTCTGTTCATTTGGCTGATGGTATTTTTGTTGTACGTAGAAGGGGACGTGGCGATGATTTTGTTGTATCTTAATGTGAATTAATAGATATTCGTATAACGTGTTGTTTTATTGGCTTTTGTGGAAGGAGTTAATGTCCATATCCAAAATAAATAATACGGGCCAATAGTCACATAGTTCATATAGGACATTGATTATAAAGGTCAAGGTTATAAAGGTCATATGGATCATAATGGTCATATGAGCCATAAAGGTCATAACTGTCATATCAGTTATACAGGCTATATTGACCATACAGGTCATAAATTCCAGAAAGGTTGTTTTCAAATAAGAAATACCACATTGCTAATTCTAATTAAATGTGGAAAATTTGGAAAAAGGACTTGCCAAAAAATTATTTATTTTTTTCTTTTACATGATATGAAAATCAATTTGCTCTAAATAAATTATGTAGGATAAGTCAACTAAAATGTTGTATTTTGGACGATTGAAACTAGTCAAGCTACACAATAATTATTCTTCATTTTACTTTCACAGAACTGAAACCTAACCCTGAGAACCAGAAGAATTTGCCATTGCCTTAATATCAATAATAGAATCGTGACCAGAGACCGTGGTTTATACACACATAGTCCGCCCGTGTAGGTACAACATTCAGATTATTCGGCTAAGTGCATTGCCGTTGTTCGCAATCTGTATAAATCTGCTGCTTGCACTTACTGCTTAACCAGGTGGGAAAAACAAATACACGTCTGCATTGGACCACTGAGAGATATTTAATTTATCTTTTCATGTGAGGAACCTATAAGCTTACATATGCATACAAGAATGTATGTGCTTTATCGATTTGTCCCTAATTACGTACACACAAAACAATGTATTTTTAACAATATTTTTGACTGTTATTAAAACATATATGTTGTTTTTTTTTATTGGCTTTTAACTAGCAAATCATAATCCTCGATTTTACATAAAAAGAAAAATTTTATATAAAATAAAAATCATTATACTTACATACATTTTGTCTCCATATACAAGGTAATTGTTTGAGAACTGACCCTCCCCCTCTTTTATTTCTGTTAATATTTGCGATAAAAAATTGCGGAAAAAATAGTTGGATACTGTAATTTTGATATGTTTTTAAATATAGTAAATGTTGTATAGAGCGATAAAAAGTCGCATGTTAGGGGTAATTTCCTTTTTTTCTTACTGGAACACCCTGAATGTTATCGCGAAATTGAATCTCGTACTTTTTCTGAATAAAGTAATATGTTGCTTGGTTATCTCTGATAATTTTTTAGACATGTATATTTAAAGTTATAAATGAATAGCAGCACTAATGGTGACTAGGCGCAGAAATTACAAACAATCAAATAATGTCGAAGACATTTACGAAAATATATAAAATAAATATATTTCACTGTCATGAGTCCTTGACACTATCAAACATATATTGTATAAATTTGTTAAAAAATAAGTTATAACTAGAGTTCGGAATGTTTGCCTCTCGCGTCTTAAAGTGCGTTAGAATGTCCTGCCCTCCCCCACCGGGATAACGTACTACTGAGCACACGCGGGTCCTGGTGCCTTTGCAGGATCGGTCAGTGGCGTATGTTTGCGGGTACATGAAATACCCGCGTACATAATTTACAAGGCGTTTTAAAAACACCGTTTATGCTTTCATTATCATAGAGTTTTATAATGCCGAGCCCTGTATTGTAGCACACATTTCCGAAACCTAGTCATAACTATGAGATAAAACAGCAACACATTAAAACAAGTTAACAGTTACAAAGCACACACATTTACCAACACTTGAAAAAATGACACATTATGCAGAAAAAATTTAGAAAAATAGGTAGTAGGATTTTCGTCCAAAAAAAAGAACAGCAATAAAGTTTTGTCCTGGTAGAATAATCGAAAGAAATATTTCAGCCCATTCATGCTACTTGATTTCCTTTTATGAAAGCTTGCGCACCCCAGCAAAGTATAAATATCTTGAAATAAGCTTCTTTACTTATCGAATTTGTTGGATATTTGTGATTTTCGTAGTAACTCAGTCACCTTGCGACCTGCAGTGTGAGTCTGTGAAGTGTCACTCCTTCTTATCTAGGAAACGAGGAAAGAGAAAACAAAATTTCAGGGATGAAATTGTATTTAAAACACTAAAAGATTACATAAAAAAAGGTAATTTGTTACCCTTCATATGACGTCACGAGCTGTCAATTTTCATTTTTTAAGTGGAAATCATTTTTTTTCGAGAGTAACAAAAATTTCCCAAATCACTTCTACATGTACATATATAGATTCACTCAGATAGGATACATACATTATAGATTCTTCACAGTGCGGTATTTATTCTTAAGAAAATCCGCAATTATTAAAAAAAATTCTCAAACCGGCAGCAGAGCAAAAAAGTATTAAGAATTTTTAGAAGATATAGACAAACAGAAAGCTTGACGTATGTGGAAAGAAAAAATAAACTCATATTTTAAATTAGACAGAGAAGTAAATGTACTTATTCTTGAGGGAATAGTGAACGTCTATTTAGAATGGTAGCCAGTTTGAACATCAATTAATAAATAAAAATTGTTTTTTTTTTAGTTAATCACTGGTTTTGTTACACAACAATTTACAGTAATAATTAAAATTTTTAATTAAGCTCTTTTATTTTCTTGTTGAATTAATCCTGAAAATTGTGACAATATTTTTTATTTATAGTTCTAGTTAGTGATGTTCACAATTATTAGAGTTTGTGAGTACTTATCGATGAAAGTTTGTATGAATAGATACATTTATTTCGGTGTCTTCATTTAAAATACTTTTTTAAACATACTCTGTGCTTTCTTTTGTCTCAATCTTGACATCTGCTGTCTTCATGGCTTGCCCTTAATTAAGATTTGTAGTTGATTAAGAACTGGGATAATCGTACTAATAACACACATAAATCTACTTTAACGTCTACATTTAGAAATAATAAATACCACACAGTATTCTATGTCTTCGAAATTTTCGTTACTCTTAAAAAAATTCGATTACCATTTAAAAAATAAGAGTTTGTAGTGTTTTAAGTCTAACTTCACCCCTGAAAATTTAATTTTTTTCCCACTCCTTATGGTAAGGGGAGGATGACTCTTCAAATACACTCTGCATGTATATTTAAAACATTTTCCACTCAGAAACAGTCAGTGCTGATTAGTGGAATTTGATATTCTTGTATTTAGGTAACGAACCCCCGCATTATCTTTTATACCGGGACTATCTTTTTTACCGGGACTATTACTAGATAAGTAGAAGGCTGTAAGGATGTAATAGCAAAAAAAACTTCAAATGATTCTTCAAAAAAAAAAATCAAAAAACGTCGGCCTCGCCAGATTATTTTGAAAACGGCTTGCAAAATATTTTTTTCCATAATCACCAAGTAAATGCAGTCTTTTTATACTTATGGTTTTTTCTAAATTTTGAGGTCTGTAAAAGTAGTTTTAATTTGTTAGTTTTAGTCTATGGTAGTTTTAATTTGGTTTTTCATTCCCATTTCGTTTTTCAGTCCCATTTTGAGATTTTACTATAGCTGTAGCTTTAAGCAAAATGAAAATTTTGCAAAAAACAAAATAATAAAAAGTTTTTATATTCACTTGGTAATTCTGAAAAAAAATAAATTCGCAAAATTTTTTCAAGCCGTTTCCAAGATATTTTGGTGAGGCAGACGTTTTTTAATTTTTTTTCACAAGTTTCTTTCGAAGTATTTTTGCTATTACAGCCGTCTACATAGGATTAGACCTACGTGATTACTAGAAATCACCCCCTAAAATAGAATGTGGGTTCCATACTTCCTTATGAAGATATAAGAATCTCAGATTCCACCAGCCGCCACTGGAAGCAACCAGAAGCAACATCACAAAGAAAACTTGATGAAGTTGATGAAGTTTGTAGTCAGTGAAACATATTTGTCGCAAGTGTAGGAATGTTAAGTTTTCACGCAAAGATATCTTGTTTACTATTTTACTACTTCAGGTGATTCACTCAGTAGGTAGACGCGTAACAATCCAAGAATACGCAATTTCAGTAAACGACAAAGCGCCACTAGACAAATGACTGATTAGTTATGGCAACTATCAACACTAAAGAAACAAGAGTTACAGATCTCAGCTTGTCGACGCCTGTTGCTCACTTTTTTTAACTTAATTAGTTAATTCATTTTAAATTAATTAAAATTTCTAAGACTCAACAAACGGAACTATTGTGAACACAATTGTAAGATAAACTTTGTTTTTGTCGTATTTGATTGTCTCATATACTACATACAAACATACAAACTAAGAATCAGTAAAGAACGAATTAAAATTAAAACGTTTTCAAAGCAACTTTAAATGCTAGTATTTTTCTGGAGCAGATCTTTATTAGAAATTCATTTTGCATTTTCAAGATTGTAATGTATACTACTATATAACTTATATCTATATAAGTGTTTTTTATTATTACATCGTTCTTATCCTGTTAATTAAACCACTTAAACCACTTATTCATTTTCTGCTACCTTTCTAAGCGCCTGTTGATGTCTCTTAATTTGCAAGACATCTTTCAAACAATTTGTTGTATTAAAAATTTGTTGTTCGGAACTGAGAAAATAATGTATTAAAGCGTCGATTGTCTAGCAGGTTTAAGACCTGTAAGAGAAAACATTAACCGCTTAACAACAAAATATATTTGCCAAAGTAGGTTCGTATTACCCGATTTTTTTAACTTCATCCCTCATCAAACTATGTGTACGACTAACTATATTTAGTACTACGACCTACAAAAAAAGGCATTTTTTTTTTTGAAAAAAAATTATGCCTCTTACCATTAACTGAGTTAACAAGGGATTCTAAAGAAACAGTTTTATAAATGATAATAAATGGAATTTGGAAAAAATCTATAATATTTAAGAGCTATTCATAAGGTCCTAGAACTAGATTTCCGTCAGCGCACCCATATAATGTAGCTACAATTCTACATATCGATATCATTTTTTGAAAACAGTTCAACAGCGTAGTAGTCCCAATCAGTCAACAGGATAAACTAAAATTATTTCGATTTACGCGTAGACAGCGGCTAGTTGCAGTTCAGGGTAACAGACAATCATTGGCAAAGCTCGTATAGCCAATAACATGGCGGAGACATATGTCTCATATTCTCATATTATCACGGTATATCTCAAATGTGAGCGCTCTATACCCACAAAAATCGAGGTACAGGAAAACTGACGCCCGAGTTATCTCGGAAAATTTTAAATGGTGCCCTCCTTCGAGTTGTCTCGGCACGGTCGTTAAACGGCTAATAAAGTTTCTGTATGACACTGACTGGATAATGTAAACAGTGGACTAGATAAACAGTGTAGCAATGCTACTCAAAGTGGGGGTCCATCTGAGCTACAAGGGGTCCATCTGAGCGAAAAATATACTTGGGGTCTATGAGATAAGTATTAAGCAGGTCTCGACTTTAATTTTGACTTTCCATTAATGTTATAACCCACACATAAAGATGATTTGTTGCTTAGTATTAGCTGAAAACATAACTAGCAGACCGACGACAATTAGTGCTAAATTGTACTGTTGTAGATTTTGTAAACAAACTTATTTTCGCAATTTTAGAATATGTATTAGTAGCGAATTAATATATCTCATAAAATTGTGTTATTAGGATATTTATATTTAGTTAGTAGTAGTAGAGACGCTATTCCGTTCTTGTCTCAGACATTCGCAGACAACATAGGAACCACTAGGAAGATTGACTTGCACTGACTTGTTTAATTCGTCAATCAATAAATAGTAATGTGAGGAACGAATGCGTTCATTTGTTTACAAAGCGTTGAAAAAGAAACTACTTTTTATTAAGAAAATATTTTTAAAAGTATAAACTAGTTAGTATACACACGAATTAAAGTGAATCAATGTAATTTTGTGTAACAGCGAAAAAAGTTGTGTATAACTATTTGTAGATAGTGACGATCGTCAAACAATTTATTTATTAAATGTTTGTTGAGGGCACAGAACAAATGATAGTCAATGAGGGAAAGGTCTGGTGAATACGGTGGATAGAACATGACTTCAAAACCTAACTGCATCGAGCTGGGCGCCCAAATTACGGACTGGAGGCGCTGTCTATTGGAGCGGCGGTGACGGTGGGATTATCCATTGTAAGATTGTTCAATCAACCAACTTGAGGACTGCGGGAGAGAAGTTATGTGCAAATGTTACGCTAATGCTAGCGATCGTCTTCGCTTATTATGTATGGTATTTATTGTTTTGCTCAGCTTTTGAACTTTGCTTAGTGCTTCCAGTCCACGTACTACCATGGCCTGGCTACAGCCAAGCTCTTCTGTCAATATATCTGGTTCCATACGGGTTTTCTTCGGCAACTTATGCAAGTGCTCCGTATCCAGTTGACATGACCTACCAGATCGTGGTTTATCGTCGATGCTGTAGGCGCCAGACCGGAAGCGCGCGAACCATCTTTTGTGTGTTGCCTAAATAAAATTCACATAACAAAGCATATCTGTAGCTGAGAGGTAAACAGTTGTAACTCCAACTTTTGCCAATATGGAGTTAAGATCATCTTTAAACTACACTCGTTTTTGTTATTGTGGCAAAAAATCCTAAGTCACGTATTTAGGTTAGAAAATGTAGTATCTCATGTATCTAAAATTTTAATATCCATTAGCGTTTCCACTTGTTTTGCTCATTACTGAAAATTTTCTTTTATGGACATACGATTATTTACCCCTCAGTGATTATTGTGAAGTCCTTGACTATTTTAAAGAGTGTATTAAAAAATTGTGCAGGGTTGAGTATATTTACTTAACCTTAGCCTATTTTAATTGAAAGTAAAAACAAAACCAGTCGAACCGAAATTATCAGTTCTGTAGGATTATATGTGCGTACATTTTAGACATTGTCTACTATTCATTTTACTGATTAAATATATTAGGTACACTGAGGTTTGACAAAAACTCGTTACTTATCTTTTTAATGATAACTAACGTAAAATACCATAAAAAACCACGAGATATTTTGTACGCAAATACGAATTAGAAAAATTTCGTGTATGCTATAAAATTAATAATAGTGTTATCAAGTAAGATATAAGATACGGATAATAGGTACATGGCAGAATTACAAACAAATAATATGGAACTGAAATTTTACATTAAGGGATTTTTAGGGATAAAAAATTAAAGGCTTTCAAGATATTTTAATTTTAAACAAAAAAATATACACACGCAACCCCTAGATAAAATTTAAGGACATTGGTCAATTTTGTCGCCATAAAATTATATGAGGGTCAACTTCTATTTAAGTTACATACATATATGTATTACACATAGGTCAAGAGGATGCTTACAATAGAGTGAGAAACTTAAAAGACTGGCCATTATTAAGTCATTTATTTATACAAATTTCGAATTAATATCAGAAACGTAAACATATTTTTTATTTTTGTATGTCGGATAAGACAGTGTACATATTTATAAAGCCCCCTGTAAAACCCCACCTGTGCCAAACCGTATGTCCGGATGCTGCGGCATGCCCAGTCCGTGTTCAAAGAGTCGTCAGCGAACCATCTTCCACACCGCCACCCTTCCACACATATTTTTTTAGCTGGTAATATTCGCTACACCTAAATCAACATGGGCTAACTCGGAATACATTTGACCATTAGGTGTTGATACCGACTATGTATTTGTTAAGTCTATATATTGCAGTGTCCAAATTCAAATAATTAATGAGAAATAATTAACTTGATTGATAACAAAAGCCGGCAGATCCTTACTTACTACTTGTATCTGCAAACACAAAATTAATGAAAACAATAAACTGCTGCAATTTGTAAAGAGATGGGTTAAACGTACTCTGTTATTTACGTTGAGATGTGTGAAAACTTTTTGGGCCGCCCCGCTGTTTAGCCGGCTTTATTGATAACACAGGACCATAAAAGTTTTTCCAATGCGCGGAAGTACAGACTGCAACTGAACTAAAACAATACAAATTTTCATACACAATGAATTAATGGAGACCTAGTTTTTTTACAAGTTTTTAAATGTCTCCAAACAACCGCAGAGGAACACAATTCAATTAAATTCAATAAAATTACGATATTAAGGATGTTTTTCACTTTTCAATTTGGAAAGAACTTCGGCGCGTTTGTTGCTGTAATTATTAATTTGTGTAATATGTATTTAATTTAAGGTGCATGTGTCATAAATTAAAAGTTACTAGTTAGTTGAAACTTTCCAGCATAACATTACATAAAAAAACGTGAAGTTTTAAGTATACAATTAAAGTATGTTTAAACAATATATAAAAGTACTAGCTGACCCGGCAAACGTTGTTCTGCCATATTCTGCCAAATTGGGGTTTATACAATAAAAAAATACAAAAAATATTTTTTTTTTTGTCAAAAAAATAGAAAAAATTTGTCTGGATAGGGACACCCTAATCACCTAGCGGTATGAAATATACTTTACGACCTATTCTCATACATACCAAATATACATAAAAAAAATTCATAAAAATCGATCGAGCCGTTTCGGAGGAGTGCGACCACAAACACCGTGACACGAGATTTTTATATATTAGATTAAACTTAAGTAGAAAGAAAAACTGGAAGGAATCATGAATAGAACAACAAAAAATATTATGCTCGTGATTCCTTCTAACATTATTTATGTACTCATTTATAGGGCACCAAACAATTGAGCAATTACGTTATAAAAACACCAGAGGAGTTTAGTATCGACCTTTTAGAAGCGATGTCCACCGCTGATAACAAAATCTGAGGCGAGTCTGAGACAGAAAGGCACTGAATTGCATTCCGTTTTTCTTACCTTCGGAGTCTTTGCTGGAACCCACACCGACAGGTAAAATTATGTTAGATTTTTTTTTTGTAAGGTAGTTTCTGATGTTCACATGCAATAAAACAAATAGACCGCGGCTATTGGCTGTGTTCCTTGTGTTCATTTATATGTTGTTTACTCCTTTTTTTTATAGTGAGTTTTAAGCGTTTCCATTATACTAAAAATATATAATTTATACTAAAAAATAGCGATAAAAGGTTTAACTTTGTTACATTCAGGATGTTTGATTTAATCTTACAGATAAAATTTCTTCGGAACATGCGAAAAAGAACAACAGTTTTATTACTTAAGGTTTAATATGGTTATATATAGGGTGTTTGATTTATCATTCTACAGAAATACGGAACATGCCAACAAAGTATAAGATAACAACAAAAACTTCGTTACTTTTTGAGCTACAAACTGTCGTTTTTAGAAGAAGCAAAAAGTCGGGGTATATTGAAACAAATTGGAAATTTTGAGAAGTAATTTTCTTTTTCGTAATTCTCATGCTTTGACTTGGGATTCAGGAATCTCGGAAAAATTAAGTAATCCATGACATGCTTCTGAAGATTTTTTTGAAAAATCGCAGATTTCCTTAATACATGTTTCAAACTGATTTCGTTATTGTCGTTAGATTTACCATTACTATTCTATTGTGTTTCTTAAAAAGGTAAATTATACCTGTATGATATCTAGTAAGGAAACTTTGGTTCTCATACTTTTTTCGTATGTCCTATGTTTAAAGAAATATTAGTGTAGAATTAATAATCAAATACTTTATATAGGGCGTTAAACTTTACTTCGATGAATTCTTCTTAAAATGTTAAATAACAATAAATAATTATTAACAGTATTATTAACAGTAAATATTATATACATAAATATTCGGGCAGCAGTGTATTAAAATAAGTGAATTAGTATCTCTACCAATTACAGTAAAACATATAAAAACGCGTGTAACTGTGACGTACCAAAATTGGATGTACTAGCTTTAGTTTTTTTTTTATGTGAAATCAGTTTGCAGACTATATAGTTAATAACATTCTGTAAATTTGATGGCAAAGTAAATACGGCAAAGCAAATGACTGTTCTATATATCTAAAATATTTTTGGGAAATCCTCTTCCTTGGGAAAAGTATACATAATTTTGCTTATTTTAAATAGACCGCCCAGTATTTTATTGCATTTTTTATTCTACGGGGAATAATAAAAATATATCGTGTTTAATATCCCTGACCTGTATCCAACAGTTTTTAGAATATTTACAATTTTCTATCAAAAATGACTATTTCAATAGTGATCAATGTGATCATTCATTTCGTATACTTCTACTTCTCTACATAGATAGGGAAATATTATTAGAGTTTGGATGTTTTAATGTTGCGTTAAATGGTAGTTCTGTTTTTAGCATCCTGCACGTAATTTAGAAATAATAATACCGTTGTTGTAAAGCTTTAGGGTTCTACTTACTGCTGTACTAATACCGATACTTTTTTTAAATAACCGTTACAGATAGCTTCTAATGTTTTTCATGGTCCTATTAGTCCAAATTTTCAAAAGTCATAATTCAAAATGCCTACAAGCCGCACAATATTTTTAATGAATGGTTTCAAATAATCACCCTAAAAATGAATTATACAATTTTTATGAATTATGCAAAATTATACTGAATTACTTTAAAAGACTAAAGACTAGGAATGTGGAGAAGCTGAATAGCAGTAAACTAGGAATATGCAGAAATAGCATTTTTTGAAGAAAAACTAGAACATTTTTACAGGAGTGATTTGTTTAAAATTACCAAAAATATAATTATATAAATTGTAAGAAGTATTGTATATAATTCTTATAATTATATGAATTATAAGAAGAGTGACATAGTTTTTCTATTAAATACCTAAGGTTTTTCACAATTCTCATTCCTTTAAAAAATATTAGAGCAGGCGTTGGATCGAAGATGTGAAATGTGTCATCGTATACAACAATATTTTTTTGTGTCCTTCACTTTGACACCAAAGTCGTTCAAATTAGATGATTTTAATTTAAATTTAATTTTAAATTTAATTTAAATTTAAATTTAAATTTAAAAATGTATGTGTTAAGAGGTGTTTAAGTTCTTAATAAGCGCCACTGGCTCAAATGCATCAATTAACAAAGTTGAAGATACCACCACCACACAATTTCAGTTCCAGTCGACAAAAAAAAAATTTTGCAGTGCCTTATTTGTTTAAGACAATTACATTGTGTACATCTAGCATTAATCTTAACTGCACGCAGTAGCAATTGCTGCAACTTTTGTTGTATACATATTTATATACATATGTAAGTACATTTTCAAGGAAACAACAAACGGCAAATGATTGCATGTAATCTATAGATTTTGATAATTGTTAATTACCCATCTTTAAAATATAACATTACTATTTTGTTACAAGGAAAATATTCTTTAAGAGGTTATTTATTAACGTTAAATTTTGAGTGTTATTTAAGAGACTCAGTGCTGTTAAAATTTCAGCTTGAATCATCCATCCTTAACACGGTCACAAATTTTCTTAAAAAAATAAGTTAATAAACTCATCAAACAGGTTAACGACCTCGCGAGTCTTAAATAGGCTAATGACAAATAAATAATTTAAACGATTCTTTTTTTGACAGAACAACACACCTTGTATAATACCTCAGATATACTCACGTAACGTTTTCGACTGTAGAATTGTAACTCGTTTCGTTCATTTATTAAACATTAGGTAAAGCGAATGTAATTGATTATGTTTTCCATAATTTCCCTTCGGTAATGAGGCGGAATTATTCAATTATTTAATTAATCACCTTCATTTTATTATTTACAACATTGCACCGTTAAACCACATCCTCGATATCATATATTCTATACCTACCGCAATGTGAATCCTGCAACATCATGCTTAAATATTTACCAACGGATATTTTTGCCAGAAATTAATAACATACATATTTTAATGACTACATACATTTCTTAGGTATTCGTTAGTAATAAAAGTAAATAATGTGTAACAGTTTCTAAACTGATGTCATCGAAGGTATTTTAAATATACCTACATACCTTGAGTAACGTTAAATCAATATTACCTATTCAATATATGGAAAAATTGCACCACTTTGAGTAACCCTACATCGATATGTGTAATCTAAAACTGATAAGTAACAGTGAATGGCGTCAGGTATTTCATGTGTTATGATGTCCATTGGCGGCGGTTATTGAATATTTGGGGTTGGTCACTTACTAGAAAAGAAAATAATGGTCCACTGATTCGTTCTTCACTTTTTCAGATACATAATTAATAGAGCAACTATTTAAATTACTATAACTAAATTAGTTAATAAATTAATTATTAAATTAATTAGTATATTGATGCAGTTTAATTAAAATAAATACTAATGAAATAATAAATACGATTTCAGGAACCTATGCATTAGATATTGTTTACTACGAAATATTTCATGAAAGGAAAAGTTACACTAACCAAGTCTGAGTTCGGACAGATTTAATTGACAATTTAATTTTATTCCGGTTTTGTATTTACTCTTTTAGTAGGAGTATTTTATAATGTGCATGAATTATGTAAGACCGAAATAAAATAAGTGAATCAATACGTTTATTCAATATGCTATTGGGATAAAATAAATATACATTAAAACCCTTTTTGGGAGTATGTATCCTATAATATGGTATTTTTCTGATATCCCTATAAAATACCTATGAAGGTCAAATGTGATGAAATTATTGTCTACCGTATTAGACACATCGAAAGGATACAATATTATGTGACTCCAATTAGAGCAAAGTGAGTGTGGATTAAATACTTGTTCAAAAAGATGGTTGCCTGTCATGGCAGAAGTAAGTTTTTGTAAGTTCTTTAGCTAAAAAGTGATTACTTTTTTTAAATAATTTGTCAGTTTGCTTATAAGATTTAATGATGTACCTATAACTACATACATAGAAACATATATTTGTACAATGTAGCTATCACATTTTTTTTTATAAAAAATTATTAAACTAAAATCATATACCTTCCAGTCTATACTACCAATTCCTTAACAATTATGATCCTCTTTTACTATCCGTATCCCATTTTCTACATTGCCAACACTACTACAATGTAAACGATTAATATTAAAACAGTAGTGGATAGTTTTATGGACTAGTCATTAATAACAAATTGTTATCTTTGGGACCGTCAACCATCTAAGAAATTCTCAAGAAGAAAAGATAAAATAATGGCTCAGCTTTTTTGTCCTCAGAAGAGGTATCTTCTGAGGACAAAATGTGGGTATCTTCTGATGTATGATGGGAAAAAAAATTGAAAAAACACGGTCAACACACTCCAACTTATGTTAATTTTCATCAGTGGAAGACATATTTTTCTATAATTTGAAGATATTTCTGAATGAAGAAACTGTTTTTATCAGATGCATAATTCTGACTAATATTATTAATACATTTTTGTACCATTCAGTTTAAACGTCGTTCTGTATTCTGTTCTGTTCCTTAAATAAAAACAGTTGATTTATCAAAAATTGTCAAAACTACTGACTCCCCCTAAAAGAATACTTTTTATTTTTTGGATATTTGACAATTTATCCTATCAAATACAGTACAATAGTAACTCACTTCCGTCTTAAGTTAGCGGTGTATCTTATACGACACAATTCATATTTCTCTTTATAACTATTTTCAAATTTAATAAAAAAATCTTGTAGACTGGAATCAATTGAGAAATGAGTCGGTAGATTTTTCAAAATTAAAGTAAATTTAATATCTACCAAATTAAGGGTTAACCAATCTGTTTGACCCGAAAGGTTTTTCCTATCTACAGGAAAAAAATGAGTTACCTAACTTCTTGTATATAAATATCTTACATATCTAATAATGTATCATGTTTTTTTTTAATGTGTGTAACTTAGTATTTATATATAATCCCAAATCCACGCCACTGAATTTCGTCCAAATAATTCAAGATAAATTTGTATCGAATGTGGGACAGCCACATGAGTAAAAGTGTTTACTCACTGAATACATTATTTGAATGATGACCAGAGCAGTATACGTGTGGGAGGTAGAACTAAAAGCTGTCCAAGGAAACGGTATTTTCATGGAAAAGACCACAAGTTCATGGGAATGGCTGAGAATTTCTGCTTGCGAATGACGCACAATACGCTTAGTTGTCAGATTTTAAAATCTACGGAGACTTAACACTATGACACCAAAAGACAATTTTAAAATAAATTTATAATGAGCATTATAAATTAGAAACTTAGAAACAGTTATTTTGCAGGCAGAAAATATACTTCAAAGGTTTTTCGCATTGTGTCAGTATTTGGCTTTGTGAGAAAAATGTTGTCAATATGTTAAAATAATCTACAGAATATTTTATTTGGCTTAAATATTTTTCTATTTAAAATAATACTCCATATGACACTTAAACTGGTCTTAAAGTATGTGAAGGAATCCACATCCTACGAAAAATTTCTTTAAGTATGGTAAAATTTCGACTCTATGTAATACCTCGTATTAACTTACTATATCTTATTTAACTAATACTCATGTTAATACTGTTTTTTAACACCATCGATTCATTTTTAGGAACTAAAGTACTTGAACAAGTTTGAACTACGTAAAAAGTACGACGAATAGTTTGTTCTCCAGTAATTGAGTTTGGCAGACTTGTCCTATACATATTAGCGTTGGGAATAATCGAATTATTTTCACTATCGAATAATTAGTAATAATTCATATTTAAAAATCGAATTAATAATTCGAATTATTTAGTAGAATTCTAAATTGAAATTATAGCGAGGGGTGATCGTTGCAGATAAAACAAAAAAGCCAAAAAAAAAAAAGGTCACTACAGCCAACGGCAACCGCATTCCCCCGAGTATTTCCGTTTTTACTTGACCCTTTGGGTACACTCGACCTCCATCGTAAATATTCGATAGGTATAGGCGTATACCACTTGAATAATTCGTAATTCCGTTTCCCGTCGGAGTACTAATACTAAATAATAAATACTACTAATTTTTATCTCGATATATCGAAAAAGATAATCGAATTAGTATACGTATATAAAAAAAATACACATTTTGTATAATTAGAGATTATGTTACGCTATCATGTCCTTTGTTTGGGAATATCGTTTTAGCGTCTGAATTATTCTGTAGATATTATTAGTAAAATTTTACATTTTACATTGCCGAAATGCGTTAGTTCTAATTTTTTTAGAGATAGATTTTACGAAATGACACATTGTTTAAATTATTTAACCGCTTTTAAATGAAATAAACTCCATTCATAATATAAATTATATTCACTATTCATTCATAACATAAATTCTAATATAAACGCTTTAATATAAACTCCTGGACGTCCCGTATGAATCAGAGCTCTAAAACGCTTCTGGTTCTTGCTCCTTATCGGAGCTTTCCAGCATTATAAATATGTCTGTGGCTGCCCCCCGATGGTGCACGGATTTCATCTTTAAGGTGTCGAGCGTAGCCGGAATAATGAATTGTACTAAATATAGTTCAAAACAATGTATTTAGTACCATCCGTTACCGCTGTCACCACGGGGAGGTGCCCTGGGCGCAGAGAACTCAAGATAAATCTATGAAAACAGGGGCAAACTTTGGAGCGCTCCAGCACCCATAGGACTGATTTAACAGAGTTGTACCCGTAGAACTTCTTGATCCCCTACTGATGTCCTACAATGCTAGACAGGTTTCATATCTACAGTCCGATGGCCCATGTTTCATAAAAAACTGGGCATAGTTCTTTGTTATACGTCAGTAAATAATGTTTTTATATGTGGCATTATATCACCAGCAGTTACTATACCTGCTCGTATGTTAATTTTCGGTATTTTTTGTGTTTTATTGGGAAATATTCTATTTACTACTTTACGCTGACGTACAGGTACCAAATAAACTCGTGATATTATTTATTACGTACATTTTATTATTGTGGTATTTACGTGTATTCTCTGACGCAACGTGGCAACGCTGTACTCGGGCAATGAACACCGAACTGATCGAATCTAGTGAGCCTTGGCATTGGCATTGGCGGGCCCACTTCACTCGGGATGTAATCGCGGCCCTGATACTGACACTTTAATGGAACACGGTTATTCTTTTAGTTAATGACACCAATTAGTTGTGAAATTATTGTTGCGATGGAACAAGTATAACAAAATATAAATATCGACTGTTTGCTCATAAGGATGCTTGCAGTTAAATAACAGCAATTAGTTACCTGTTGTTTCATCGATTACAACGTGTAATTTACCTTAGTAGGTAATAAAAACGATGTAGCGGAAAGGCATAATGTAAGTTATCTTAAGAATTTGTACCTTGTGTGTATTGTAGAAAATCCTTATTTTTACAAAAGGGTTATTACAAAAAAAATCAAATAAAAATAAGCATTATTGTTTAATGTTAGGTATACCCATGTAGCGGTAAATTTTCCAAGCACTACTTATAATGATTTGAGTGTTTAAATGAATTAAGCACTGGTACTGGACTCACAATAACGAGTCATTAAAAACATAATCAAATTTGGCTATGAACGAGAGAGATGGATATAGCGAAACTTTGTTATCAAACCTTTGTGACTGTCAGAATAAATTATGGAATTCATATTTGATGAAGAACAGAGGCGTGTTTCACTTGCAATTTATTTTAGAAATACCAGTAGAATTATGAGAGCTGCACGAGGAATTCAGAGAAGTTTTTCCAGGTGCAGTTATTCATTTTGACCATTTTCGCCAGTCAATAAAAAGTTTCCTAAATTGTATCGGTAAACTAGAAGCAGCAATCGGAAACAAGGAAGTGATAGACTCCGAGTAAAGACAGAAGAAAATGTTGAAATGGTTGAGCAAGTGATAACGGGCAATCCAAGAACATCAATTAACCATCTGAGCCAACAAGAGAATCTGCCTTATATACGTGTCAACGAATTTTGAAATATGATTTGAAGCTCCATCCATATCGTCTGCACTTCAGACATGAAATTCTCAGACGGACCAACCTCTAAGACTACAGTTCTGCCAATGGTTTATGATCCATTTTAACAATAACGATGCTGTTTTCGAAAAAGATTGTTTTTACTGGTGTGGTTTGGTTCCATCTTTCGGGCTATATTAACTAACTCTCATAATATGAGATTTTGGAGTACCTACAATTCTCACTTTTGTTCGCCCACAAAAAAATTGAAATGTAGGCAGCTGCGAGCAGAATTGATGGATTTTTTTTAACGGAATACTGAATGCGGGGAATTACCTTTTGAAATCTTAGCACCGTTTGTACAAATGTTGCATGACGACGAATTACAAGAAGGATATACTCCTATATGGAGCTCGTGCGCATACTACTAGGGAAACAATTAAATATATAGACGAATTTTTCGAAGATCGTATAAGTAGTATGAACATGCAGACCCTATCTTGATCTTGCTGTTTGACCCTCTGTGATTTTTTTCTTTGGCCTTATCTAAAAAAATCAATTTTTGGAACTCCCATTGGCGATATGGAAGACCTTCAACAACGCATTGTCAATAAAATTGAAGAAATTAATGGAACATCGTAGATACTGCAGCACGTTATCGACTCAATAATACTGTTTCTTTAATAGTGTGTTATTTTTTCGAAAATTTAGTTTCTTGTTAATGAAATAATGAAGCTTTTTATTTCTGTTTTTTATGTACCCGGTAAAATTAAGTACCCATCATATAATGTCAGCCTTGACAATTCAATAAGGTTATAAACTTGAGATTAAGAATAAAAATATGTCTGTTTTTGCTCGGCCAACTTTGATTGGAGCTCAATATATGAAGAGGTATATTTACATAGTTACTGTATTCTTATATTGCTCTAAATAGTTATGAACATGTACTACATACGTAGGTTTACATGGTGTCTCACCGTGGTGGGCCTATATACTGATATCTCAGAAACTATGAATAGATTGAATAGGTACCTGAATTTTGAAAATATTGCGACAAAGTACAGCCGATACGGTCTATTGTAATCAACTATATATTTTGGAGATCTGAATCTTTCGTTTACACCGGAAGTACATATTAACTCACTTATTTTTAACGGAACATCCTGTACATTATTGCATTTTTAGGTATAATGTAATATTCCTATATCTAATAGTTTTTGAAATATGTACCTTTTTCGTACACAAATGGCAGATGGGAACCTTAAGAAATCTTAAGGATTTAGAAAATTCGTTTTTATGGGGCCCTATGGGGCCCTATAACAAAAAATATGATTAATTTCAAAATGTTAAAATTATAGATAGATAGAATAAATTATATATAGATACCACGGTATTCTACACAAAATTTTAAGTAAAAAAGGTCTCTTGCATTTTTTTCAATTTAATGCGTATTTTTAGAGTAAAAAAATAAAAAACTTTTATAATGGTATTTCTCACTTAATAAGTGTTTGAATTTGTTGCTTTAAAAATACGCCTTAAATTGAAAAATAGCATGAGACATTTTTTACTCAAAATTTTGCGTAGAATTCGATGGTTTGCATTTTAAATAAAAATGTCTTCTGTTATTTTTTCATTTAATGCGTACTTTTTGAGTACAAAATTAATTAACCTCGATGAATTTTATAATGAGGCAAAACTTGAATAATATTTTATAAAAGCTTGAATAATATTTTACAAGAGACATTCTTTACTTAAAATTTAACGTAGGGGAAAAATTTTAAAAAATAAGGGAAACAATTTTAAAAGTAAAAATTCGTTTTTTATGGGGCCCCATGAGGTCCCACAATGAGAAATAAATATGACGAATCACGGAATTTAAAAAAATACCGTCGTATTCTACACAAAATTTTGAGTAAAAAATGTCTCATGCTATTTTTCAATTTAAGGCGTATTTTTAAAGCAACAAATTCAAAAACCTATTAAGTGAGAAATACCATGGGTTTTTTCGATTTTTTTTCCTCTAAAAATACGCATTAAATTGAAAAAAATGCAAGAGACCTTTTTTACTCTTTTTTAAATTTTGTGTAGAATACCGCGGTATTTTTAAAATTTTGAAATTCATCATATTCTTTGTTATAGGACACCATGGGGCGCCATAAAAAACGAATCTTCTAAATTGGACACCAGATTCGTAATCAGCGACCCTAAAAACCTTATAATATGGTTTTCATTTATATATACACCCTAGGAAATTGCACCTTTACATATTGGCGATACATATGTAAGGACCCCATGGGGGTCATAAAAAACGAATCTTCAAAATTGGACACCAGATTCGTAATCAGCGACCCTAAAAACCTTATAATATGGTTTTCATTTATATATACACCCTAGGAAATTGCACCTTTACATATTGGCGATACATATGTAGAAGAGAATAAGTTAAAAGACACCAGTAAGGACAGTCAAAGACAGTTAGATGCCACATTGTTTCACGCTTGTGCACGTATTAGAAACGTATGAGACATGCGCGTAATATAAATTTGGAGAGGGATATTACCCACCATTACACGCCTATCGCCGAATTTGAATACAACTCAGTACTTTTTCGCAGCTATGGATGTGTACATCGACTTAGCTGTATGAAACGAAATTCTTACGTAATTCTGACTTTTACAATTATCCCATACACTTAAAAGAAGTGTACGAACATAATTGTATTTAATTTCAAATTTTTGTATTCCTTAACTAACCGGTCTGCAAGAAAATAAAATTGAAGTTCTATAAAAAATAAAAATATAAATCAACCCGGTTATAAGACGAAAGAAAGAAAAAGTGCCCACTGAATAAGTGGTTCAAGAATATCGCCCCTTTGTGCTTCGCAAAAACCTAGTCTATCGTAAAACTCGGTCCTTACGCGTTCTAACTTCTAACACTTCAGGGGAAATATTATTTAGGACTTGTACAATTCTGGCCCGTAAATCATTTAAATTTCGGGGTCTTCTCATGTTCATGTCCGTAAACAGTTTGTTTTATTTGTTAAATCTTTGTTGGCATTTAAGGAACCATTTATAAAAAATGGCCTAACGATGGAATCGCCTAAAATACTAACCCAAACATTTAACTTCTCAGGATACTGCGTGCGCACAGGAATACTTAAGTGCTTATTTTCCGTAGACCAATAACGATATAATAATTCAATTCACACGTGCGCATTATAATTTAAGGGCGTTGCGTCCCGCCTAGATATTGTATTGCTACGCTATATCGAAAGACAGAGAATAACGCTCATAAAAGTTTTAAAATGACATATCAGTCTGGCAACTATGGATATAATATTTCTCTGTCAGTTTCCTTTACTCGAAGAGTTTATTCTTTTCTACCTTATAATGCTCGGCTTTGAAGTCTTGGACGTTCCAACCCTGTATATATATTTTTTTGCGTACCAAGATATAACGTAAAAAATGGTAAATTTTCACCTTTCGAGCCTTCTAGCGGTCATACCGTTGCTCATCCCATTCTGGGACAAAGCCATCCGAAAGTAAATTTGTCAAGTTTTTTTTAAGCAAAAAAAATTATTTTAAGAAGTCATACTTTTCCAAATTTCGATTTTAAAGTTTTAACCCTCTGAAAAGGGGTGAAAACTACCCTTAATGAATTCAAAAGTATCGCAATCTACAGGAAAAATGCGATGTTTTTACTGTTTTTTCAATTTTTTTATTCGCGCTCATTTGCCTACAACAGTCACGAATTGTAGATTGTATAAAAGGCTCTAATTTTGTAACCGTTCGTGACGAGAGCGTAATGTGACTTGAGCTCTAATATTTTAGGTATCAACTTTTCTTATCACATACTACTTATACACAAAGTTTCAGAGAAATCTATTTTTTTTGTGGTGAAGTTGGCGTGGAATGTCCCATACATACAAACCCGTGCAAAATTATAGTAGCCACTTTAAGTGTGCATTTCTCACTCAAGTACTGAAATATAAGTCAAATAACCTTCACCAAGTGAGTTCATCTATTGAGTCTATGTTCTTAAAATAAATATGTTTTCTGATTAATTTGATTATTTTTCTATAAATTAACTGGCGGAATTTGGAAACCATAGTCCATTTTTAGCGTTCAAATAAATAGCAGCATTCAATATCAATTCAATTAAATACGATAAAACAAAACAAATTACAACGTTGTATTTTATATTTTATTCACAGACTATTCATATTTCGTTGCATGTCCTTTATTTTGTAAAACTGCTTGATCTCTCTGGTATTGACTTTAGTCGGTGGCATCTTTCCAAAGGAAAGGATGATCAAGCGCTTTGAACAGCGGTCCATAACTGATCCACATTTGATGGTCTAGCTTCAGATACGGCTTTCTTGGCATGAATCTAAAGGTTCGAAATCGGACTGAGATCAGGACTTTGGCTCGCCATATGTCTCGGCAACACAATATGGGTAACTCAAACAGCTAGCATAGGTAACTCAACTGTATTTATGAATAATGGATAGTAAATAATCGTAAAAAACGAGCAATGCATTTCTTACCTTCTTTTTTTCGTTGTATAGAGCCATCCAAAAAAAAAACGTCATCAACTCTGGCTATGAACGAGAGAGATGGAAATAGCGGTCATGTTTAAGCTTTTCGGTTATGTCAAACTCTTGACAAGTGACTGTCACAATTTGTAAATTAAACAACGGCTGTCATATGATGTGACAGTCTTGACAAGTAAATAAGGTTATAAATTCGATTAAGAATAGAGATACGTCTTTTTTTTCTCGGACAACATTGATGACGTTTTTTTTAATGTCTCTATATATGGTCCATACTGTGTAAATATGTGATGAGGGCCAGTCGGCAAGGTAAATTATAGGGGGGGGGTGTCGAAATGAGACCGTCAACTAACTGTATTTATCAAAATCTGTATATGAATATGAACGAATCTTGCGGACTGTCTTCGACGACGACGTTTTTCTCTTTTTTTTTTTGTTGCCAGCAAAAAGTTTTGTTAGTTATGTGTTATATTATGTTATTTTATATTAGTTAGTTTAATAAATGCGATTACGTAACAGACATTTTCGTGTCGAAACTGTGAGTTGTCAATTTTGACCTTTAAACTTAGCTGTTGTCATTATATCAATGTAAATAATGAGCCATCAAAAAAAAAAAAAAACTTCATCAAAGTTGGCCGAGCAAAATAGAATATTTATATTCTATCTTGAATTTATAACCTTATTTAATTGTCAAGGCGGTTACATTATGTGACAGCCATTATTTATTTTACAATTGTGACAGCCACTTGTCAAAAGATTGACAATAACACATATTCACTTTGAGCTTCGACATAAACACTGTTTCCAGTTCATAGGCAGATGTGATGACGTATTTTTGGATAGCTCTTTATCTACTGCCTTCGTTTTGAATTAGTGACATAACTGTTGTTGGGTGTAAATTTCGTATATTTGCACTATAGGAGATACATACCTACACATGAATGTCTACATTTTCATTAATATGGCGCTTTTCGTTATGTAGTGTTTTGGGGGAAAACAATCATTAGCTCTGGAAATTTCAACCGGCTTAACTGTCTAATTTTAATGAACAATATGAATGTTTATAATGCCTGTGTTATTTATTTATTAATTTATTTGTTTATTTATTTATTTATTTATTTATTTATTTATTTTAATTTTTTATTTATTATATTAATACATCCAGCAGCTTTACATCTAGTTAAGGAGTATATGATAAAATAGTGTGTATTTAGTTCGACAAAAAATCACTAATCTTATTTTTCACTATTTTCTGAAAAAAATATGTCAATGTAATTTAAATTATTGTAGCTCCTGCAAATAACAGATATTGGGGAATGAAAATGGTGATATAAGTTAGAAACCGTAATATGAAAAGTATTGTCACTTCTAGGACATAAACGAGGTACAAAATTAAGATAACTTAATAAAATTGACGAATCAGGTGTGCTATTTCATGTCTTTTTTTTTCAGAGAAACAAAAGAAAATTCGTCAAGTAAAAGATCATAGTTTCTCATCGGATAAATACCATGTTTTTTTGTAATACAGGAATTTTAAAAACTTTTTTTGGACACTTTCAAGAAGTGTTATGTACTTTTCATAATACGGATTCCATATCCGTAATTTACTTCTTACTAATGAATAGTAAAGTGTGCTAATTGTTTGCATAGAAGTAAAATCCTTGCTGTTCCTTATAACAAAACCCAATGATCTTATAGCCCCGGAAACAATATTATTAATATGCACAGAAAAAGTTAATTTTGAATAAAAAGTAATTCCAAGATCTTTAGTTTCTGAAATTCGGCTCAGCAACATACTATCAATCTTTTAATCATATGGTATCATATTAATTTTACGAGTAATTGACATTATTTTACATTTTTTAATATTAAGTGACAATTGGTTTTTGGTGTACCATTATTTTAGGGATGTCAAATCGCTCTGTAACTGGTGACAATCTGAGTTACACTCTATTTTCTTAAAAATTTTCAAATCATCCGCGAATAATAATTTTGAGGACTTAATGTGGTCAGTTATATCATTTATGAAAATAATGAAAAGGAGAGGACCAAGATTGGATCCCTGAGGAACTCCAGAGCTAGCAATGAGACCAAGATTGGATCCCTGAGGAACTCCAGAGCTAGCAATGAATTCATCGGATTGACACCCCGACAGTCTACATACAGCAATCAATTACTTAAATATGAATGAAAAAGATGCAATAAGCCAGACGAAACGCCGAATCTTTTTTTTACTTTTGGTGTAACAGTTTATGTGAGACTCTATCAAAAGCTTTACTAAAATCTGTATATATAACGTCTACTTGACTTCTGGAATCTAGAACACTCGATGTATACTGTGTAAAAATACATAAGTTAGATGTGGTACTACGTGCTTTTACAAAACCGTGTTGATCTTCTGAGATATAAGGTTTAATATGTGCATAGAGCAGATCTGATAAAATTATCTCCAGTAATTTAGAAGATACAGATATAAGAACAGCAGGGCGATAGTTAGTGATACTAGATGTTGAACCAGATTTGTAAATTGGACAGACTCTCGAAATTTTCCAAAGTTCTGGGAAGATTCCAGTTTTTAGAATAAGATTAAAAATAAATTTGAGTGGTTGTAAAAAACAGTGAATGCAATCCTTGACTACCATTGATTGAGTTATGCTGGTGCATCTAACAATATCCCATTATTTACTAGATTGATTATACCCACTTACCTTTTCTAAACACCCATGGCCTAACCCACAATTTTCGGTTTCGTCTAACTTTCTGTTTCATCTGCTTTCTTTTGTGTAACAACAGCATACCACCTACTGTAGTTCTTGTTAATAAACAATAGTTAGATTATGAAATATTAGATTTATAAAGATCAGTCTAAAGTCAGCTAACATTATAGTCAACTAAAATTAACTATAAATTATAATCCGCTGCAAGCTAAATATAAACTTGATCCTGGATATTTTGATGCGTTTAGTGAAAATTCTTGTTACATCAATTATTGCACGTAAATTCATGTAGAAATGGGTGTAAATTGTAATGTACTGAATAATTGATAAAACTGAATTGGTCTGTGACAACGGTCACGTCCACATTGTGCAACTGAATGCCGTTGGCAAGGCAACGGAACAGATCAACAGGCAAATTCGTGCCAACGGCATTCAGCGGCATAATGTGGACTTGACAGTTGTCACAGGCTAATAACCTTGCAACGTTTTGTATCGCTGTATTCAGAAAAAATGTGCGATTCAGTTTTTGTAAAAACGTGCAGGTTGTTTCATAAAAAAATGGCTGAATTGTCACCGACGCGTCATTTTTTACATATTTCAACTCTCATATTTAAAATAGATTGCATATAAAACAACAGCGGTTGAGGTTGCATTGATTATAAAAAATTATTCTTTCATAAAATGTTTTTCTTTTAAAGCTAAATATTTTTTTTGAATGCAATGTATTATACATACATACCTTTTTATGTTTTATTTCCAAAACTTTTTGAATAAAAAAATGATACACATAACTACTAATAATATACCGCAGTGGCGGTGCGTGGCCATTTTAATTTTAATTTTATAGGAACATTTTGTTTCCCAAAATTAAAATGGCCATAACTTTTTTGAAACAAAAATATTTTGTAACAAATCGAAAAACGTCTCCTTATATTTGTTTCTAGATTATGAAAAAAAATATACTGCAAATATCCCACAGAGCGTTACTGAGAACACAGGGAGTGTTTTTGAAATTTTTTTCGCAAACTTTGCTGACGGTTTTTTTCACTATAAATGCTTTCTGTATGAGGTGTATAGTCATCACCTAAAAAAGTGAAGTGGGTCCCATGCGTCATTTTCAAGATACGGCGAACTGAAATATCACGCACCGCCACTGATATACCGTGTATCTACGAAGCTAGTGTATACTCCATAACTTTTGAACGCAAAAATATACATGTTTTGGGATTTCACTATTGCACATTTTTTCATAGCCATCTATAAGTCGTTCTGTGTAAGAAAGCCTCAAATAAATTAATTAATTTTTGATTATTAAATACGTACTTCCATAAAGTTTGCACCATATGGGAAAAAATGTGTTTGCATTTAAGATCCTAGAGTGGATACTGGCACCTTCGGCGTAGAAACAAAAAACTGAACGTTTTTCAGGAAACACCAAATAACTATACTTTTCTCTACGCGCGTTTCGCCAATTAAGTTGGCATCTTCAGGAGAAAATTAAAACTGGTATAAAACTTTTTACTAGGTGTGATGGGTGCCATTTTAATTTAAAGACATGCCCAAACAACTGACGATCAAAAGAATTTCTTAAATGCAAACAAAAAATGTTTTCCCATATGGTGCAAACTTTATGTATGGCACTGTATTAAGCTGTATTATTAAGTATTATCCATTCGCAGCACTCCACATGAGTGCTGCGAATGGAGTAAAAAAACATTGCAGCATTCTATTTTTATCAGGAAAATATTATTATCTTATTAATAAACTGTAAAATTTGGAGGATTTTTTAATCGTAATAGGTACGTCATGTTTCTAAAACCTTTGAAAATACCTCTTTTCCTAGTAAAGACAAAACATTCTTATAAGAACGAATCTTGATTGACGACAATTATTGATGATTTCGGATTCTTCTTTTATTACGATAAATAATCTATATCATGTCTTCGCATATATCGTAAAAAATGTGGGACTATATTATACTTCACATTAAGTTACTACTATACCGCGATAAATATTATCCTTGGCGATGACAAGCGTTTTAGTCTATGTGTAAACACTCGTTTTACAAGTTGTAACCTGTAATGAACTTAAATATGTATAACTGTTACTTACCTTATGAGTTTTGTAGTGAAAGGATTTTAGTGAAATGAGAGCTTTAGATTCATATAATATGTATTTGTATGTATACATACACACGTGTGAAGTGTTTTTAAGTAAATATGTAAGTGATACGACAGTTCGTGCCTTCGTAATAAAATTATATTTGCGCATGATGATGGTGAGTCCCCAGAAAATCGTAATATATTTTTAAGTTATCCGCAGTGTCTTCTTACAACTAAGAAAAGTAAAAGTTTTGGAATTAACTGCAAATATCACATTCGGCTTGTAAAAAAATGTTTTGCATTTTTTGCAGCAACTACTTTGCAAAATTTCCGAGATTTGGTAAAGGGGCATCTGATTTGAACAATCGATTTTGAATTATTAATAAAATTATTAAAACCACTTTTTTTAAATTCTTTGATAAAATAATCTTGTATTATTTGGATCTAATAATCGCTGCCTATAACATGGATCCCTTGTTACGTTGTAAAGATTACATATAAATAATAAAATTTTACCAACAGCCACTGGAAAAAAGTTTGGCCAATCGCATCACATGTGACACACCAGAAAAATATGTGTAGCTTTTATTGCGAAGACAGAAAACATTATATAGTCAGCTTAAAGGTATCATTGACTAACATCATTGACAAAACTTTCTAGTTTCTAAAAACAAGAAAAAAATGTTATTTTAAGAAACTGGAACTGTTATTTAAAGAACTATTTTTTTACCTAGCCTATGACCCATATTGTAACCTTTTGCGTTTCTTTTAGATGATTACAGTTTTATCTTTACACTGACGATATTGGAATAAAAATTTGACTTGCTTATTAAAACATTCTTGACTAATAGTCACGTAATAATGTAACTATGTGTGTTTACTGGATAAAATGACTTCATGATAACTTACTTAACTAATATTCTAATCAAAACTAACATACTTACTCATTTTAAAAAATGTTTTTAAATTTGTGGTAGATAATATTCTCAGACTTTAACTAAAAACTATTAGTGCTAAAAAGTTAGCTACTCAATTTTAATTGTAATTTTGGTCATGAGCCTATACCTATAAGTTATCAGATGTATGTATGCAATTATGACATATGCAAAGTAAATTAAAAATTGCATTCTGAATGCCACAACTTTCAATATTTAATATTTAACTTACTATTTTCTTGATAAAACGTTTTGCTTCTTGCATAAACTTGATAAAAGTCGAATTGTTGACAAAAATTGCTTGAAGCCCGAGACATGAATATAAATTAAAATTTCTTGATACAGATTCATTATTTTTTATACATTCCATGTTCTGTGTTACAACAATTGATTTCATCACCTGTGCGCCGTTGACAGACCAGTTGGTTCCCTTCTTCCTATTCAACGATTTGGGAAAACTTCATCCAAATAATGTCAGACAGGGAATTTCTAGGGCTATATCCGTTCAAATTCGAATTACGTCTATAGCAATTGGAACCTGTCAGTGAGACTGATTATATGTCCTACCTTTTTATGTGTACGCTTCCTCTAATACTATCGCAATGAGTCCTAATGGTAGTATCACTGAGAGGTGTTTTTTATTTAATTTTAACGGTGCGGTGGTTTTTATTCAATTTTAACTAATTATACCTTCAATCAAACTGCATTTTCACTGATTATACTTTCTTTTATGCATTTTTACATAAAAAAATCTAGTTTTAACATTATAACTGAGGTACTATGTTGTCAACTTCAAGTTCATTGCCCGAAATAATACTCTAAAAAAATTAAATATGCCGAATTCTACCGATCTGTATCATTTATTGCGATGTTGCTCATCTACTGTGGCGACTAAGTGTCTATCTAATAGCTAAAATGCTAACAGATAAATACCTGAAAAAAACCGGTTCGTCGCCAGGCAATTAGTCACCTACTATTAGGAAGTCATCATCGTGATATGCATAGCTGCAGAGTGAAAGTTACTATCGTTCTTCTTCTCCTATCTAATGTTATATTCTTTGTATTTTTCCCGAATCAGACTATTTGCTTGTTTCAATTCCAATGATTTCTAAAGCTGTTAAAAAAATCAATTTTTGTTTACCTCTCAGATAATCAATTTGCGAATTGGAACTGACTTCGATTACAAAGTTCTGAAAATGTTTATTCATCATTTTTGTCAAGCGAGACGTTTTCATCACTTACAGAATCAGTAGGGCAGGTCACTTAGGTATAATTTACATTGACGTGTATCTTTACAACGAGTAGTGCGCCACCTATTATTAAGTAGCAGAGCTAGTCAGAAAGGGTAAGATATTGAACTATGAATGAGTTTTTTAACAGCCTTTTTAAATAATAGATGTATACAAACTAAAAAAATGTTCCTGCATCAATAGAAGATTAGGGTAACAAAACATTATTTCAATAATTAATATTGGAACTAACATAATGCTTTAACAGATTTACTTGTTAGAAAATTGAACTCAAACAAAGAGATATATGTATGTACATATATATTTAAATATTTTTTTAAAAGTCTCGTATGCCTAACTTATGTATGTTTACGAAATGCATATGTATGTATGTATTTCCGTAGTCTCATTATATGTATAGAACTGTGTAGAAGTATCTAATACCTGTGTGAGTGTGTTTATGAAGGTCATTACTCCACTAATATAGGTATACCAGTTTTCGTATTATTCATTGTGAATTAATATTCATAAAAATATAATTTAATTATTAAGTTCAGACCCTTGCACACAGTGGCTTTCTTGGCATCAATCATTTAAAATTGGAAATTTTAAAAAAGCACACAATGTTCAGTTGAAAACGTATCATTGCGTATACCTAAATCCGCTGTTTTATATTACCTACCTAAACCAACAGAAATAGTTGGTTTTATTGTATAATGATATTTAAAAAAAATAGGTGTAAGGATCAGGCAACTTTTTTGGGCAATAGGCTTCTATTTTATTTTTGGCAAGACGGAAGAATATGAGGTGTCATATATGTACTATGCAATAAAGATAGATTCTAAAACGCCATACCAAGTCAAAATTCTTACTGGTACAGGTTTTATATTTGTTTTATTTGTTCACAATGTTTTTCTTTTTAGAATATCTAGTATTTAAATTGTTATTTTTTATTTATAGATAATAATGTTTCTTCTTATTAAAATACAATGATATTACCACTTCAACATTGTTTATCTATCTATCTGCTTATTGGTTCTAAGTACATTAATACATTTCCCTTTTGCTGAAAACATTTGTTTCCAGTTTTAGGATATTTTAAAAGAAAATATGGTGTATCAAAATATGTTACTATAGCTGCATATATTATTCGATTAAAATGATAGATGTAATTTTATCATCTTTCTGACTAAGAAACTCAATAAAATTACCATGTAAGCCGTCCTGTATTGCAAATGGAATCAGTTATTGAGTTAATTAAATTTTATAGTTTTCTGTTTCTATTCGTGGCTATTTTGATGAAAGTCAAGCAAAATTCGTAAAGTTCAAAGAAAATCGAAAATATCTCAAAAATTTGTTAGTGTAACTAAAAAAAATACAGGGATTTCCATTTGAACAACAATTTATATCAATTTGAAATTGGAAATATGTATTGAACAAAACGTTAAAAAACTTCATATAAATTCACGTCATATATATTACGGACAATGTTTAAGAAATATGTTCATTTAAACGGAGGACTGCTGAAAACGTCGAACATTTAAACTGTAATCTAAATTGTTTTGTGTTATATTTGTTTTGTTTTTGTTGATCTAGTTTAACATTCTTGTTCTCTTTAATTTACTTTTAGTTTATTCCCCTGTTTACCGTTTTTAATCATGTAAATTAAAATCATATGTTTTTCAAACTATTAATAAATAAAAAACTTCAAAATTTTATTAAAACAAAAAACTAAACAAAACCGCAGAATAAAAAATCAATAAAACGATTTTTTTGTTTCAGTAAATGAAACACGTAGGTGTTGATTTTCGTAAATTAAATGTGTCAATATTTTACTATATATTAGGTACAATCCGTCGCATTCTGATTAAAAAATTTCTCGCATTTATAATTTAATAAAAAGCTAAAACTCTTAAACAATAATTAAATATTAAGCATTTGTTTTACAATAACAGTTGCATTTGATCTTTAATTGCATGCAAATAGTGGATTCCAGAATAAAATAAAGATTACTTATTTCGTTCTCACCCTGTTATAGATGAAGATGCGTTGCCCACTGCAAATTGTTGACATTTATCCCGATATTTACCTGTCTCATCTTCTTAATCTACCAAATTTCGGCCCTTGAAAAGGTTTGTTTATTCAGGGACTTAACATATAAGTGAGCATTGTTAACGGATTTAACACCTTAAAGAAACATTCAGTATTTACCGACGGCGCTTACTTTTTTGTAGTGTATCTTGTGAACCGGCGTCTGGTTTAAACTCATTCATTGTTTGCTGATCCCAGTCGGTAGACTGCCCTGAAATAGAAACAAATAGTTTCTTTTCAAATATTTTGGTTTAGAGAGTTAAGTAGGAAGTGGTCAAAGCCTTAGACGAAGGTAATATAGTCTAGATAACAATTTGTTAGGATAACACGAAAATCCATTGACAGTTTGCGACTTCATACCACCTAGTTTAGAATTCTTAACTTGGGATAAGTCTTCTAGATAAGAAAATCTATTGATAATTTGCGACCTTAAACTACTTGTGTGTGTGCGTTAATAGATATCCTACATATATAACCCTCAGATATGATCGTTCTGCCTCATACTACTTTTATTGTGCGCAGTTCGCGAGCATAGATATCCTAGGTATATTGTATACAAAAGTTATTAATAACAACGATACAGGGTGTCAAAGTTTTCTATTTTTGAATTTCCTCTCAAAAGAATATGAGAGAAATAATATTTTTAATAAAAGCTTGCATGATAGCGCCTTCAACAACCAATCTACATAAAAATATTTACATTAAATATTAAAATTTCTCGCCCCAGATAACTCCTAATTACTATTTTTTGTTTTTACAAAATGTGTAATAACTAGAGCTTGGAGGTTAATAATAGATGCGTACTTTACCAGGAACGGCTCCAGGATACCACTGTCAGTGCGTCCCGAAATACTCAATAGGTCTTACCTTATACACGTAATGATGATTGTTGTAGCGCAACTAATTGGCAAAGTAACCATAACCACAAGGCACAGAACTTGCAAAGACACCTGTCCCAACGAGTTACAATAGGCTACGCTGGTAGTGGTGTCCTTAGTAGAACGTCCGAAAACGTTTTACTTCTCGATGTTGCTTCCACAAATACTTGTTTCACATTCACTATAAGGCTGTCAAAATTAGGACAACAATTACGGTAATTCGGTGGAGCCCATGTGCCAAACATGTAACGTGAATTAAATTAGTATATTATGTCCTTGAAGCTACCAAATGCACTTCCATGGCTTTTGCCTCATCCAGTCCTCCAACCACTACGCTAGCTATCTATGTTCTGTCCTTCAACATCCGTTGTTTTGTCAATACTAAGCTGTATAGGTTTATCGTGCAATTTTGAGACGATATGTCCTCACACAGTGGTGCTAATGTATAAAGTAACAGTTGCTTTTGCAGTCGAACTAACTTAACCGTACTTTCCAGTCACAACATACTAGACAACTTGTCTGAAACTCAGAGTGATCTAATTTGGCTAATGGAATATTACACGCTACCATCATTTTGACTAAAGCCAAGTTAAATTGTCTCTGTTTGTGTCGCGCACCCACACCACCACTTACACGAGCTTTATGTCTCTCTGTAGCAACATGCTGCAAAACAGCTGTTTTACGCGCCACATTAGTACACCGTCACACGCGATAAAACGAAGTTCACTGCCACTAATGATCAGTCCCGCAAAATTGTTTAACCAAAGCTCCATTATAACATGCGACGGACGCTGTCCTGATATTTTTACAAACTTATTCGATATTTCGCGCACACGAATGATGAATCGACCAGCGCATGTTAACTAATACTAAAAATAAGTGTAAATTATTCGCGATATAAACGTTCGCGACTCGACCTTTCGCACGTGCCGTAACTTGGTTAGAGTGTGGCGTACAACACGGCAGACGAGTTATATTCCGGAATATGATGGTGTTATTTGATTGAATTACGATTGTACTATGCACAATTGTGACAGTCACTTATCAAAAGTTTGACAACAACAAAGTTTCGCTTCGTGTTTCAACATAACCACTAATTCCATCTCTCGTTCATAGCCAGATTTGTTGACTTTTTTTTATGGCTCGTTATAACAATATTCCAGTCGCGTTAAGACCGGTCCTGGAATCTATTATTAACCTGCGGGCTCTAATAATAACACAGCTACAAACAAAAAAGTGTCTTAATCTTGAGACCTGAAGTACATACCTTTATGTATTTTGACCCGCTGAATTTATTGTCATACCTAATTGATGCATCACACCTGTGATATTATATTTTCGCTACAAAAATTGCTAATATAATTTCTTAGAAAATCGTTCCAAAAAAAATCATAGCTGGCCAAGCATTAAATACTTGACGAAAGTTATAAATTACAGACTCCACCTCGTAGAGCAATCAGAAAAAAAATTGTGTTTTTATTTGTTTTTTTTTTTTGATACATACTAGCTTGTACACCTATAAATCGGAACACACTGTATACTAAAACATTAATTCAAAATAAAATATTTCCGTGGTACGGATACACATCAAGAATTATAATAATAGCGTAAAACCATTGTCAGTTATATTTTGTACATCTATGGATATACTAATATGTACGTACATACATAAATCGCAATATGCTAAGGCAAAAATTTATTTTTAGAAGATTATGTAGACACTGTATCATCAATAGGTAATATCGAAATTATTACTGAATCTACGCTGTCTGCTGTATTGTAAATAAATATTACGATGCACCTAATTAATACCAGTTTATTCTCAATTCCAGTTTATCTGCAACACAGAGACTACCTTTACAAAATGTGTGTATTGTGGCTTGTATTATTTTATTAATTATTTGAAAGCATTTTGATAACACAGAATCACAAAACATTTTTTTAAACGTAAAAACACGATTTGGTGTACTATGTGTATTTCTTTTCGCTGAACACGAATCCGTTGATCGTTTTTGCTCAGCACATCTAATTAGATCAAAGAAATATAACCTAAAAGCTAAATGATTTAAATCAAGAAAATATATATTAAAGTATGTATTAAAGATTAGTAAATATATCAGAAATACACAAAAAAATATAGCTAATATTGTAATATTAGCCTAACCTTATCTGTAAAACCTAATCCAAACCAACACCCCACCCAACTTAATGTTAACTCATAAATCGTTTCTTGTAAAGTGTGTGAGCAGGAATAGATGGGTTTTTTGTATATCTTTCATGTTTTAGTTTCATCATACGATTCTGCGGTTCATTTTCCTCAATTACTTAAGAATTCAATTTCATCCTAACCTTAAGATATGAAAAAGGGCCTAGTAGGGTGCGTAAAAAACAAGGTGACGTTGCTTTAAGGAATAAAGTGGCAATTAACTTAAACTTGAGTATTTTAAATTCTTAAACAAACCGGCATAAGCTTGTAAACCTATATATATAACTTAACCTAAAAAAATATACTTATGTGAAGCAGTACATGTTCCGTCATATCCTTATGGGTATTTGTATTTACGAGGATATGAGGGTACATGTACTTAATTAATAAGTTCCTAACAAACTTTAAAAAAAATTCTCGCAAGTATTATATTTTTTTTAATAGCATAAGGTCACACAAGTAAACTTGTGTTTTGTATGCCTGTACATGATTGCTTTTCTGAAAATTAAAAGTTAAATACTTTTGCATACTGCTGTTTTCACATTGATGTTTTGTTGGTAGAGTTCTATTATGTTTAAAAGCTTATACCGGTTTGTTTAGGAATTTAAAATAGGTATTTTACATTTTTTCTTTAAAACCTTACTTTTCTTTAAAACTTTACACTTTATTCTTTAAAACAAAGTCACCTTATTTAAAACTTCCTTAAGCACCCTACAGTTCCTTTTTCGTATTTTAGGGTTAGTTAAACTTGAATTCTGGAGTACCTAATTGAGGGAAATCAACCGCGTAATTGTTTGAAGAAACTAAAACATGAACAAAATTCAAACTGATCTATTCTTGCTCAGACACTTTACAAGAAACAATGTATAAGTTAGTTTTAGGTTGGGTTGGGTTAGGTTTTATAGACAAGGTTAGGGTAGTTTTAATATAGAATTTCGTTGTTACGCTGTATTTTTGTGTATTTCTGATTTATTTACTTATCAATACATATTTTAATATTTATTTTATTGATTTTGATTATTCAGATTTAGGTTATATTTCGTTGATTTGAATAGCATTGATCCTTATGCTACCTAATAAATAGGCATGGGGTGTCACAACTCACTTCCACCATTTGACAACTCAATCACTCCTCCAGCCCACACCCACAACCGAATCACCTCTTTTGGTTCCGCGCCTATATAAGGTTCAGTCGGCTATAAGCCTCAAAATCGTCAGAAACAGTCCAGACGTATCCGAATACATTGGAAAAAAACTGGGTTATGAGACTCACCAATTCGGATAAAAGACTCAGTTTATGAAAAATACATAATTGAAACAATGAAAAGTAACAAAAAAACAAACAAAAAATAAAAAAATTCTTTAAACCATCTTAAACTTTGAACTGATTATGTATGTTTGTAGGTATGTATTTGAAGAGTTACCTTTTTATAAGTAAACTAGCGACCCGCCCCGGCTTCGCACGGAAATATAAAAAATGGTTATTGTGGGTTATCCCTAAGAGATAGACATATACCATCGCGGATTTTTTTGTAGACCTTTTTAAGGTGTACAATACTGTAGTACATTATTTTGATCTATCTCGTAGGGTTCAGCCAGCGTTTGCAATGTAAGCGCAAAAAAATGTGTTTATTTACGACATCACATTAGAAACCTCTAAAATGATCAGTGTTTCTCTACTATATTATGCATGTATTATACATATAAACCTTCCTCTTGAATCACTCTATCTATTAAAAAAAACCGCATCAAAATCCGTTGCGTAGTTTTAAAGATCTAAGCATACATAGGGACAGACAGACAGCGGGAAGCGACTTTGTTTTATACTATGTTATGATTATGATAACACGCTATTGTGTTGTATTATGTCTATTCACAGGTAAAATAAAGTGTGTGTATTACATACATTCTAAAATCTTGTTTTTCTCCCTTCACTTATAAGGTTCATCCGCTTATAAGACCCACTTTTTTGCTGGTCCCAAAGTGAGCCTAATAAAAGGCGTCCACTGTATTACCTATTTGCTTTATACAGCTTACTGTACAAATCACATTAGTACCATCACCCTCTCAACTGCAGTATACTTGCCCTTCTTTCGTGTGTATTTCATATGAATACAATGACTCGAAAATTATTCAAATTCTTCCAATGACTAAAATTAATGTGAAAATTCTCATCCTAGAAAATAGAGTGTTTTTTTTAAGTATAAACGTGATAACAACAATTTTTAATTATCAAATAAACGTGATCAGTATTGATACATACAAGTTTGAAAGTCACTGAATAAAGAATTGAAAAAATAAAATATTTATTAAGTATACTGCGAGCTTCATTTCATCCTATCAAATTCTAAAAGTGTGTGAACCAATTCTCTTGGCGTTCTCGGGGGTGGATTGGCCCTAATATTATGTCACAGAAGCCACTATCCAATATATTGTATGTATTACCTCGGAAGAAGAAAAAAATAACCCTTTCAACTCCGATGACGGACATTTGGGTAGCGAACGAAAAGTACTCAACTGCAAATGAAAAACTTGAAACCAGTTGTTAAGTACGGTAGCGGTTCGTTCATGATCTGGGCTTATGTTCCAAGGAGTAGTGTCGGAAACCAGGTTTTCATTGATGAAATAATAGACAAGATACTACATTTAAAATATTTTTCGGAAAAATCTCGCACCAAACATTACAAAATTAGAGCTACAAAGAAATGATTATTTTCGACCAGACAAAGACCAGAAACATCAAGCCAATAATTGAACAATGGCCATTGCATGACAGAGCTCAGCAGCCCCATATGCCACCAAAAAACTCCCACATTAACCTTATTCAACATTTTTCGTTTGATATGAAATCACAAATTGTATTTCATATTAAACACATGGTAAAGGAAAAAATCTTGGAGATTTGCAACGTCATTAAAGTTATTACCCAAATCTTAGTAGATCTGCAAAATTATTTAAATGTTATATCAATTAATATTCAATTTAATTGTAACTTTTTTTCTACACATTTATAAACATAATATAGGATGCGAATAATTTTGTGACGTAATGTGTGTACTTCTTTCAATAAAATGTATTTTGTTTTTTAATATTTGTTCAATGACTTTCAAACTTTGATGTGTTATTGCTTAAGACACATATATGTACATATATCCTCAAAAATTGTTACTACTTGCTATGTACTATCATTAGTATGTATTTTTAACGTTAGTTTTATCTTTTGAAGTAAAAATAATTTTTAGTCACTGTATATGTGAACAGAATAGGACCTGGGTTTGAGACAAACACTGGAAACGAAAACAATGACTACGAAGCTGGCAGCTGGTAGCTGTTTCATATTTCAGAAAACAATAAATGATCTGGATTCTCGTGGAAACAAACTTATGTTTGTATATACGGGGATTTATTTTGTAGACTTACATTAATATCGGATGTCCCAGAATGACGTTAATAAGTTCATTATTTGAAAAGATTCGAATGTGAAAGAAAAAAAATGTGCAAGAAAGTGCAAATGGCACAAACATATAACTCTGACTACAACTTGAAATCAGTGTACAACCCTTAAGAAGTATAATATATTTTTTAAAATTACACTCTATCAATAAACACCTAAATTTGGTTCCAATACGTAGCCGCAATTCCAAGTACAGTGATGGAACATGTTTGGTATTTGTCATTTAGAGGATCTTATTGTTATATTGCAAGGTAACTGACCCATTTACACCCTTCTTATTTACTCTGTAACAAAAAAAGCGTCAGTACAGTAACGTCAATGTGACAGTTTTGACAAGAGAATTTGAATGTAGAAACTGACCAAATTATAAGTGATTTTATCACGACTGTCACGTTTATATATTGTTTTTTATTACTTACCTCTAATATGATTTTGTGATTAGAGGCGCAGCCGTCGCCGAAGGTAGGGGGGCTAGCCAGGGCTGAACCCTAGTAAAAACAATTAACTCTGTTTACCAGGAAAAAATATTACTCATACATCACTGAAAATTGATTTGACCCGTCAGTGCCAATTGTATATCCATTTTTTTTAAGTTAAAAAAACTGGACGTTTTCCATGAAAAACCGAACTACTACACTTTTCTCGACGCGCGTGTTGCCAACTTTTAACGTTAACGCCAGATTAAAACTTTTAATATTCTCCTGAAGATGCCAACTTGGTTGGCGAAACGCGCGTCGAGAAAAGTGTAGTAGTTCGGTGTTTCGTGGAAAACGTCCAGTTTTTTGTTTCTACGCCGAAGGTTCCAGTACCCACTCCAGGATTTTGTAAGTTAGTAGATTTTGTTTTTGGTATGAACATAGTTTTATAAGTAAATGTTCCAAAAACAAAATTTCTTACGAAAAACTTTATTATTTTGGCCCTGGTAAGAAATTAAAACATTGAGCTGTGGTTATAATTTAGGCCTGGCTACGTTGCTGTAAGGAGGGTGTGTCAATTTCTTTGCAATACAAGTTACATATAGCCACCAATTATTCTGGGACGCTTGGTATACCATTACTTCAAATCACTGTACAATGACGTCTCGGCTGTGCTAAAACGATGGAGGCTGTCGAAAAACTAACGTGCTATTTGTTGACCTTCCACAATATATATACATAAATGTGCAATGTAATTCTTCAAAATAGTTTTTTATTTACTCTTGAATTTATTGCCTAGTGTAATTAATCATTCAGTGATAATTTATACAATTCGCGAATTGTCTACTCTGTGAATGCTCAAAACCTTTCCAAGTAGTTCAAGTTTAGTTTTTTCACAAATACTAAATTCACTATATTAGAATTAGTTTATCCCCTCCAAGGCCTACTGTAATATAAATTGATGTCAATTAAGAATTAGCACAGAAACAGCACTGTAATATTTTTAGTTATAATTTGATGTAAACGATTTTATTTCAAAATATAAGGCACAAATTTCCTATAAAATAACAGACATCGTATCTGTTACGGTTTAGAAATAATCGATGCAATCCCAATGCAAAAATGGCCACACTGTATAAATGTAATGATTTAATTAATAATTATTAGTATTATCATCTTGTCTATCTACTTTATTAAAAAATTGTCTGTGTCCTAGGCACATTTTGACATACACGTTTAAATTTGATAATAACAAAAAAATACAGCTTTTCTTAAAGCTCCACACTGTAGGTATTGGTATGATATGTTAATACTTACTTCCTCAGAGCGCGCATACACCTTGTTGGACATATACATATATTCGTTGAATAATAAGTGAGAGTTCGGATATCCCGGCGGTAGCATGTAAAACTGCATTTAGCTATCCAGCGTTCCCGCATGAGATCGGCATACTACCGCACAGACGTGAGTCCTGGGACATCAGGAAGGATCGCTCAGTGGTGAGGATATACAGGGGTAAGAAATACATGCGTATATAATTTACAAGCCGCTTAAAAATATAGTTTCAACTTTCATTATCATAGAGTTATATAGTGTCGAGTCCTGCGTTGTTGCACACATTTCCGAAATTTAGTTATCACTAAAGTTCGAAATTTGTGCTCTATAAACTTATAGAAACTATATAACTTAACTCTAGAAACTATAAAACTCTATGAAAGTGAAAGTATAAACCGTAATTTTAAGCGCCTTGTAAATTATATACGCGTGTATTTCTTACCACTGTATACCCACGCCACTAACCGATCCTTCCCGATGTCCCGGGACGTCTGCGCGGTAGTAAGCCGATATCATGGGGGAACGCTGGATAGGCTAATGAGATACAGTTTTACATGCGATAAGCCGGGATTACCGAACTCTAGTAACAGGTAAGAGGAATATAACGTTTCTCCGTTATTTTTTTTATTAAACAAGAAAGGGTGCCATTTGACCCAGCTCCTTTAGTTTCACGTCTTTTTTTATTTTCAAAAAAACAATTGATTTCATTATAATTTGATCACATGCCTCACAGAAACTCTGAAAATACCTAAGAGAATAATTCGTAAATTTTCATTTCATCGGAAGCGAAATGATAGGTGCTATAAATATGTACCACAATCACATTTTCCGTTGGAACTAATATGCGATTGACAGCGTTTAGGATTATTACCTATGTCACGATCAACAGAGGAGTGACGTATTTTTCATAATCAATATTAATAAGATGCCCGTTTTTATGGCGTAAGTATATGAATTTATGATTATGGCAGATGTACTTTTTGTTAATCTTCAATTTTTTTGAGCGTATTAGTATATGGGATAGAGAAATCAGTGGCAAATCTAATATTGTACTGTAAACTCTCAATAACCATTGTGACAAAGTTCACCTTCGATACTTCTTCAATAATTGTTTCACGATTTGATTTTGAAGTTTAGCGTATTACGCGAGATTTTTTATATTTTTTTAATTGTAGTCATAATGATGATATAATAATATAGGTACATTAACTGATAATAATTGTTGTATTTATCATATATCTTGCGAGAGAACAAAATGAAATTCAAAGAAAAATTAGAATTTTCTTCAATATGTACGTCAACGAGATAATTGTTTTTAGAATCCATTATAAATATATTGGAGAATTTAAAATAGACACAGAAACGATTTGATAAGTAGTCATATTAAATAAATAATATATTGAATTACTTTTTTCTAACATTTATAGATTTTGTGAATATAAATACTTGCAAAATGTGTAATTATTTATAACAGTTATGAAAAAGTGATATTTCAAAAGGTAAATATTTAATGCATAACACAAAACTATACGGTTTAATTTGTATCTATGTACAAAAATATTACAGAGGATCAATCTAGGAAATGTTTTCTTATTTTGCACCAGAATATGTATTAGGGCCCAAGTAGAGGATAAAAAAACAACTCTTAAGAAACAAAAAACATTTATGTGAGTACATTTGTATCACAGATCTAATTTTTTAAATTTACAATAACTATTAAAATCCAAAAGATCAGTCATAAAATATATAATATCAGTATCAGTGTAATACTTCGTTAAAAAATTTAATATAATATATATTTACAACTTAAATATAAATAAAATTATATAATTAGAATAAATAAACTTACAATTAAAAATAAATTAAAACATTTGCGATACTACTCTATACAATAAATAATTAACGAATTCAGTAAGTAGTAAGATCATTCTGGAATTGTTTGAAAGTTTCCATGCAGGCTATTAACATAAATAAAAGTTCAAAAAACCTACATATTGACTCCGTTGTCAAAGATTGACAAACATCGTTTTCTTATTTAAATTACAAAGTCAATCAAATTACAATGATGACATTATTTTGTCGTCAGATTCGAGAGGGTCTTATGGACGTAATTTAACGTGTTCATGTAGTCCCTAAAGATTGTCCAGTCTCTTAGCTTTGTGTTTGTCGAATCCAAATTTCGTTGTTCCTCCACCATCACGTCTCTGGTGACATCCGGTCTCGTTTTAATATGACTCCCAACGATTACCATTTGAAGGTCGCATAAGACGCTTATAAGCTTCTTTTCCGCTGCAGAAAACTTCTGTGCAAACTCCTCCCTATCACGTTCTTCATCCCAAACAACTTGCTCCATTCCTGCAGCCATTGTCTGAAGTAAACCATAAATATCTAACAGCGTATCTTTAATCTGAAAAGAATTAACAAAATTAAATATTTTTAATGGAATCAGTTTAAAAATCATTAAGATTCTTTTTTTAATTTATTGCAAAGGAAAGTTGTGATACGGTCATAACTCAGAAAGAACACTTTTTTTTATTTAACATACTGTTATGAAACCTCCAATCTTACCTTTGTCCCATCCAAATGATCTGGCGATATATCATCTTCTTCCAGATATTTTGGCAATTTGACTTGACCCAAGACACAGTCTGGAAAGGAACGTCTTCGAATTTGTTAAAGTTTTTGAACTTTTTTGGACCTGAAACAAGAATAAGATGTAAGTAACTACGTAAAATATTTGGTAAGTAATTAATAAAATAGTACACAAAGCAACGATAGCAACGCAATGTTCGTTAAGACTACTGTGTACCTTCGTACACAAATATACAAATGTTTTCGAACGACTGTTTAAACTCTGTCAATCACCTTTTTACGAGTTGCTTTTTAATTTTATTGAGTTGATAAAAATAACTGTTTGGTATCATCTGCGAATGGATAAGTAATTTTTGGGCAAAACTAATGTAAACATCATCTGAAAATGTTAAAGAGTTCAAAGATAAGTGTAGAACGAGATCAGGAGCTTGTCCTTGCTCAGTAGACAGCCTGTCGCCGATACGTAAACTTGTTTACTAGATATTAACTTTAAGTAATCGAAACAATTATTACGTAAAAATTACTTATCTCAATAAAAGAGTATTGCTGATTAACTATAATAATATGCGTACATTCGTACATTGTCACAATTAATATTTACTTAGTTCTGCAAGTACTATATACTCGTAGAAGGAAGTAAATACAAACGTAACATATAACACTAATAAAATATATTACAAAATTTCAAATAGGTACTCCGCATTTAATTATTTATTGATATATATATATATATATATTTTTTACAAATCCGTATTTTCCTCTTTTTTTTATGAACTAAAATATTTGTCCTGAGAGGAAGTATGTTATGGTCCCCGAGAATTGCAGCGACTTCCTCTTCAATAAATCGATAGTCTTCAAAGTAACAATAGTTATTTTATTAATGGCAGAGGAAAACGACACAATTTGCCGGATGTAACAAAGACGTAAGTTATTTATATCCGATAGAAAAAGAGCGACATAACGTTCAATTTTACGTAAAGAACGAGACGAAAAAATATGATAGTGTGTAATCAGACATCAACTGACGGTATAATACGGTACCGATTAAGAATACTAATTTTCAGTCGTAGTATTTTTTAGCCGAGTCTTGAGACAGTTGTTAATGAATGAATTGGCAGTGTCTCTCTCAGATTTATATACATATGTACATGTATATGTACGTATCTTATAAAACAATGTATTTAAATTATGGAGAGGAATGTGCAAGCACTGCGGTTAGGTATTTAAACTTTTAGCATACCGAATAAAGAGAAATGTATACTTAGTACGTGAAATATTCTGAATACAGCAGTATAAAACAGGTGGCAGATTGTAATATGAAGTAAATTACGTTAAATGAAGTTCATAATAAACTATTTATTTTTAGCGTTATTTGATTTAGAAAAAAAATCAGTGTTTTTTCATCTTATCTTTTGAAAACACGTTAAAATAATTTCTGGCTTAATAAATATTGATAATCGCCGGTTTTATACATATTTGGTCAAAATATTAATCTCAAACACACGCCAGGTTATTAAGCGAACACTATGTTGTGAGTGTGACTATGAATATTGATATAAGTAGCATAAATAGACAAAATACTTACAAATTCATCCTTAAACTGATTAGCGTCGTTAAGTGCATTTTTCGTGCTATCAATGACTGGTTTGAGTAAATCGTCGTAACCCTGATCGGAACTTTCTTGATCGGAGTGGATGTTTTGTTCGCCAAGGCCGCAGGGATTTATCCATTTTGGAGGTTCCTTCATCCGCTCGTCCATTTTTATATTTGTAGGGGCAGAACTCGTGCTAGGAAGCGTCACTAGGGTAAGGTAAACTCCCACTATGAGGACGTTTGTTAATTCTGAAAAGAAAAAGAAATATTTTAATATTACTTCGAACTATGCAAATACACTATAATACTAATATAAATAATTTGATGCAGCAAAAACGCATAAAAGTAAAAAGAGAACCATTTTACACAAATCTGATTATTTTAATCTTTATAACCGAGGCCTTAACAAATGAAAGACGCGGTGGACATTGTTATATTATTTGTGTCGGCAGAGTTATTTGGTGATGGTGAAACGACACAAGCTATATAAATATACAAGATTGTGGACACATAATACGAGACCGTGAGAAATTTTCGGACTCGACATGACCGTAAAGACACCTTAGTTTTGACCCCGTCTAAAGCGAGCAAGGTCATTATTTCCATTTGCGTATTGCCTAATTGCATAGAGAAATGTTGCCACGCTATACTATATAAATTATTAACATGAATTACATTTGATAAGTTATAAAGCTGCATTCGCTATGAGAATAAAAATAAAAATTTAAAATAAGTGTCTGATCGATTGCTGAGTGCAATCATTTTGAGAAGAGTCACGGGGGTTAACTTTTAATGGGGGTTCTGTCTTAACTATAATGAGCAATCTGTCAATTTCGAGATCAAAAGTATTGAATTTTAAGGGGCTATGATATACTATTTAATTTTTTTGTGTGTACACTCTCAAGTTTTATTAATTTTTTTATATTATGTTGCAAGCGTTCAAAACAAACAGAGTGACAGTGGATTTTGATACTCCAATCATTTTGCTTCTTAGAACCAAATTTTACGTATGCAGCTATGTATGTGACTATTGACCTTGTATATAATAGATCCAAGGGCGTAGCCAGGGGGGGCGATGGGGCGATCGCCCCCCCCCCCCAAAGGGTCAAGTAAAAACCAAAATACTCGGGGGAATGCGGTTGCCGTTGCCTCTAGTGACCTCTTTTTTTTTTTTTGGGCTTTTTTGTTTAATCTGCAGCGATCGCCCCCCCCCCCCCCAAAGATAAATACTGGCTACGCCCTTGAATAGATCCATATGGAGCATAATATTTTAAATAAGCATTACTGTTCAAAAATATTAATTTATGTGTATTAAATATTTTTTTCCTTCACTGTATTACTGTATAGAAACATTGATATGTCCTATTTTGACTCAAGGGGTTAGAAATATGTATTGTAGGTAGTTAAGGAAGTATCATATCTGGATACCTACCCATCTTCTACATACATATAGGTCTAACACCTTTAATTATAAATATACAACTTTTAATTATTCCTTTATAATAAATACTGTAACTACTTATAATTATGAATAATTATAATATTGTAATTACAAGTAATTATAGTATTATAATTATTTATAATTATAATATAATTAAATATAATTGTATTTCAATAATTTAAAGTTATTTAGTTTAACTAAATTGTTATGTGGCATATACGAACAAGAGCTTTGAGATTCGCCCTTCATAGGCTAGGTTATGTTGGGTTATTTATAAAATAGGGATGGCCGAAAAGTCGCTTGGTAAAATAAATTGTAACAAATTAAAGAAATAAATTACAGCTTTTTTACATTTTATGATTTTCGGTAATGGGCATTTTCGGCCACCTGTATTTTATATTTAAAATGTATCATCATATATTTACGTTTATTACATGTTTTAGTTCAATTATTAATCTGTATAATACGGTAGTCACTTTTGTAGCATTGGGGTAGAAGGGCACTATGTTAATTGACGATATATCAGTATAAGTGAAGTTAAATTCACTTGGAAATCGGATTGATAAACCAAGATAATTGACAGACATTTTGGCGATTTTTTTTGTTAAGTAAAATGTGTCTGGTCAGTTTTATAGTATCTGAGTACTCGCTTAGCACTAATCTGTCTATTTAATATAGGGATGTCTCTGTTAATGTATATAACTGTTACACATAATTTTTCCACATTTTATCTCGTCATCTAATAAATATTTTTTTTTGCGTCGACTGGAAAACGGAATGCCTATAGTTGGAAATAAACTGCACTGGTAATTAACTGCGCTTTTTTTCAAAAACCGTAAGGTCATTCTCGTTATATAAAAACCATAATTAAATTAACCAGTACATTTCTGTTCCTGTAGTTGACTTAAAATTATTTTTATCTTATAAAATGTGAGTCGGTACACCTGTGTTGTTAAAGAGTTAACAGTCTTTCTTATAATTATAATTTTACAAAAATGCGGTAAATAGTTAAGAATGATACATTAAAGAAAAAGAAACCGTAATTACCGGCTATTACTGACGATTAACGAATCTCATAGCAGTCATAGTTAAATAGATCAAGTTACCTACACCTGGCTAGTGACTGATCTTTATATACTGTTTTCTTGCGATATTTAGACGTAAGAATGTACTTAAAGACAATTCACATTATTGGCAATTTTAAAGTTATTTTACTTGTCCACTATCTTTTAATCCATTAATAAATCTTAATTTTACAGGAAATTGTATTTTACGTACGGATACAACATTAGTTCTTACGAAGTTCAATATAAAAGAAATAAACAAATACATGTTCATTTTTTATATATCTGATTTTACATATTTGATCAGTTTCATTATTCAAAAACAAAGAACTCTTATAACTCCTATACTCCTAAAAAGATATCACAAGAGTGATTCTATTTTTGAAAATATTTTTTCAATGGCATTTGTATTCCCATTAATACATAAGGTTTTATTTTAAAGGTCATAAAGCATTTAAATAAATGCCGTGTATTGATATTTGAGTCATTAAACTTTCCCGGTATTATATTGGTAATGATTCATCCAAAGTAGTTCAATTAGAGTATCTAATTTTCAGCTAGCTCGCGTTCAGGTTCAAAGATGTCATGAAAATGAATTCGTGTTATGGAATCTCTAATACCGAGAATAACATAGCGATTTCGATTAAATCGGCTACGTCGAAACGTGAAATTGTAAATTCCCACAGAGGGGAATCACGTTTTCATTGGCTACCTGTTGCATACGCTCCGCCTATCTTTCGTTATAGATATCAATCGGAAGTATAGTCTATTTCAAAGTAATCGGAAGTCTGCTCGAAAGGTGACCCCTAAGATCGGCCGGTTCGTTTAGTATTTAATCGAAAATCAAGCCATGTGTTTCCCGCCAACCATGTGAAATTTTACCACGTGCCAAGGTTATGTACAAAGGGCCATTGTTTATAGTTATCGTTGAACCCTTACTAATAATCGTACTTACTATGAAAATTGTTTGAAGGGTGTCCATTTTTCCGGGTTAAGTACGAAAAATTCGATCTTTTCGTTCTGGTGGGAGAGCAATAATGGTGATGACTAATAATACTGCTAGGGTTTGCATTGGAGTCGTTAACAGCCTTTTCGGGAAAACTGCAATTTTCCGCCACTAGTTTATCACAAAAAAACCTTAACTTAGCCGTTCGTTGATCGCGATCCAACATTCCTACTAAATGTCCTAAGTCTTCCATTTTTATAAAATTATAAAAAATCACTGTTATCTTTGTCGCACAAAATAAATAAAACGTATACGAAATAAATACAGTCACGCACTTTACTTTTAATCACTTCTATAGTTTTCAGCTTTTTAATCGAGTTACTTTGCGCTATTATTTCGAGTCATATGTTTGTAAACAGAGTCGACTTGATTACCGACACCACGTCTGTCAGACTTTACACTGGACAGCCGAGTACAAATCCACTATTTAAGAAGGTGTGTCTATAGGCGGGTTTTATCAATGGATCTCCCCTCCACAGAAAAATACTCCGATCTCTAACAGATTTCCGAAAAATGTTTCCTTTTATTTCGTCAATTGCAGCTTCCAGTTGTTGCTTTATTGAGAAACGGTTACTTGTGGACGTAATATTCGGAAATCTGATACTGTAGGGAATTCTATCTTGCGTGTTGTTTAACTGCTTAAACGTGATTCTAAATTACATTTTTTTGTTTATACGGACGCAAATATATGTATGTATCTACATCCTTAAAATATTTGCGTACATATTTGTACTTATTTATGATTATGATTATGAATAGTTTTTGACATTAATTTTAATTATATTTAATTTGTCTCAGTTGTATTCCAAAATTTGAAAAATGGAATAATCCAATAAATTATATTTTCTATAACCGTTTTTAAAGTACTACAACGAGCGCTTCACATACAGTTTCTGAAATTTTATTTTCTCGCATTAGGCCGTATTTTTTTACGCACTAGTGCGTAAAGAAAGGTACAACAAAACTTTATAAGGATTGACACTTCTTGCCCAAATATACAACTAAAGTATATTTGGTACTTAATACCTTTTTGGATTCATCGTAATCTATTACACTGATTTATTTAGATTCAGTTTGTTTTAGTCAATATATCATAAAATAAAGCTCCGTAAGATACGTCATTAATATTTTGTAATATACCTACGTGGACCCTACTTACGTACTTATACAGTGCGTCCATAAAGTGACGCATAAATTCATTATTAGCTAAATGAACAATATTATTGAAAATTCCCGAGACAGGTCAATTTTTGATTGCGATTTACTATTTTGTCACATAATAATTTAATATACAGGGTGTCCCACCTTCGAGTAATGACGCCACCACCGATTTTTTTAAATGGAATACTACATTTTTTTTTCAAGTTTCGGATGACCCTGGCCGAGCTGAGTCCAAAAATGTATCACAAGTTGCTTCTATCTATTACAGGGTGGACAACAATACATAAAGTGTTTATGAAAAATTTCATTAGAAAGTTATACGTTTCTGTATTTTTAGAAAAGTCACAATAAATGCTCAAATTGTTCTCCGTTGACTGCTAAACAATGACCGAATCGGGCAATACATTCGCTTCTGACATTTTGTAACATAGCAGGTGTTATGTTTAACGTTTCTTGCCTGATTCGATCTTTGAGCTCACGGATGTTCTCGGGTCTATTAGTATAAACTTTAGATTTCAAATAACCCCATAAAAAAGAAATCTAGTGGAGTAAGATCAGGTGATCTAGGGGGCCATTCCACTGATCCTCTTCTTCCTATCCACCGATCTGGAAAGGTTCTGTGTAAAAACTCGCGCACAGCTATAGCAAAATGTGGTGGTGCACCATCCTGTTGAAACCAAATTCTGCCGTCTAAAGTATTGGCTATTTCAATATCAGGAAATAGCCGGGTCAAGTCAGGAATTAATGTATATTGTAAAAAATTCAGATACAATGCTCCTGTCAAATTTTCATCAAAAAAAGTATGGACCAACAATTCTATTTCTCACAATACCAGCCCACACATTGACCTTTTGTGGATGTTGCGTATGGTATTCTTGCATCCAGTGTGGATTTTCCTGAGACCAGTAGCGGGTGTTTTGCCGATTAACATGCCCGTTCAAAAAAAACGTTGCCTCGTCAGAAAATAAAATATTAGCAATGAAACCGTTATTTTGATTATTGTGGTCCATCATGTACTCGCAGAATTCAGTTCTTCGGTCAAAGTCGTCTTCAGCCAATTCATGGATGAGGCGTACTCTATAGGGATGGTATTTTACCTTTTTAAAAATATTCGATACTGAAGACTTTCCAATATTCAAATCCCTAGATACTTGCCGTACTGTACAATGTGGATTTTCTAGTGCCGACAAAATTACGTCTTGTTGAACATTTTCATTAATTTTAGGTCTACCTTGCCTTGGTGCATCCCTCACGTGTCCTAATTCTCTGTATTTTCGCTCTATTCTGCTTACTGTAGATTGTGAAACAGGTTCACGATCTGGGTGCATTTCATGGAATAATCTACACACCTCTTGTTGAGTCCGCATTCTGTCGCCAACACCAATCATCATTAGAATTTCAATCCTATCCCTTTCATTTAAAGGCATTTTCAACAAAACGTTTTAAATAAATTAGATTTAGGTTTCACTTAAAGTACCTACTTTGAAGCGTTAACAATACAAAAGTGAACTCTAAATAGCCGTTTTTAATATGGCAAAAAATGACAATGACAATCAAAAAACAAATGACAAAAAAAATAACGAACCACGTATCGCGCCTCGCGTCATTCGCGCGTCTTGTCCAAACTGGTGTTTATTAAAGTAGTTGTATTTTTGTATCACAATAACGTTAATTTAATTTTTTTTAGTGCGTTTAATCAGCAATACATAATTTGTAATTTTTGTACTGTTGTCCACCCTGTAATAGATAGAAGCAACTTGTGATACATTTTTGGACTCAGCTCGGCCAGGGTCATCCGAAAATTGAAAAAAAAAATGTAGTGTTCCATTTAAAAAAATCGGTGGTGGCGTCATTACTCGAAGGTGGGACACCCTGTATATTAAATTAGTATGTGACAAAATAGTAAATCGCAATCAAAAATTGACCTGTCTCGGGAATTTTCAATAATATTGTTCATTTAGCTAATAATGAATTTATGCGTCACTTTATGGACGCACTGTATATATGTACAAAAGCCGTCTATGAATGATGACATTTCTTAATGCATTTTAAATTGTTTTTCGACATTTACGTTATATTAATACTTCATCACAAAAGGTAAGTTTGGATTTCGTCAAAATTTGTCTTTTAAACATGTTTTCAGAAATAGTACTATACATATTTTGTTTTATAGTTTGTATTGTTTGTTTGTTTTTTTTTTATATATAGTTAATAAAGGAACTTTACAATCGAATTTCATACAATGTTTTTTTCTATAACCGAATATTTTTATATAAAACAACCTGATAGATTTTTTAGGCACCAGTTCCTAAAAGTCTCTTTTTGACTCGTGGGATTGTCGCCATCATTTACGATCATCAAAAAAGGGTGAATTTACATACTTGAGGCATAACTTATTTTTTTTTATAAATAAAAATGAGCATTCTAGAGTCGTTAACTAAAACAACCTATAATTTTATTAAAATGTATTGGATCCAAAGCTTTTTGTAATACAACATATATTGAGCTAACGTAGCTAACTTAAAAAAATTAAATGTATCTAACTAAAAAAAACTTACCTTCGTAAATTAGATGTATTAATTAAAGACCATAAAACTTCTTAGTGGATTACCTACTTGCTATTTCTACAAAGTTTATAATAATTATAATATACAAAATATGTCGTATATACAAAACATGTCCCTTTACATAATGTTTTTTTTTATTTATTTAGTGTAAATATATTTTTTTTCAGAAGGAACACAACTATTTCAAAAATTAAAACAGGAGTATACCAACAGAAAACAAGTTTGTGTTTCAAATTCCTATTAGCGTGGTTTTCCATGACGCGTGCATAAAAAAATACTTTAACTTACCTTTTCGGACAGGTTTTATAAAATTGTTACTATACTCTGTTTCGTGAAACAAATAGTGAAATTATATGTGAGCGCATTCGAGGTATGCAGTTTTAAAAAGCATGTGCTTAATTAAATTTCATCGAAAATAACTGACATTTAATAAGCTAAAAATATACGAACTAAAGAGTCGCTTCTTTGCATATCAGCACCTATCTTTATACGTATCGGTAAAAACTTGGGCGTTTGTCAAAAAGAAATATTGTTCATATATGTATTCAAGCGATAAAAACGACGTTTTGTTAGGCGTAATATTTAAATTCTCACTTAACACTTTTCTACTTAACACCGAAATACTTTTTTGCATTCAACGCGCGCTTCACAATCCATGTTCGCATCGTCAGGATATTATAAAAAGATACTGATGATGCCGACATAGTTGGCGAAACGCACGTTGAGTGCAACAAACTTCAGTGTTAGGTGAATGGGTTTTCAAGTATTAATTTCTTTCTACGCCGAAAATTTCAGTTCTCCTCCAGAAGTAATATTTACACGATCTAATTCTTTGTCTACACAAGTTCCAAATTACATGTAACACAATTGACAATTTTTGTTCAATATATTATATTTACCTCCTTCTTTATGATTTTTGTAAAAAGAATAACTATTTAACATGGAGCGGCCGTATCAAGTTATTTTTGTTGTTACAGCATCCAGATAGCGGCTTTTTCATTATTTTGTGATATTTTATCAGATAAAATAATTGCAATTATTTTATTAATACATTGTTTTGAATTCTTGCAACTCACAAGCTATTAATTGAGATTATGTGGCTTTCTAATTGATGATTTTTGAATGTATATAATTAATATATGATGTAATTACATAGGGTAACTCATTCTTTATGAACTTAATAGAATAAAATAAAACTAGAATAAAATTTATGGAAAATATTATTACTCCCGAATTTTACTTATCACCAATTTTGTAACGTGATGTTGAAGTAGCTTTCTAACCCCTCACCCTCAAAGACAGTAATATGTAAGATACTGATGAAAAAAATTGAGGATTATTACACTCGTTTCACAATTAATTAATTTTCAGAGTAATACAACGAACGTTGAAATATTGTACTAGATGCAGACAGTCGATTAATTTCTATTGGGTTTTTCTGGCTTAAAACGTTAATAAACATGACAAAGAAACTACTTTTTTTATAATGTATCTAGGATTAATGTAATATGGTGTAACCTCCTTACAAGTACGTATGTAAGTACATAAACTTCTTAATACAAATTGCAACTCTATTTCATACACATACACAGCTATCATCTTCCCAGGCTTTGAGTTGAATATTCTATAATTGCCTTCCATAATCTCGTATCACAAAGTATTGACAATTTTGATGTCATCGAGTTGGATTTCCCGAGAGGATTTTAAGATTGCAGGATTATAATAAATGTATATCTAAAGTTTGAATCAAGCAATTGAAAAGAGTGACCTGTCATATTACTAACAATATATACCAAAATATAGTCGTCAGCATGTGGAAAATATAGTTTTCCTTATTAGTGCAAATTTGGAGGGGAATACAGAATTGATAAATAATAAATAATATAAAAACGAAACTGCTGATGAAATGTTGCTATTTTCAATTAAATACTAGATAAGTCTGGGGAACTAAGCTTTTGGATTAAAACTGGCAATTTTAGGAATAACAATACGAAGAAAAATATGTAGATATTACTCTATTACCACATTAAAGAATTTAAAAATCATAAGTCAACGTCACAAATATGATGACCGTATATTTTCTTTTGCTCCCCTTTTCCTGTCTTTCATCAAACTGACAAAACAAGTATCCAAACATTATAAAAACTACAATAAAAATTATCAATAATGTATTGTAGAAATTCAGTCATAGGAAAAATAGAACCTGTGACATATATTGAATGTCATGTGACGTTCACTTTATTAAATGTTTGTTAAGAATTTATCAAGTGTTTAAATAAACATTAAAAAACGGTCTTATTTCAACCATTTTCGGAAAAGATTTACGACTTGATATTATAGAAACATATGTTTTTTTTGGTAACAAATTCAACAAAAAGTCGATCCAAACTTTATTTTACTTTATGAGTGTCTAGGAATATTTTAGTAGGTTGCTACTAGTTTAATCAATGAACTAAATTAATAAATCTAAGAGTTCCTAACTCCCGTTAATAAAATAAAATAAAATTTGTACCATCGGCGCCTTGAATTTGTCACCGAACAACCATCTGTTTCTAAAGCAAGTAGCTAATCTTTATCACATTCAAAATTTAATTTAAAATAGTTATAATGTGGTTTTATAAATATCGTGACCAAAACATGCTGTTTTTGATAAAATTTTTCATGCTAAAACTTTTCGAAAAATGTTGAATAAGACCAATGTAAAATTTATTTTAAAACATATCCAATTTGACCGATTCCTAATGTCACGTGACTATTTATGTTTTCATGGATATTAGGTTAAACATTATCAATTTCTTTTTGAAAAGAGAAATTCACTGTACACACAAGAATAAAAGTTTTTCCCATATTATGCGGTCTTTGGAAAGCCGATGTAATCCAATTTGATTATGATACTATCTATTTCTACAAGATTTAGAAATAATATTTAGTTTTAATTGTTTTTGTTTTTTATTGTCAATTCAAAAAAATGATGAATCACAAGATTTAGAAAAAATATTTAGTTTTATTTGTTTTTGTTTTTTATTTTTAATGAAAAAATTGATACATTTTTTATCAACTCACCCATTTTACGCGACATATTTTGTTGCACTACGGCTCTTATCTACACTTCGACTAATTTCAATATCAAATAACAATTTGCTCCATAAGAAGATTGCTTTATATACCCATATGTATGTTTATGAATTATTGGCCAAACATATTTTGTTAAAATTTTTTACATATTTGTTTGTTAAGAATATATGAGACACATGTTGTAAATAAAAAACACTTATGAAAATCTCTTAGGAAGGGGACTTTTTTTAGAAAAAATAGGTAGGTACCTATTTGCAAGAAAGTTAAGGACGTTATCAGTTGACTGTACTATAAAAATTTGATCCGACTTCTTAGTGTGATAATCGCAAATTTTAGTTTCCGCGAAATATTTTAAATTGAAATTATTTATATCCACTTAATTGGTATTTCGTATGCGTGCATGTATTTTTTTTTAGAAAAAAATTTGATTTCAAGTCAGGTACTTAATAGATTTTATTCATACATAGTCCAAAAAATAAGATATTAACCAAACATGAATGACGGAACAACGCTTTAGGTATTAGATAAAAACCGTATTTCGTAATAAGTTTTTGAAGACACATTACCTAAACAGGCAGCTACCATTTTTAGGTTCGTTAAGAGTATTAATTTACACTAATAACTAGTTCTAATGAGTTAGATGAGTTTCTTCATCTGCGACAGGACGCATGCATGAATTGTTCTTAAAAGTAAAATCACCTCTTATCGACAATGTGTGAATCTAGTGTCAGATGGAAATCCTGTGCCACCCTTAGCATACCTATGTATACGAGCCCAGGCCAATAATAGTTCGGCCGCCTAACATTTTCAACTCGACAGTATCAAATTATAACATCTGAAACAATTACGAACAATATCGATAAAACTGTCTCAACTTTATTGAAATATAGACTTTTAACCTACAGAAACTTATTCAGGGTATTGTATGGATAAATAGGTACATATATAATAAAGGAAGTGATCCATCGTTGAGAGGTCGTAATAAGTCGGCAAATTATCACAATTGTCATGAAATTGATGTATCGTATTAAGAAGATCTGTCACGTGTTAGCTATTTTTTCAGTTTGCACAAAATTCCTAGTAGTAAACATCTTAGTAACGATTTGGACTTGTCTATCATTGATGCCCGTCCAAAGAATTTTTTGGCACGAGGAATATTTATTTCTCACTCGAATTGAGTCCACATTTCCAAGTTAAAACAATTCTATATAATTTTTTCATAATTATTATAGATTTGATAACTTGATAATGTCTCGATGAAAAGGCGGCCGAGTTATGGGCCTAGGCTCGTATTCATATGTTCAATATGTTTTTGAAGGTATTATTATACCAAAACAGGCAGCAATTATTTTAGGGTACACCATAAATGACCAATACTCATCAACGTAAATTCAGATATACTTGTTATGGGTGTTCTTCAGCTTCAAAATTAGCAAGCCTGAATTATTCTTAAAAATGAAAAATCATCTCATGTTTTTGACAATGTGCGCATTTAATACCTAGTAGAGGTCCTGTGTCAAACAGAGGCCCATTAATTTTGAAATATAAAATTGTTTTGATATCTGTATGAACACCAAACTTAAAGTAGGACGTTAATTTTGTTTTTGTAAGACTGTCCTTTTATTTCAGCAATTAACAACTAAAATACGACAAAAAAAGTCACAGTGATATACATGTGTGACAATTAAGTTAGAAGATTGATTTAAAAATGAACATTATTTTATAAATAATGTAATCTAACCGTGTTCTCCTTTAAAAATCCTCCCATTTACTGCTTACACACTGTTGCAATGTTTGTTCTATTGTTTGAAACAATTCTAGAAGTCTTTTTAGATCCAAGTTTTCTAAGTCTGGCAAATACGAGGGGTGCTCAAGAACAGGAATTCTTATACCTGCTAGAAAATGCTGGTGGAGAAATCAGGCATAGTTGATCCACATGTACGGGCGTTTTTTTTTACTCATTTCCTTCCACAAATAGCAGTCCCTCCAAGAAATTTCATGATCATAGTCGTTCTACTTTCGAAGTAAACAAATAGTGAAGAAAAAGCACTTTTTCAAGCAGTCATTTGCAAGTTAACAATAGCACTTGGAGACTTCGGGTTGAGCTTACAATTTTGTAAATTCAATAGGCTACAACTTCTTAAAGTATATGCTATATAAAATATGCCAAGCAGCGGAGATATAAGCGAAAATGTTAAAAAATACGTTTTTTTTTCACAAATTGTTGATTTAAAACATTAACGGGCGGTTTCAGCTCTACGGACCCCGCACATTGTGTTCTACGCAAAAAACACATGAAACTCTCAAAACTAGCCCTATATGTTTCAAGAACACATAAAAATCTCTGCCTACTGGACTGTATGTGTATGAAAACATAACACGAATATTTTTAATTATATACGTGCCTTCCGAATCATTTAAATATTCAAATTCAATGTATATTAAGAATTTGAGAATATAAATATGTCATTACGTTTCATCAACTTGCACTACTCGCACAAGTTGATAAAATATTTTCAAATTCACTAAGTGTATGTTCACCAAGAATATTCAAAGTACGTAGTAGTAAACGTATACAAATAAGGAGATCCTAAATCGATGTTGTTTCACAAAAAGACATAAATTTTAATCAATGGCATATCCAAATGTTTCTTATTTTCGAACTTATGACGTCACCAGCGGTTTTACTAAACGACAACCCTAATTTTCTTCGACGGATTCGGAAAGAGGTCCATTATTTGCGTGCAACAGCAGTGTAAAAAAAATATTATGTCGGAAGGCAAAATTTCGAGATATTTGTAATGGATATGGTGACTGTCATCATACCTAGGTTTAGACTGGCAAAAGAAGAACATAAACAGCGAAAACAGTAAAATATAAACATTTTAAATATAAGTAAATAATAAAATGATTTAAATAAATAATACCAATAAAGTCCTAATTTTAAATTTATCAATTTAATTTTTTTAAGTAATACAATCTCAAATTACACAGCCACACAGAAATAAAAAGGTCTGAATCCAACTTCTAAAACCCTAAGACGATAGATTGTGTTTTTTTATTAGCGAACAACTTGGGCGATTTGGGATAGGGAGGATACACACGTAATAAGTAGATAATAAACAAATGACATTCCCAGGTATTTTTCGGTGCTGAATCCGACTTAGGAGATGGAGAACCTTGAAACCTCTGGCGAATATCATATAATTCGCAGATGATTTCGCCGTAACGTTTAGAGTACGGGGATTTGTAGTTCACAATGCCTAGAAGAAAATGCACGAAAATTGTATGTTATGTCATGGATTGATAAAAAGTGAAGGGTCGATCATGGGTCAAGCCATTATGGTGGCTTCCCGGCCAGCAACAGGTAACGCCAATGTTAAAATTTCCCACTTTGACAAAAACTTTTTATATCAAAGCAAATTCGATAGAAATTATCCATTCAGGCATGGGCGTTGTCAGGGGGGGGGCAGGGGTAGATTCAAAGGAGCTCGTCGATGAAGCTACGGAAATAGGTGAAGCCCTAAATGTCGAGCTATGTATGCCCAGAGTTGTAGGAAAACAACAGTACTGATCTAATCCTTCAGCTACTAACCTCACCGAGTACTTTAGAAGATCTATATTCATCCCATATCTTGACTCCTTCATAAATTCACTTGAAAATCGTTTTTCAGATGACAAAAATCCTGCTTTCGCATTACATTTTTTGCACTCGTACCTGATGGACACCTTGAAAAAGTTAAATACCGCAACTAAAGATATTGCCGCCTTTTACAATATACCTGACTTATCAATTTAGACAGAGCTGTGGTTTAATCCTCGGAAAAATAATAACTTGCAAAAGGAAGAGCTAAAAGCACTTGATCTTGTTGATGTTTTGAAGGAAACAGACCAGTTTTTTCCACACACGAGGCAGGCATTGATGATTTGCCTTGCAGAGCTATGCACGACAGCAACCATAGAAAGGACATTCAGTACTCTAAGACGTGTGAAGACATGGCGTAGATCGATCACGATACAAGACCGTCTCATGGGCTCTGCATGCTCAGCGTGCACAGAAAGTTTTTGTGCAACATGAAGTTTTTTCAGAAAAAGTTCTGTCACTCTTCTCAGAAGACAAAAAAAAATTAATACAATTGTTGTATTTTAATACAAATGTACAAAAAGACAAAAAAATTGTTTGATTTAATACAATAAATTTCAAACTCTCAAGTATGTTTTTATCCATGTACGTGGTAACGTTAAAATTTTACTCGTATTTCATCATTTTATGTCCGACGCTAAACATTTTGTCCTCATACAGAAAAGTATAAAATATAAGGGGAAAAACCAGACTTTTTTACTGCCTAACTCTATTACGTTAACCCCAGATGGTCCTTTTTTATTGTAACAAAAAAAGAATGGTAATTTAGCCTCAAAATCGATAAACCCCTGATAAATAAGGTATATGGATAAGATAGCCCCCCCCCCCCTGCATAAAAACTATAATAATTTTTTTTTATTACAGTTATAAGATAGCTCTGTAACTTGCTGCAGGTAACAAACATTAAACCAACCTATCTGAAAGATAATTGTTGAGAATGAAATAATGGCAAAACTTTCTCTTCCTTACCAATTTCATCAAATTTTGAGGTCCAAAATTTTTAAAAAGGTAATTCCGGAACTTGGTGGACTGGTACCAAACATTAAACTAAAGAGGGTTTATCACAAAATTTTAGGGCGATCGTTTCCAAATCAGCAATCTTTAAAAAAGTTTATCAACAACGATGTTCCGCGTTTCCTTGTGATATTAGTTCGTAAAGCTATAAACCTGTAAATTAGAAAACTGTACCTCACCTTTACAATGTATGTACTTCATAAACAGTAATTAGTCTTATCGTGTTATGACTAAGGTAAATAAAATATTGCCTAATATTATATTTTTCTTGTTATAGATTTCACCGTCGTATTCTACATGCCCTTTCTTATAGACTTCAACTATTTCAGATTACTTTAATTAAACAATAATTGACACTCAATTAGTTAATATTTTATCATCATATTGTCGAGGTTTTTATGGAAAATTTAAAAACAAAATGTGAAAAGGGGAGATAAATGTTACCAAGCAAATATTCCTATCTACCCTAAGTAATATCTCCTTAAATCTTCATAATTTTAAAAGTTATTGGAAACGTACAGCCTATTTGCATATATTTCGTTTTTGATACTTTAAAAACAATTTTTTTTATTGTTCAGTATTTGTTCCGGTATTTAATGAGTATGATATCACATTACTGTGCAAAATAAATTGGTATCTAATAATGCAAAATTCGAGTCAGTCTCTTACAGGTTTTTATTAACACCGAAACACTAGGTATTTACTTTTATTCAACGCGTTTTGATATAATCATATTGGAACCACCAAGAAATGATTTAAGTAGTTGCAATCATCTCCTAAAATGTACTTGTAAGTGAGTAAGTAGACCAAAAAACCTCCTTAGACTGACAGAAAAACATTTAGAACTGAACAACCAACTTTTTGTGCAAAATGTAGACGGCAAATTTTTTGTAACTGTAATAAAAACAACAATAGTTTTGGAAAAAAATGCATCAGGCTACAAAAATACCATATTTGTCAAGATGACTGAAGCCAGCGGGTTTCGCCAATCGGGACAATGGTCCCGATTTTTTTTGTAATCTTTAAGACAGACACCTCCCAAATGTCACGCTTAACTTCTAAATTTCACCTCAGAATCCCCAGTGGACTGTATGTATAGCTTCTTTGCAAATAAAAAAAAATATATATACAGAAATGCCATTAAATAAGAGAGCTGTTTCCTTGTACGTTCGATGAAAGCATAAAAATAAAATGTTCCAACCTATCCAAGAATGTTTTCTAAATGTAGTTAGCTGTGACTGAAAAACATTTTTCACTAAAAATGTTGTAAACAGACACATAAGAATTACTATTACATTAGGATCGACGTACTTTTTTCCGAGGTTAGAAATATTTCAGAAATCCATTGTTTCCGCGTTCCATAGTTTTTCAGAAGCACCTGATTTTTTTGATGCATTGAATCTGCTGTTTATAATTTTACATTCTAGGACATTTGCTATTCATAAAACATGTTATATGTACATAATGTAAGACTTACAATCTTAATCAGTTTTCTTTTATATAAAATAGGCCTCATAAAAATATACAATAAAAACTTTTGTTGTAACATTTGCGTCATTGATAAAAGATTTTTTTTCTGACAATAACACCTTATTGTTATTTTAAAGGGATTGAATTAAGTAGATATTTAATCTTTTTAAATCCGATATGTCGATTACAATTTTTACAATTGGAATGCTGAATTTTCAGCACCTGAAAAAAGGTTTCCTTTGCTCCAGGAAATACTGTTAAACGTATTTCAGTTCTGCTTAACTAGGGTAATGTGTGTAGCCTTTAATTATTTTAATCTACTCTCAAGTTAATATCATGTTCAATTTATTGTTAATCAAACCCACGATTACATTTAAATAATATCAGTAGGGACAAATTATAAAAGCAATCATAAAATTAGCAATCTAAATACAATAGAATGATATTTTAGTTGTTATTCTGTAAATAGGCAGATACGTTTTAAAAATAATTTAATTATACAGGAACCTAAATTTATACACAATTTAAATAATTTCCACTGCAACAAACGTAATCCTTTATTCAATTGCGTCAGTAGTTTATACTAATTACTGTTTTTAATTACAAAAATCCGAGCTTACAATTTACACAAAACGTGTCTACAAACATTAAAATGCCTTACGTCGGCCACAACTTAGGTTGGTGCCATCCAGTTAATAAACCTTATTAGACAAATTCTTCATTTATAAAATTTATGATACTCCAAAAGTCTTACGTTTGCAGTGATGGTGATTCGCAAAACCTGTAAAACATGTTTGTAAATAAGATACATCAGGCACGCAATGTATAAAATAATAATACATACTGGGATTAGTTTATTGCACAAAAATATTAAGTTTTCCACAATTTAATCAGTCTCTGAATGGTTTTCAGAGTTTTCCTTCTTACCATCTTATTCTGAAAAAATCAACAACCTTTTTTTTTAATTAAATTCGATAGTAGGGGGATATGTATCGAGGACAATAAAAACAGAAATAATAACAAAGTTGGTAAAAAGGTTGATGGCGGTGTACTTTTACTTAGTAACAATTTCTTTACGCTGTTTGACTTCATGACGCGATTTTGGGAGATTGCCTGCAACTTTTAGATAGTTACATTTACTACAACTGATTACAAATTTTACAATTACTCCGTTGAATGTCACTTAGAGATGAAATATAATATACGCATTGATAAAAGCAATATTTATAATACAATTCCTAAACTAAATTGTAGTATAGCTATAGTATCATACAATATCTATAATTTTATATCATTGATTGTAATAAATTATTATTTCCTGATTATATGAAATCAAAACATTAGATGATTGCTTAATTTTACTGAATCAAATAAATAAGATTGAGGAATGGTGGAAAACATTCAAACTTGATGCTAAAAAAATTCGTTGGAAAAAAAGATAGCTCGGTTCAGTAATCTGACTTTTTTATTCATACGTTTTTATTCCTTTTTATATTAAGTTTTTATACGGCTAATCAAAAATTAGCAGTTGAGTCATTATTATCATTTTTATATTTTACTATACTTACTTCTATTATATCTTCATTCGGTAAATTATCATTCTTTTATTGTCTATTTATTATATCATTTTTATGAGCTAAATGTGCTTCTCTTAATTAGGTAACATGTTAGAACATAGAATGTAATATAATCAGAACTTTTTTTGTTTTGTGTTATTTTTGGTACCTTTTGCATTTGTCCTTGGTAACCCTTATTTGAAGCGATTCATTTTATTATCGCTTAATAAATTCTAATATTGAGACAGGACATGGCTAGTGTAAACGCCATATTTATTACTAACCCATTTCCTTTTAGTGGTGTCTGTGAGTCGGACGAACATTGATCTCGATTTACCTGGATCGAGAGTACCTCCTCCCCCCATTTTCGAGGATGCTGAACACGATGCCGGTGTCAGAATGTCTCTTTGATATTGCGCAACCCCCCAAAAACGGCCAAAAACCACCCCCTACATCATTTCTTTGTAAAATAATGCCTTTTTCCCCGTTTTCGAGGATGTTGAACACGGTGGTGGTATTCAATATCCCTAGCGACCCCCCATCAACCCCTCCACCAGCCAAAACTCACCCCCAAAAGGGGTGATATATTTTTATTGACTTGGGGATTAAAGGGATTTGAAAAAAAAATCGTCCACCACCATCGTGTTCAGCATCCTCGAAAGCGGGGAGGACAGACGTTTTGCCGCTGATATAAAAAAAAACCTTTCGGGGGTGAGTTTTAACCGGTGGAGGGGTTGGTTGGGGGTTTCAAGGGATATTGAACACCACCACCGTATTCAGCATCCTCAAAAACAGGGGGACAGACGTTTTGTCGCTGATATAAAAAAAATAAAAAATCATCCCTTCTGGGGGTGAGCTTTGACCAGTGGAAGAGTTAGTGAGGGTCGGAAGCCATTTGCAACACCACCACCGTGCTTAGCATCCTCGAAAACGGGGGAAAGGACGTTTTTGTACAAGGAAATTATGTAGGGGGGTGGTTTTTGGCCGTTTTGAGGGGTTGCGCAATCCCAAAGTGACATTCTGACACCGGCATCGTGTTCAGCATCCTCGAAAACGGGGGGGAGTACTTTCGATCCGGGTAAATCCAGATTCTTTTTTCAGGATTTTTTCCGACTCACAGACGCCACTATTTTCCCTTTCCTATATCCATTAGTATACCAACATATTACAAAAGGCAAATAGCTTTGGAATCAAATCACCTGTTCAGTAAAAAATAGTAATCATTACTGATGTCATGGTCAAAATCGATAATCATGGTTTAGAGTTATTAGAGAAAAACATTTTTTTTTCGGAATTTCAACGCCCTCTAGTGACTAAACTATGCAACTATGGCTCTATATAAGTTGGGCTAAATCGTTTTCTTTTAGGTCAAGGAATCTCTGTTAATACCTGGTACACTCATTTCCCGGACACCCTTAATGATGTGTAATGCGCTTACTTGGAAAACATGTCTATATATCTTACATAAAATCAGTAAAAACAAAATTTTTAATAAATTATGATCAGGCGAAATGCTCTGAAAATACAAGTTTCTAAAGTTCATTTACTCAGTAAGTACAATATACTCGTATCCCTCCAAGCGGAAATAACACATACACTGAAATTATTTCACACTTGAATCCTTCTAAAAAACTGGAAATACCGCTTACCTACGATATTGTTCATGTGTTGATATTCAAATGCGTAAACACAAATTATTTGTACGTATCCCTAACAAATAGCGAAATTGTGACACATAACATTTCTATGTATTCATTGGGCCAATTTATTTCATTTTATGACACACCGCATTTCTCTGTATGTGGAACAGCAGAGAGGCTGCATCTCAAATTACAATACTTAGTTTAGTTTTTACGTAACATATTTATATCCAGTTTTAAAATCGTCATTAGAGAGGCGTCAATAATGTTTTGAATGCGTTATTAAACATTTTTGTTACGTATGTTAGATAATTATGTTTTTTATTTTTTGTATCCGGTAGTCGATGATTTGTACGATGTTACGTGGTACCTTTTAAGAAGTAAAAATTTCAAAAATGTCATATTACAGCAATTATTATATGACTACAGTTGTTGTAGTACTTGTTCCTCAGTCCCTCATTTTATCGGGTTGATAATCGAATATAATAATCTAAGCCGCCAATCCAAAAATGACTTTAACAAAAGTTGTTTGGTTTAGAGAAAGCCGTCTGACCATGTGATCCAATACCTTATCCGGCATCCTAATACGGCCTTGAGGCACTCTTTTTTTAACAAGAACCCCCAATTCTCATTGCAGAATCTGATTTTACGGGGAAAAATACGTCCAAAATATTCATATCAGATTTTTGAAGTAATTTTCCCGACATTCCTTCATTCGAGCTCCTTACAAATGCTTGTCTATGCATTTTTCAAATATTATTTCATATATTTGTGAATCCCATGACCTCGAATTCACGAGCTATTCGAGAAAAGGCATTTTTTAAGGACCCTGATGAGGCCCAGATGTCAGCCCAAAATAAACCTATTTTAGACGTATTTTTCCCATAGAATCAGATTCTGCAACGAAAATTGGGGGTTCCCATTAAAAAAATGGGTGCCTCGGGATGCCAGATAAGGTGCTCCAAACCAAAAACTTTTGTTAGTCTTTTCTGGATTTGCGGATTTTCTACAGAGTTATTCATGTGGATGTTTTAAAATGAGAACATGGTACATATACGATAATATTTCGGACTATTTAAGACACCAGTTCTTCAAAAACAAACAAGTAAAGTTTACCATACAAGCAGAAAATAGTCTATCTAACCTTCTTAGATCCATTGCATTAGGATAACAACTGCACACGCTAGTCATATGACAAGGCGCAGGCACATACTGATCCCAATATATTTTTGAACCCAATTTTGATCCCAATGAACACAGACCGGTAAAAAAACGGCCACCCTGAAATACATATTTCAAATCCCTATATTTGCACAGCCTATGTATAAATCGGGAACTGATTTGATTATTTATTATTTAATATCTGATGGTCGAGAAAGGGTGTGGAGCAGATGAGGGGAACGATATTCCGATTGCACTATCTCTGAATGGCTATATTTAGCAGCGGTTCTGTTATGGTGAGTGCCGACATTTCCACAGAAGTACACACTAACAATTTTTTCTGTGGAAAATGGTGCTTTTATCGATCACAAATTTCTTGAAAATATTTATCGAGAATATGTCATCCAATTTTTGCATTTGATTGGAAATGGCTTCATTTTGATGTATATGATAACGCCAGATCACACGCCCAGATCACACTGACAAATAATACCTGAATATCTGGATAAGGTTGGCATTCGTAGACCTGATTAGCCAACATACAGCTCCGACATTAATCATATAGAACACCTCAGGGATTAGCGTCAGAGACGTATTCTTCGTCATCCAGTCATACCAGAGACAGGCCGACAGACTGGCCAGAGTAGGATCAATAGGGTACCCCATAGGACCTGAACCTATATTAGGAGTCACCTATTCAATGGGGGTTTCAACCATGAAAGAGTTCCTAAATAAGGAGTTCGAAGTCGTGGCAAGAAGCCCCGGGTATGAGGCAGGCGAAGACCCACATTACGGGGCCTTCGTTCTAATTAACTCAAAGTCTCCTAGGTATGAACTGAAGAGACATTAGAACGGTGACAGGACTTCTTACAGGCCACGGTCCCCTTAAAAGGCACCTCCACATGATAATGGTCATAGATGATACTGAATGTGGATGGTGCATGGAGGATGAGGAGACTGCATCTCACATCCTCACAGAATACCCTGCAATTGCAAGGGTCAGAGAACGGCACTTTGGGAGCTGTGTTCTGAACCCAGAGGATGTTAAGAGTATTCACCCCAGGAAAATATGCGCCTTTGCAAGAGAGGTCGGCATACCTAGGTGAATACTGATGGAATGTGAGTGTACAATGGGCCCGTCAGGCGGCCTAAGTGCATGGGTTTTCCCGCCCAATTCTTCAAGAATAGCCATTCAGAAAGAATTTCAATTCATTCTTCAAATATGCATAACAAATTTGATTAACCCATTGACACGACGATGAAATGTTGTTAATTCAGGCTTGAGGAAAACATATGCGGTAGTGACAATGAGCCGCAGTTCCATTAACAAAGTTACCACAATTTGATACACATACGAAACAAAACGTATTTTGCATTTCTGTTATTTTTTGAAATTAATTTGTCTTATTCTGTGTTTATTTGTGTAATTTTTCTACTAACTTTTGCATCAAGTATCACCCATAAATGGTTCTTTAACTCAAAACTATTGCAAAGTTGAATGAATAAACATTTAAGTGCTTTCTGCAAAAATTTCGATGTGGCCGTTTTTTTCGCCGATCAGTTTATTTATTTTATATGGTGTTACCTTGTAATTTTCAATAAAAGAGAGTAACTTAATCAGTATCAGAGATAAGATACAGAGAAGCATATACCATCCGAAATAAAAAAATATATATAAGTGAAGTTAGCTCAGAAAGGCTACACTAAATTGTTGCGACTTAAGAACACACTCTTCAGAAATAAACATGAATTTATCCAAAACTATGACCTTTGTAATGTTACTTTGCAGTTCATGAGCACATGAATTTAGCAGTGTTACAATTAACACTGCGTTACTATACAACTTATGTCAGTCTGGATTAAATATAATATGAATAATTATTTATAAAAGACCACAACATTAATTTAAATCGGATATAGTAGGGAAAGCACAATGTATGTATAATAATTATACAAGGCACCAATGTGGTCAGTCGGATGCAAATAAGCAACGAGGTAACAAACACTAAAGAAATGTATGTAATATTGAAACAACTTTTTGCCACCAAACGCATTAGCCCAAAACTATGAATAATAAGGGAATCAATTATAATTACCACATCGGTCAGACTAGATTGGAAGCATTCATTGCAGAATAAAACATCAGACAGACGCCAGGTTGTGCAATAAAGGAAACTCAGCAGCTGCAGATCACCTAAGTCAACGAGATAACCACACCGCTGTGATATTTTAAATAAAATAACCCTGTACATTATTTCATTTTTATATTCCATGAGGAGTTTTAAAAGCACCTCGTAAAATGTCACCAACTTATGTACGTACATAAATCCAATAGTTTTTGTAATTTCTTATAGATTTCGATCACAAATGATTGCTGAGAAGCTTAATAAAATTGGGGATATTTAATTTTATTATTAGTAATGCATTTATTAGTGGTAATGAATTATTTGCAAGAAGTGAAAAATCAATGTGAAAAACAATATACATAGCAGAAAGCACTTATTTTAGACAGTTGAATACAAACCGTTTGAAAAATAGGGGGTTCCCATTAAAAAAAAAAAGTTTTTTGTACACTTTTTGATCAAATTTCTTTTCTGCGAGCACTCAGTATAAAATGTATGATGTAGATGTGCGAGTTTCACTGAAATCAAGTATATTATAATTCAGAATATACTAGTGATCATTTATATAGTATCAGCAATTTTCTTAAGGTATCCGAAGTTTTCCGAAGATTTCCAACTGTCATTTGATCGATAGCTGTAAATATTTCAAGAAATATTGAAGTGTAGGTATTAGTGATGTAACGAATGTTCGTATTCGCTTTCCCATTCGCGAATATTCGCATATTTTTTGCCATTCGCATTCGTATTCGCAAGAAACGATGCGAATATTTGGCGAATTTATTTGACAAACAAAAAGGAAATTATATATGGATTGGATGGATATGGAATGATAATACAACTGATATGATTTATAATTTGTTATTTACTTATAATATTTGATTAAAAAAAATGATTATGGAACAGTCTTGAACAAAAAATTTTTCTTGTTAATACAGTTCAAAACGTTCCAAAACATTGCATTTTCTTGTTAACCGGTGACGTTATTCTTACAGCGTGTTGAACCGCATTTAAAAACATCCGGGACTTGTGTTTGAACCGTTTGTTCTGTATTTTCTTGCAAGAATTTTGTTGGCCAGGGAAAAATGTAAAGATGCCACAGATTGTAAGGTTAGGTATATAATTCATCAGTTTCCAGTTTTTGTCAAATGTTTTGTAATTTTTACCATAAGCATTGAAAATGGACCCCGAATATGCAGGTGTTGTAATAGAGGATCTGTTAATTAAAGATATGTTAATGAAAGATTGGAATACTCATTTTGGCTAAGCACATAGAACTGTAAACTTGATAAACGGTCCATTGGAATCAAAACCTTGTTTCCTTGACGTTTGGCCGTTTGAGGTTAACTCGACGGTTTAAAAATATTCGTTTTCTTGAAATCACAATTGCTGACGTCAACGTTTAAATACGGTTTGAAACGTACGTTGAATACGGTTAACAAGAAAAAACGCCTTTAATGTGACTATCTTCGTTCATTCAACCTGTAACGGCTCGGCTATGTTCGGTTTAAACATGGCTGACACGAAATGTCAAACCTGTATGACATTTTGTGCGCGCTTTATTTGAAAGTCAACATTCGCATTCGCATTCGCATTCGCGCATATTGGATATGAATATTCGCATTCGCATTCGCATTCGCGAATGTGAGAAATCTAACATTCGTTACATCACTAGTAGGTATAGGAGATTAAACATGAAATATCTTTAGTTTAGAATTTGCCATAAAATGCTATAATGCAATAATATACAGGGTGTTATATTTAAAAAGTCGACATCTGCTTCCGGTACAAGCGGGTATAAATAATCTTAGATTTATCAAAATATTGTGACATTTGTGAACTGTCATTAGTGACAGCTGACAGTTATTAAGTTTTATACTTTACATATTGAGTCTATTTTGTTTTCTAGTTTAGAATAACAGATTAACATCCTAGAAGTCAGATGAATATTATAGAAGATGTAAAAACTATAAATATTGGTGCTGTTGCTAAGATAAAGTTAGTTGTGATTTGGTTATTGCACAGTTGAGGTCGCAGAGTTGTCTTAAGTCTTAATAAACGTGTTTGAATTGGAGAGCCTTTATTTTGCAGCTGAATTGTCAGAAGCTTAATATTTATAGCTTTTGAGATGTCAACATGTGCCCCCATGGTGGGACACCGTGTATACATAACAAGAACAAGGAATAATTTCCAAATAGAGGACCGATACAAACAAAGTATGTGTGTAATTCAAATAATACCAAATCAGTTTGTGTCTATTTAGGCGATTAATAAAGATATTAAACAATACAGATCATTTAAAAAAATCACCATACCGGGTGGCTCAAGAGGTCGGGCCAAGCTTATATCTGGAAAACCAATTAGTAGGTTTTTTGAAATTTGGGGTTACCTGGTATTATTACTTTTACTCCATAACATGCACCTAGAGTTACTGAAAAAACATCATACCGCTTTATAAACATTATAAAGCTCGTGCTTTAAACATTAAAATCTACAAAATATTATAAAAAAGTTTTCATATTAACATTCTTTTTCTTAAATCTTAATTTTATTTCTAATTTGAAAAAAAAACTGTAGTAACTTCTGTAGTAATTCCTGTAAAATAACAACATCTATAACATAACATCCTGTAACATAATCTATAATAATGTATCCTTCATGTAATTACAGTAATTACAATAGGGTTGAAGGCGAATAAATGATTTTTGATAATAGCGGTACTTTATTTTTTAATAGAATCGTTACGACTACACACTTAAAAATATAGCTTTCAATCTTTATTCATTTCAGAACATATATGTACGTAGATAAACAGAAAGCACACACGAAAGATCAAGGTTACGCATTCTGTTTACAACTGCATTGAGTGTGAATACAGACTTGTGAAATCTTGTCTCCATCTACATTTCGTCGAAAAGCAACCGTTACATGAAAGTTGTAGTAGTGGTAGTAGTTCCCGTAAACTTGTCTCAACTTGTAGGAGTACTATGTAATTGCTAGCACATTATAGTTTTATCATATACGAGTACTATAAAGAATGGCCTTGACCGTACTTTGCTTTTTAGTAATCATCAAGTATCAAATCAGACTTTACAAGAAGATGGTATGGAATGTTTTGTTTTCGGCCTTATCAATGATATTAAAATATGTAGACGACGTTCAGTTTAATGAAGAATTGGAAAAATAAACATAAATTAACCCATTTTAAAAGAAAATTATTTGGCATATTGAGCCATCTAACTTCATTACCGTAAAACAAATCTGGAACAATTTAGACAAAGCCAGATAAATTAGTTAAAAACTATTAGAAAAACTGGTATGTAAGAAGTCTTAGCGTTGAAATAAACAATTCTGCAAGGATTACAGTGCGGCAACAGTAACTTTGCCCTTGCCCACAGTAGACAAAACCTGATATTCTGCTCATTTATTTTATGGCTGCAGCAGTGAACGCTTCGAGAAGTAGTCTTATTATTGTTTGTTTGTGGATATCTCTTATGTATATATCTGTATGATCGTATTACGTCGTAGTACGTTCGTTGAGTGCAATTCGCGGGCAAAGATATTCTGGTTGCACTATCCTTTGAACATCTTAAAATGGTAATATGAATACTCGTATATTATTACATTTGGTTTATTTGTAACATTGGGAATAAAATATTTGGTTATCCAAATCGTTTTAGTTACTTCTATCAGAACTAATCCTGGAGTGAGTACTGGAACCTTCGGCGTAGAAACAAAAAACTGGACGTTTTCCACGAAACACCGAACTACTACACTTTTCGACGCGCGTTTCGCCAACCAAGTTGGCATCTTCAGGAGGAGATTAAAACTAAATTCTAGCCTACACACTTGCACTATTTATACTAAATTTGTTGCCACGGTTCACTGAACTGTAACTGTCTTTGTTTATCAAAGCAAACAGTGGACTGGTGGGTATCGGACCATTGTCCTTATTCATACTACTGTTACACTTAATGATTTCTAAACTTTCAAGACCATCCAACTGTCTACTGTTTGTTACATTTCTAATTAATTTTAAATTATTTATGTCTATCCTATGGTTGTTGTCAAAAGCGTGTTGGGCAACACAAGATTTTTCTGTTCTGCTTTACTTCAAATGAGCCATGTGTTCTTTAAATCTAGTCAAAATAGATCTTTTTGTTTGCCCAATATACTTTTGATCACAATCTTTTATGTATCAAAAGTAAATTGGGCAAACTGTAAATTGGGTGAACCATGGCAACAAATTTAGTATAAATAGTGCAAGTGTGTAGGCTAGAATTTAGTTTTAATCTTCTCCTGAAGATGCCAACTTGGTTGGCGAAACGCGCGTCGAGAAAAATGTAATAGTTCGGTGTTTCGTGGAAAACGTCCAGTTTTTTTTTTATCAGAACTAATAGTTAACAAAATATGCAAACAGAAAACAATATCAGATATACATATACCCTTGTACGATAACTGTTTCATCACTCATATTATATTCACTCTGTAATATATTGCATTATTTCATATTGAAAATGTAAAATTATGATTTGGAACTCAAGAAAATCATTTTATTTCTAATTTGAGAAAAACTGCAGTAATTCTGTGTAAAATAATCTAACGTAATCATCTTAACTTCCACTATGTACAATATGGCTTCGATATCATTACTGCAGTCAACTAAAATCATTTTTGATGATGATAATAATACTTAAAAATGTAACCTCCACAATCTTTATTCAATTCAGTACTTATGTACTTATGTACATATTATGTGTGTATAAACCGAAATCACACATGAAACAGAATGTGAATACAGACTTGTCAAATCTTGTATCCTCTATCCAAATTCGTGGAAACGCAACCATTACCTGAAAGTTGTCGTAGTGGTGGCAATTCCCGTATACTTGTCTAAACTCGTACGAGTTGCTAGCACACTATACTTTCATTATACACGAGTGTTATAAAGAATGGCGTTGGCTGTGCTTTATTCTGTAGTCATTGTCAATTCATATCAGTCTAAAGTCTTAAGACAGAAAACAAGAAAATTATATGAAAGGATTTATCTTTTACTTTACAAATGATAGTATTAAAATAAATATATGAAATTAATTTCCTCACAGACATGAGGAATTGGAAAAATTAATGTAATTTAACTCTTTTTGTTACATTTTAGCGTACCTTCGAGTACGCATTGAATTACTAATATAAGTGACGACGATAATTCAAACGAGAACAAAAAATTATTTGTCATTTAAGTTTTTTATAATAAAACAAATATGGAACAACTATACAAAACCAGATAAATCCATTACATACATTAAACTTGTAATTGAAACAAAAACTTGTGTAAAATAAATTCAACAAAGCTTAGTGTGAGCAGCTAAAATAATAATCTGACAATAGGTATATAAAGAGAGATAAAAAAAGGGCATCAAATTTTGGCTATGAACGAGAGAGTTAGAGAGAGATGGAAGAAGCGGTCATGTCGAAGCTTTACAGTTATGTCAAACTTTTGACAAGTGACGTTCACAATTGAGGAGTTTGCTGCGAGAACGATGCAGCTCCATTTTCAACGCGTGACGAGGTTAGCTGCTTATAATTTCAGTAAATATATTAGACGTTATTTAATGCAAATTCGACGCAGCTCAGCATATGTCAGTATGTATACTCCATGCACTGATATGTGTGGAATTTGCCTTAAATAACGCCTAATAATTTTATCGAAATTATAAGCAGCTAACCTCGTCACGCGTTGAAAATGGAGCTGCATCGTTCTTGCAGCAGGGTCCTCAACTGTAAAATAAGTAATGACTGTCATATAATGTGACAGATTTGAAAATTAAGTAAGGTTATAAATTTAAAAATAGAAGTCTTTTTCTACTCGTCCAACTTTGATAACTTTTATTAATTGGCTCGATATATTTCTTCATTTATAATATTGGAAATAATAAAATAACATTTTTTGCTGCTAATTCAATAACAAAATTTGCGAAAAGAAACGATTATTAGTTATATATGTAGTACTGTAATCGTTGAGTGTTATAATCCCATATTGCATTCACTTTGCCTTATATTTCATTTTTTACACTACAATTGTATGAAAATTACATCAATTATAACGAATTAAAAATACCAAATTACTCGTGTATAAATTATATAATAAAGTTCTAATTAACGAAGAGAAGTGTATATTCTTGTTAACACAGTTAAGTTTTTTTATCAGGTTTTGGAATCAGTAAGGGAGTCACTTATCTAATGAGAAACAAATTATAGGCTATTATAAACGCCCGAAGTCTACAAAATTGCAACAAGTTAAACCAAACCTGGAATTAACTACATAATTGACACAATTGGTTTTTACCTATGACGTCTACATTACTAAAATCATTGTATATACAGGGTTTGTCCGGAATGTAATGTCAGTGAGCTTTGAAAAATGGTTTTTATTTGTTCTATATGTACAAATCTTTAGAAACTTTCAAAATACATTCCTCCTGCGTCCACACATCGGTTCCAGCGGGTCTTCCACGCATCAAAAGCCGCACGGTAGTCGTTTTCCGGAATCGCCTTTAAAGCGTTGGTACAAGCCTTCTGAATGTTTTTCACCGACCCAAAATGCTGTCCTTTCATTGGGGTTTTGAGGCGCGGAAACAGAAAAAAGTCTGCGGGGCCCACATCGAGGCTGTAGGGGAGGCTGGGGAACAACGGTGATGCCTGCCTTGACGAGGTAATCGGCCACGAGGAATTTTGAGATGTCTGGGCGGACGCGATTCACCCTGCCTTTCAGCCGTTTCAGCACCTCGACGTAAAACTTTCCGGTTTCGGTTGTCCCCTGCAGAACCAACTCATGATGGACCAATCCCCGGCAATCAAAAAAGACAATCAGCATTGTCTTGATCTTTGACCTGGACATCCTGGCCTTCTTGGGGCGAGGGGAGTTCGACGTGTGCCATTCCGCACTTTGCCTCCTCGTCTCCGGATCGTATTCAAAGACCCAACTTTCGTCCCCGGTAATGACGTCATCGAGGAAAGCGGGGTTGTCTTCGCAGGTGTCCAAAAGTTCTTGGCAGGTTTCGACGCGTCTCGCTTTTTGATCGTCCGTTTTTTTAGCACTTTTGGCACGAGCTTCGCGCACACCTTCCTCATTCCTAAAGACTCCGACACAATTTCGTGAACAATGGTTTTCGTAATGTCTAATGTTTCGGAAATTAAACGGACACTTAGACGACGGTCAATGTTCAACAAGTCACGCACACGTTTCACATTGTCGTCGGAACTGGAGGTTGATGGCCGTCCAGCGCGGTTCTCGTCGTTGACATCTTCCCGACCTTCTGCGAAGGCCTTGTGCCACCGGAAAATTTGTCTGTCCGAAAGACAATCGACGCCAAAAGCCTTCTTCAACATTGGAATGGTTTCCGCAGCACTCTTCTCCAGTTTCACACAAAACTTGATCGCCATCCGTTGCTCAAGCGAACGTTGCATTTTTTCTTGCACCGGGTCACTGTAACGACTCTCAAAGAACGAGTGATGCGACCGCTACAACGACCGGTAGCCAACTGACGCTTGTTGGATCTTGTTGCCAGATCCCTCCACCACAATCCCAGCACGTAAAGCGCGGGCTGGCACGTACAGTCTCGGGAAAAAAAATGCACTGGCATTACTTTCCGGACAAACCCTGTAGGTTTAAAGACAAAAAAAGTAAAACTTCTCTATGCATACATACATGCAGTATTATCATATGGAATGAATGATTATGGAAGATTAACAATTTTGATTAACATCAAAAACAATCACGGTTAATAACTATAAAATTATTTTAGTTTATTTTCGAAGAGAAATTAGATAATGCATGCTTTATCAATAGACGAACTTCAGATTACTATTATATTAAATTGTACTATAACTATTGCATGCAGGATTCGTATGCTGATTTATAGTCATGCCAAAAATTCACTCAAAAAGCTGTATTATTTACAAAATGTTTGAAGCTAAATTCCAAAAATAAAATTAATTATTGGGGTCTTGTACCTCAGAAACCTAGCGAGATTCAGTACTCCTCAGTACCTCAGCACCAAAATTGGTATTGAGGAGTTTTAAATGGTGTTTTTTTAGTATGGTACTACGAAGATTTTGATAAATAAATCGCTTATATATTTTCTTGAAAATTCACTCTTTAAATCCTCCTTAAAACTTCTCGCTACTAACATGTATCCAAATTGTATTCAAACATGACTGTTTGAATATAATGACAAAATGATGTTCCCTTTTTTTCATTATTAATATCGGAAATATTGACAACCAAAATTTGAAATTAGTTAAATAATAGTTAACGAATGTACAGGGGTATACAATTTTAAGTGCGTCACACTGTATATTTAAATCATCATATGTATTTCCAATTTTTACTGGCCACGGACCTTTAATTATTTCTGTTTTCAGTTCTGCAACGAGGACACTAACGGTAGTATTTAGCAGAATCCAAAATATAATTCATTATTTTCTCTATAATCATATTATTCTTTATAATCATGGTTCTAACGTATTTAGAGCTGCAGTATGAGGACGTTGCATCTACATAGATCCGAAAAAAAAAACTGTAAATCACTTTCACGGAAAAACAAAAGGAAGTAGGTACCCACACTCTGCAAACTGTTGTGAGTTACTTTTAACAACGATTAACATGGTTGACCCAAAAAGGGAAGAGAGTGACAATCATATATCAATTGAGAATATACGTTTTATTCTAGTCATATTATATGACAACATATGATATGATATGATGGCCAAGAAAATTGAAGCCGACTTTTATAGAGTGTTAAACTGATAAAATTTTCAACCAAAAAGTGTTGTGTTCAACCAAAAACGTTGTACCTAATAAATGAGAAATCTAGAGAAACTATCTGAAGATTTTTTTATTAATCAATATATTTTTTGTTATGACCGGTAGTGGAGGGGTGGCATTTAATGGAAAACAATTGTGAAGTGGAATAAATAATTGAGAGACTGAGAAAAGTTTGATTAAATCCAAATGAAACATGTAAGATTCATTTTGATTTAAGAGCAGATTTGTTCAGACACGGAGGCTTCATTTAAGTTTTGTTCTGATAATTTTATTAAATGTATTTTTATTTCACCTTTTCACCATTATACGCCAGTCAATAGAGCTCGAAAAGGGGTGAGTTTATGACACGATTGATACCTGAAATCCGACTACGGTATACTTTTAAGTTCAGTCCTTAGATGAAAACGTGTGTGTACGAGTCTTTTCAGTTTTTTGCTTATTGAAGAAAAGCTATTGAAGCAATCACATCGCATCCAACCCGAAAGTTGTAGATAATTCAAAAACCTTTAAAATGAAAAAAAATCAGGTCAATCGGTACATTTTTCGTTGAGAAAACTCGGAAAAAAACACAAAAAATTACCTTTTCTTAATAAACTCGTAATTTGATTATTTTTGAATTAGAAGAGTCAATCTTGTGGGAAAATGTAGGTAATATCACGAAGAATGAGTGTGCAAAAACTGGATTATGTCCGATGAATATTTTTTGCACAATAGTCGAATAAAGTTTTTTACATCGTATTTTGAATATTCCATAACACGTCGAGCGATAGATTAAATAACATTTTCTCGACGGATTCGGAAACTACAGAGTGTAAACTACAATTCGTCCATTTACTTTGTTTCATTTAAATGCCATTAAATTGATGTAAAACGCCTCTGAACACCGCGCAAAATGTTCGGCGGCGCGCTGACATCCGAGCGATGTATAGTGGGCTGGTGAGCGAGGGGGAAGCGGCGGCAGCGACCAGAAAATTTCGCGCTGTATTGTGTACTCATTATTCGTGATATTGCCTACATTTTCCCACAAGATTGACTCTTCTGATGCAAATATATTCGAATTACGAATTTATTAAGAAAAGGTAATTTTTTGCGTTTTTTCCGAGTTTTCTCATCGAAAAATGTACCGGTTGACTTGATTTTTCTTTCATTTTAAATGCTTTTGAATTCTCTACAATTTTCTTATTGGATGCGATGTGATTGCTTCAATAGCTTTTCTTCTATAAACAAAAAACTGAAAAAACTCCATTTTTTTCAATAATCTGTTATTAAAAAAAAAGTGCAACTATTTCCCTAGTCCAATTCAGATACGTTTTCATCTAAGGACTGAACTTAAAAGTATCCCGTAGTCGGATTTCAGGTATCAATCGTGTCATGTCAAAAAAGCTCTATTGACTGGTCTATTACATTCATGTTCAAATAGAGTTGTTGAAAACAACGTTTGTGTATAGAAAGCGCGAAGGGATTTTTTGTTCATATCGAAATATACCAAATTAGTCACTGAAATTACTCTTCCTGTATATATTCTGAACTGGATCATAATAAGGATCCAATTTTTTTAACTGAAGGATACATTGAAAAAATCGATTTAGAAAAAGTAGAGATAAGCAATAATAAATCTGATCACATAAATTTTTTTGGTAATAATAACATCATTAATAAAAGCAGATCATTTAAAACATCAATCTTAAGTCAATGATCTAATTACATCTATTTAAGTAAATCGCAAGATCCACATTAAATTCCGCTTCTATAAGTAGACACATTGAGTTTAGTAGAGAAATGCATTTACCCAAATCTATTAAGAAGCAATATTCCATTCAAACAGTGCCCGTAAGACACAACTTTCTAGGATTAGAAAGTTACTTACCTGATCGTTTTCAATTGTAGGTATCCATTTTGTAAATGGAGTAGATATTACCGTTTTGTACTTTTGCTATTTAACATTAATTAAGTAATTACTTCCAGTTGAGGGGAAATATTGTGGTAGTGGTAAATTTTTGAAACTCAGGTATAAGGTGCAGTGCCTTCATAAAGTCACAAGTGTTATACATATCAAGAATTAGGGTTGGACTGAAATATTGAGTATTCATTTAAAAAAAAAATCCGATGGCATCATCATCGTGGGTCACACTGCATATTAAATTATTACGTGAAAATGCAATGAACTGAAATAAAAAATCAACCTGTCACTACGTCAAACTTGTTTGTTTAGCTAATAATGCGCGACTTTATGGACGCACTACTCGTATATTAAATGATAATAATTTTAATGATCCTTTCTTTAAAAATGTGTGATGTAATTTTTTATCTAATCTAAACAAATTGAAAAGCTCCACGGTAATGAAAAAAAAGAAGAAATTCATGTTGCAACTTCGCACGCTGCTAAAAAAATGCCATTTCCAAATTAGCCCTTTGTTTCCTGGTGGTCGCACACTGAGGACATTTCAAAATAAATTTTTATTTAGGTTCCTAGTGGCTTTGTCGTGCAGACCCCGGTAGTGACGTAAGAATTAGGTATCCTCCCGCCGCGCGCCGCAAGCAGACTTAACGCCAAACTGGCGGTATTATTATAGTTTTATGATTATGTGTGTTTTCACGTGGTACTGGTGTGTTACAAAGTGTTGACTGTTTTGTATTGTAAAACAAGATTTTAATAAGATGGCAGGTAAGTTCTGACATTATTTGTTACTCAAAGTGTTTCATTAGATAATTACAATCAAGTAAATGTATATCACGTAAAAATCGTAGAGTTTTGAGGGAAAATATATGGTGGGCTCGCTGTGTGGACACTAGGAATAACCTGCTTTTTTTTTGCTCTAGGTAGCAGTTACAATATATTATACCGGGATTTAGAAAGTATGGCTGCTAATGACTTATATGATTTTATTGAAGAAATTCCTGGTGACAACGTTAGCGAACTTGGGATGGAGGATAGGATCGGAGGATTGGGATCGAGGATGAGGTAATGGAAGATTGAACCTCTAAAAATTATGTGATACCTGAACTTATGTGATACCTGAACATTTTGATATATGTAGAGTCTATGCCAATAATTTTTGATGATCAAAACAGCATACCAGAAAACTGTGATGAAAGAAGTAAACTGGAAATATGGGATAGTGAAGATGAAGTCCCTCTTTCGGTAGTACGAACCCGAGAATTGGCAAAAAACACCGTGTGGACTAAATCTACATCAAACTGCCTTCAAAATTGAAAGTTATTTGGTGAAACGTCATCATCGACTGAAAATACTGATATAGCCTGATAGAGCATAAAGTATTTCAGACTAACTTATATGCCTTACAACTTAGTCAAGTTAGTCTAAAAAATGGTTAGACTGTCCGTAGCTCTAGGTTTGATTGGGGCCGAACATATTAACACGAAAAGAGGAAGACCTTCAGTCCCGACAAACCATTCAAACGCACTGTGCCCTATGAAATTCGATATGATTCTTGTTCGCATATGCCAATTCATGGTCTAAAATCTAGAAGATGCGCTTTCTGTAGCAGTAATTCAGAACCACATAAATCCAGATGGGCATGTTCCATGTAACGTATTTATGTTATTTCTGCATACCTTTTTTAGTTAATTATTTATTTATTTTAGATGGGACGTTGGACTGTGTCTCATAGACAAACACAATTGTTTTCTGGATTACCACAAAAATAGTCTGACATTATTTTTTGTATTTTTTATTAATGAAAATTTGTTAAAATGTCTAGTGGTTTCACCTACTTTCTTAGTAACATAATTAGGTAGATTTAACAGGATTTTATTTTTTTTTTAAAAATGTAGTTTCGGCCGCAAAGGGACGAACTAATTTCTGTAGTACTTGAAGTACCATACCCAAATCCTGAGGCTTTTGTACCGCCTCATGCTGCAGGTATTGTTCGAGATTACTTAAATGAAATGTTTACGCCTCTGGACTACATTTTATATCATATAGCAAAAACTTATCAGTATTTTACAAATTTATGTACAAATTTTTTTGGCACATTTTTTCTTTTGTCATCTAAAATAGCTTACATATGATAATACCGAAAAAAAAAGAGCTGCCCGAGCATTTTGCGAAAACATTCCCAAAAAAAGGATATCGAACTAATTTTACGACCTCACTGTATAATTAGTACTTTATCGTACCATATTATTATAATTGGTACATTGATCCGACGCGATAATACTAGCATGAAATTATAAAATCATTTCATTATCTTTCAGTTTCAGAAATTCATTATTCGATTTTATAGAGAATAAAACCAGTGACGTAAAAATTTAACTAGAAGACATCATTAATTGAAATGTTTTCGGATGTGACGTAAAACAATCAATCAACTTTCTTTAACCACAGAAATTTTTAGCAGCGATTCCTCTCACTCGTGCCACTTCACTCAACGACACCGCATATACAGTACGTTAATAAACAGCTGGGAGCGGTGGAAATACTTGTGTCGCTGGTTTTGTCAGTATTTACATACGTCAGTAGGTATTTCGGTTCTTCTCAAGTGGTTACATTGGTTTCTTCAGGTGCTAATTTATCTGTACCCGCTCCCTTCGCCAAAAAAAAAATGAAATTTTAAATTCAATATCTATTCTATTGGGGACACGACTAAAAAATCGTGCCTACTGTGGGAAGTCTGCCTGTACATTATCATCGAATAGTATCACATTCAGCACAGATCATTTTATATAGCACTGATCACAGTAACATTTCCTAATATGATATGCTAAAAAATATTTGTAGCATAAAATCAATTATAATTAATAGAATTTAATTGTCGTTCGAAGTATTGTTTTGTAATAGTGCATGGTTGCGAGTTTTGTCTTCTTTGGGGGGGACTTTTGGAGGAGGAAGTTAATTCGGGGTAGTCACTGTTTAAAAAAACGATGACCTTTATGAAATAACATTACATCACTTTTTTTTCTATAAATTTTAATAGGTTTCAATTCTTGATTGAAACATTCTTTCGTAAAAGCAACCGTTTTTAAGTAATTTCGAGAACACAATTTTTTGTGCTTTCTATTCTTTTTAGGGAAGGGCCAAAGAAAACCCATTTTTCAGGGCTTCGTGGTTACGACTAGATGAAGCGACCTGTGAAAAAAATAGCCTTAAGTATTACAACTGTACGGATTTGATCGTTGATGTTAAGTGGACTGTATATGTTGGATGCCGATGAAAACATGTGATATTGGTACACTATTTTCCTATTTACACTTTAAAATAAATAACGGAGAAGTGTAACAAGCGTGCCCTCACCCAACGAAATTCTAGTGTCTCGCCCCCCGCGTGGTTGCCATGATTTGACACGCCAAAAATGAAAATATCTTTCCCTGTTCTACTGATTTGGGCTGTTCATACTGATGTCAAAGTTTACAGCTGATGCTATAAAATGTAGATACCGCCTCCTTTAATGCAGGGATGTTTAAAAGGAGGACACACAGGTTGGTCTTGCCATGTCCAAAAGGGACTGACGTTGTGTCACAACCGTGACACAAGACGTGAGCAAAAAAATGTGCCAGATTTGCCGCTCTTTCCTGGTTTCAGCATGTGTACGTTCGTTTTGGCTGGACTTTGACTAGGAATCCCAGTTAGCAACACAAGAACGTCAACATCTTCCACCAGTTGGGACACCAGCCTCCCAACAACAATGCGTTCGGCAATAATGGGTATCATTAGAGCTCGCAAACTTTACGATATTTTGGAAAATATCGCTGATGTTCAAATTTCCGTAGAAACGAACCACATCATGTCCAATCAACAATGCGTTTTGCAGAAAATTTTGTCGAAAATTTAATTTCGAAACGTATAAAATTTTCTGTAGCATGCGGCGTTTATGAGATATAAGCAAAGAAACTAAAAAAAAGTGCGAAAATTTCGTGTTTTTTTCGTCTGCCAAAAAGTTCTCTTCCGGCATTCGAGGTCGAAAACTTAGTTTCACACTTCTCACCTTATACCAAATAGTCCTAGAAAAACAATATTCTGACCTAATTAGTGCAAGCTGAATCCTTCTGAGGCTACGTATCAACTGGGCTAAAAAGTTATATACATTTATTTAACAATAATATTCACTTTTGTGACGTCACCTTTTGCCAAAATCCTTGTGGTATGCCCAGGAAGGCGAACATATATAGTAATCGCGTGATCATAAATATGCTGAATTTATTGTATACAATGCAATGCTTGTATTGCATTGTATTGCATATGTCAACTGTTTGTTAGACCAACCGTCATGCATGTCTTTCACGCCTTATCGTGGAATTTGTTTCGTCGATTGATCTTTTTTTGCTGATCTGTTTTTGCTGGCGGCTCAAGATGTATGATAGCATTGAAAATAAATTACAGTTAGTTACCCTCGACTGTTGTTTTATTAAACACATACTCTGTAAGTGTAATATTTCAGAAGTTGGGATAAATACCTCGTCCTTATTGTTGTTATTTGTTGGTGCGCGAAGTGAAAAAGTGATCGCCATAGTTAAAGAGAAGATAGAAAAAAATCGCCACAGTTAAAGAAGAGTGTTTTGGTTAAGGATTTATTCCTTGACGTGGGTTATAAGTAATGGAAACCTGGGTTTAAATATCCAACAATAGTTTAAAATAATTGATTCGAGAAAACATAATGGTTTGTCCTGTGAATATGATGAGTTATATGAGTTGATGTTTTATTGTCCAAAATGTTGGGAAAATTATCAAACGAAGGCTTTAAATGGGCATTGGAGGAAAGATCTTGGTATGGGCAGGTTAGTCCAGATTTAGAGGTAAAAAAAATGTGTCAACTACTTGGTAAGTGTTAACTCCCTTTTCAGTATTATTGCTTTGTGGTTTAATAGAGTGATGCCACCTAGGTAAATACTAAATTAAGTGCTCGATTGTCACAAATCATTGCTTGGAGTCAAATGTGGAATCAGAATATCAGAAGAAAATCACTAACGTCAAATGTAACATTTTTTGGTGTGAATATTTATTGAAACTAATTGGAAAAATGCACAGTGACTCCTAAGTAATATCTGTATGTAGATACATATGTATTGGAGATAAACCATTTAACATATTTTATTGAGATTGATTTATGACATTTATTTGAGGGTAGTTCCACCCTATTGTCTAGTGTATTGTAGTGGTTAAAGTTGTGTATTGTAAGAAATGTGGAAGGCCACCAGTTACTTGTTAAAAAAAAAAAAAAAAAAAAGAATATATTTGGAGAATCAAGTAATGACCAAAGAAAAAAAATATTATCAAATGATACTTTTAGTTCAAAGTATTTAAAAGAGTTTTGAAAGAATTGGTATAAAAGACGAAGTACATATTCAAAATTTTGTGTCAAATGGGAATTATTATAATCTCAGGCTGCTTGTGTCAGGCTAGTCCTATTATACTTGAAAAAAAAAACAAAAGGTGAAGACCAGAGGTTTGTAAACTGAATGTTGGATGATTTGAAAAAAAAAAATACTATAGCTCTAAGTTGTAAGTAGTAAGACAGAGTTGGTAAGATCTTCAATAAAATGGTTAAATTCCAAAGTTAGACAAAAAAAAGTACACCGTAGCCTATTGTAGACTGTCTGCTCTGTAGTCCCTCACTTTGAACGGTGCCTCTCGGATGTTGATTTCTCATTTCAGCAAATATTGGGCTTCCGACGGTGGCCTTGGGCCCCTTGAGCAGTCATCAAAATTGTGAATGACTACACTATGGATGAAGATATGAAATGAACGTGACAAAGGAGTAATAAATGGGCATTTTGGACAATGGGCGAGGACACCATCTAGTCAGGAAGGCCGAATGTTAGACCAACCGTCATGCACCGCCCTGCGTATCACGCCTTATCGTGGAATTTGTTTCGTTGATTGACCATTTTTGCTGATCTGTTTCTGCTGGCGGCTCAAGATGTATGATAGCATTGAAAATAAATTACAGTTAGTTGCCCACGACCGTTGTTTTATTAAACACGTACTATGTAAGTGTAATATGTTACACTTTACATGTCCGTACATGTTCTATCGGTACCCTCATGGATCATGCTCTTATTGGCTATAATAACACAATTCACTCAACGACACAATTTACACCTATGCAAATCTTGAAAGGAGAACCCTCGTATACTCCGCCTATCAAATTACCACCTCCAATAATTTCCGACGCTTATGTAATAAATCAAAAACAAAAATTTGAACATATTTATAATATACCTAGAGAAAATTCTCAACGGTGTAACATACATAATAACACCGACAGAAATGACCCCACATACAATGTGAATGATAAAGCTTATATAAAAAAACCCTAACCCAAAGCCAAAAAAAGACAGACCCCCTCTATTCACCAGATGAGGTCGTCGATAACCTACCTTTATCTAAAATTAAATTACTTAGCGGAAAAGAAAGACATAAAACACGCCTCAAACCTAGAAGAAAATTAATGAGGAAATCTTCTGCTTTGTTGCAGGAACGAGAAGATGAATCCGGCAATTTTTCTCCTCAGCACTAGGCTCACCTCTAGTCAGTAATCTCGAAATAAAAACTTTGACCAACCCAATACTACCCTTATCAAACGGAAAAACTCACAAGAAAACATACGTTTATCAAAATTTTTGACTTTCGCGATGTCTCCAATCACATTTACCAAATCGAGATGATCGCTTCGAAATTCAACAAAACATCAATAGTTTCACTAGAACGACGCATTTCAAAAATTAAATTTAGGCACTCTAAAAGATAAATTATCTAATATACTTCCGTCGACGCGCTCCAAACGTGGACTCTTAAATATCGTCGGACGTACGCAAGGATGGCTCTTTGGCACCTTAACGGACGAAGATGGTAAACGGTTTCAGAAAGCTATCAACACCCTCGAAAGGAATCAACAAAAAGAACATCACGATTTCGAAAATCTGTTATCAATTGTTAAAGGCTTTTCGAATGAAACAAATATCTTACCGAATTCAATACGACAAACGATTATTGAAATTCGAGACCAAGCTAGATTAATACAAATTTGTAATCACCTCCTATTTGATGTAGAATCTCTAATCGAGCAAATCGATACTCTAAGTATTGCTATAACCCTAGCCAGCGCTCATATTATGTCTCACCTCACGTTACCTACACTGGAACTAGAACAGATACTAAAAATCATTTCATCAAATTACCCTGATAATTTTATAAACTTTAACATTTTGCAAAATTATTATCAAATTATATATCCAGAAATAAAATTAGATAAAAAGAGGATTATATTAATGATACATTTTCCACTAATAGAAGTAACAGAATTTTCCAGCTTCCATTTGTACCCTATTCCGATAAACAACCAAACCTTACTTCCTACCAAACCTTTTATCACCTTGAACGATACTGTGTACAAATACACCGAGGAACCATGCCGAGAAATAGAAAACCAATGCTTCCAAAAAATAGACCATTGGGAACTAGGAGACAACTGCCTTGCCAAGATACTTCGAGGACAGTTCAACTCCCGTTTTCTCCAACTACCGTCAAACAAGAAGGAGACTTCCGAGGCATACACGTCGTCACCGCCCCCAGCTTGATCTCGGTACCACCTTCAAATACGATCATCATCAACGGAAGGAACTACCACGGATCCACCAACTTGACGAGCAGCTCGCCCTTCGACCTACCTGTGTTACCTGACTGGCCCCAGAAAGCTGGACCAACCGTCAACTTTCACGAACAACTCGATTTAAAAAACTTGAAAGATCTCGCTAATCAGATGCATTCCTTTCAGTTGCACCCCTTGGAACCTATAGATGATTCATCCACTCATAATTATTGGAAAATACTAACCCTTTTATTAATATGTATACTCTTTTGTTTTGTAGGATATAAGCTCTATAATTGTTATTTTTCTAATCGTAAAATTAACACCTTTATTATATTATTTAACAGACGAAAATCGAAAGGACCTGTTAAGCCTACTAATGAAATCAGGGAAGAGTATAACCTCCCCCTAATTTCCTTCTTGGAAGGGACCCTTTACATGTCCGGAAACCAAAGATAACCAAAGTTCAAAGGTTCTTATCCATTTCCGTCGGCGCGGCTTTCTTTTGATAGACGAAGGCATAAATAGCCGATCAATAATTAATATGTATTCATTGTTCTGGCCTCTGCCGCCTCTGGCTATGCTGTAATTCTCCTTAAACTAAATCAATTAATTTTTAAAAACCAAGTCTCGTTATTTGGAAATAAAATTTACATATTTAACCATATTGTAAAACAGCCTAACAACGCTTTAACAACAACCAGTTAAACTGTCAATATACCATGATGATGATAAATAATTATTGATGACGGGTATGTCTGTTCGTCGGTTTTGAGTTATATAAGCCGGTAATATATTCTCTGGTACAGCTTATCAACTTTTTGAAGAAGAATTTAATGTAAAATACTGTTTTATTTTTATATGTGTATGTACATATTTTTTATAAAAATGTAACTTTTTTGTCCATAGCACAGAGTTAATTACTGGAGACGATTAAGGTTGAAGAAATAATACGAACAATAAATTTAACTGATGTATGTATGTTCACGTATGTATTGACGTTGACGTATGTATGTTCAATCAACACACAACTTTAGACTTATGTATTTACGAAGGCGACTAAAAGTTATTGGTTCCAAACACATAAACAAAAAGTATTATAATAAAATTGCTGTGTCAATGAAAATATCGTAAATAATGTATGTCTGCTAATACATTTCTACGAACTAATTCAATCCATTATTATCCGAATAAACTTTAAAAATTATACTCATTATCATGTTTTGCATAATATGAAAATAATAGAATGTATATTCTGGAGATAACCGGTTTTTTATTGTGCGGATCATGTAACGAACAGTTATGTTTAGAACATTCAGTGAAATTCATCTATAGCATTTCCCCGTCAAACATATATATGTAAATTTGACCAGTATATGTTTTTTCATCGCTTAATAGAGGGAATTCCCTGCCGTATTGTTCTATGCACACTTTATTGGAAATAAAGTCAGGTGTATGATTATGTGCCTATTGAATGATTCAGACTGTTCACGGACGACCTTGCGGAGTATAATAACACTGCTAGATTTCTGTTTCTTTAATAATTTCGTTGTGCAATATACGGATACAGACGGAAATTTAACGCTATTTGGTTGACCCATAATTGTCAGGCTTGTTCTCTAGTAACGTTCCGTTATGACAGAAGACGTAGACATTTTTTACCGGCCGAACATTCTAATTTCATTATTTTTATTGAATAGTCACACCGCCTGTAAAATGAGCGTTAATCTAAGTACCGTGATTACTTTTTTACCGTGACGAATCATTATAAATTTATTTGTCAACAGTTTGTTGTCTTTTATCTGTCTTTATTAAAACCGGTGTCACTTTCAGTTGAAAATAGACATTCCACATGATTCTAACGAAATCTGTCATAAGGTAGGATACACATTTAAAACCTCTAGTTTCAACCTGAAAGGTTTCATAGCGGTTGTCTAATGGAGTATGAGGAGAGGTTTTAATATTGTACCTAGCCATGAAAACAATAGCAACAAGTCTTTATGAACTATATGACCTTTATGACCTGATAGCCTCTGTCACCTATATGGCCTTTATGACTAATGTGATCTTAATGACCTTTATGAACTTTATGACCTGTATGACCTTTATGAGTCATAAAGGCTATATAGGTCACAGAGGCTATCAGGTCGTAAAGGTCGTCATAGGAATCATAAAGGTCATACAGGTCATAAAGTTCATAATGGTCATTAAGATCACATTAGTCATAAAGGCCATATAGGTCAGAGAGACTATCAGGTCATAAAGGTCAGTAGGGCCTGTATGATTCATGTAGGTCGTAGGTCATTGGTCATAAAGGAGAACAGGTCACAAATGTCTAACAGGTCATAAAGGTCACATAGTTCATAAAGACTCAAAAGGTCATAAAGGTTGTATCCTTTAACACCTTTAAAAATACAAACTCATGGTCTTAGTGATTTAGTCTGATTAAACTTTAAAAAAATATGTGGAAGTAGTGATTTCTTAGGCAGTGTTTTTTTGGTGCGCGTCTGAACTGTGAATATAAGTGAATCAAAACTCGACCACAGAAATATTTCTTATGGGAAATGTGGAAAATGGTTCGAAAACTTATGAACGAATACTTGTGGTACATGGTGATAATGCGCCATCGCTACGAGTACTTATATCAAGTAAAATTCTGGTCGAAACAATTTCGTTGGAGTCGGGAATCCATTAAAGATGACCCAAAATATGACAGACCCTTTGAGGCAAAGACACAAGAAACAATAATGAAAACTGAAGAATTGGTGTTGGAGTATCAAAGAATTAAAGGTTTTGTTGGTTATTTCATGAGTTTAAATTCAACAACTGTTTGGAAAATTTGAGCAAAGCGTCTCGGAAATCGATTCCGTGTCTTCTCACAGCAGAACAGACACCTGTCAGACGAGAAAGTCAAGAAAACTTGGATACGTTAAACTGCGACTTTGTTTCGAAAATTATCAGTAGCGATGAAACCTGGGTAGGGATCGTCCAACGAAATGTTATGGTGTGAATACGTAAAATAACTTCATTCCCAAAAAAAAATAATATTTCAATTTGAGAGCTGTCATCCGAACGAAAATACTTCAAGATTGTACCGAAAAAAACATGCTGTTGCACGACAGTTGCAAGATGCAGAAGATATCGAGAAATGTGGTTTCCAAGAGTTGACACATCCAGCCTATTTTCATCTTTTACCTTATTTGAAACAACAGTTACTCCAAAGTGATTAAGAGACATAAACAAAACAGTAAACGATAACAATTTTCAATAAACGAATTTACATAATTTTATTACGTATTGTTTATGTAAAGTCACACAAGAGTGGTTTGGTCTGTTGAGTATATGTTAACGAGGTTTTGCTTTTAAAAAACTCCATAAAAAATAATCCAGATGAGTAAAGTCCTGAGATCTAGCTGGCCATTTGATGGTTACTCTACAAACATTTTGTTTAAGTAATCCCGAACTGGCAGTAGATGGATTAGTTCGTCTCTTTTACATGACTATACACAGAATTCGTTGAATCTGTTGAAAAAACATGGTTGCCATTTGAAAAGATGGCCGATGACGTTTGATGACATTGCACGAAAACAAAAAACGATTTGGAAAAAAGTATATATTGTGAATACTGACATTTTAAAACACAAAATCAACCTGTTCGACCCGCTCTTTGTAAGAACTTTCTCAAAAATAAATATGGAATTTGTTCCTTTCACTGTATAATAAGAACGAGGATTTTTGTGCAGTTATTGGAAAGGAATCCTTACACTTCAACACAAAACTATGTAGTATCAAAGATATTAGTGTGTTGCCATGTCGAACATGTTCCTTCAGTGTATACAAATAAAAAAAAATACATATTTGGAAATAAGTTCTTACACTGCAAAACATTAAACTATATGGTAATAAAGCAATTAGTAAAAATCGGTGAATAATTTTCAGCTTTTGTTTTTATTTTGCATCTCCCAAAAACAACCCACAACAATTAATTCAGGAATATATACAGAAATATTTCCACAGTTGGGTAAAAATGAAATATCTAAAATATCACATCTGTCTATCTAAAATATCACATCAAAAAGAAATAAAAAGCTTTGCGTTTACATAATACAGAAAAATAAAATACATTAATTACTTATCATGTCGTCCACGTAAAGAAAACGAAAAATAAAAAATGTATTTAACTGTAATTAATATTTTTTTCCGAGAGAAAGTACTCAACTTCCCCAAATATCTAATTAAAAATTAGATATTTGGGGGATTACATTAGTTAGGCATGGTAATTTGAAACTAAGGTTTCAAATTACCATGTCTAACTAATCTTTGTAACACTCTGGAGTCCTTCCTCCTAATAAGAAAAAAAGGAAGTGCATACCTACTGACTAAAATCTGTATTAAGCATGTTTTTGCTTCAAGTTATTATGTAAATGTGCACCGAGACTGATTTACGACAATTAATTATAGAATTAATTATAAAATCAATTGATCCTATTGTCAAACTTTTTTCGTAAAATCCCTAGCAATAAATGTGAGCGTCGAATTACCGAGTTTATGAAAATCAAAAATTGTGGTACTTCAGAAAACATTTGCTTAAACCTCACAACTTAAAGTGCATCATATTCTATGTATTCTGCAACATATCGATGGTTAAAGTGGCAAACCTCGTAAGCGTTTTAGGTTAATTTTATAGGAGAAAGGAAACATGGTATACTATACATATGTGCCAAATTTTGTCTGTGCCAAACTACCCCAATAAAAGTCATGTAATGCAATAAAAATGTGTGCCTCAGTGAACTTAAGGATAACAGAAAATCCCCAATCAATCAAATTTCGGAAGTTGATAGTTTAGTGAACTTTCGACAGATTACTGACATACTATGAGCTGTCTTAAACTTATATTTAAAGAGAGGACCTGAAGTTTATGCAGTTTAAAGGATAATTGTATGTTTAAACTAATGGTGTCATAAACGCTGTGGCAAAAAATGACTTATTAGGTTTTGCACACTCAGAAAAAAAAGATTTCAACTTCGATAACTAGTAAGTCGGGTGTTTTATTGAGAACAAATTACAGATATCTTATTCTTTATTGATATATATATATACATATAAATCAAGCAGGTGATGAAATTAAATATTTGTATCAAGATATATTTTGAAAATTTATCGTTTTTCATCATTTTTTTCGGTCTTATGTTTACTCAATCATTTCCACACACAGAAAAATATCATTAACTATATGGAAAATAGGTGATTCTGTAATGTAAAGCATTAATTAAGTGGCTATCAAAAAAAAAACATATATAAAAATAAAAATTATATTAAAAGGCGATTTTTTTTATTACAAAAGTTGCCGACAAAAGTAGCCGGAAGATTCCTTTTCGGAATCAATAGTCTTCATTCACAATCAACACATAAAGCGTTATATAAACCAACAAAAATGAAAATAATTATTATACCAAGATCAAATGAAGCTTATGGAATAGATATCACCTGGAAAGTGATTCGGTGCTTTAGATATCCCGCCGGTCAATAAAACATTGAACAGTAATAATTTTAAACTGACTGACGTGCTAGTTTCGAAGTAGCTGTTATCTTTGAAAATGCCGAATATGTATAGAAATCATAGGATTTCAAGATATGACCAACCGTGCCACTATTAAAGACGCTTAGTCATTTAACCCCTATTATAGAAAACAAAGCGGATTTCAAAGTCCATAAAAGATTAAAGGACTAAGACGAGTATAGCGCCAAATTCAGAACGGAAATATAAAAATTACTACGGTATTATTGTTGTTGAGAGTGTACCCTTTTAAGAGAGTATACCTGTGAGTGCGGTAAATGCATATACTGTATTTACATTCTAAATTGAACATAGGTAGAAAAAAGCAAGGTTGTCAGATGTATTTTCTAAAATTGCTAAGCTCACTATACAAGTATACTTCATACTTCAGTAAACTGTTAGTTCGTGACGTTCTTAGAAAGCTAGTTTGGAAATATTAAAAAAAAATACATAGATATAAATTTATTAGTTAGCATTAAAATAAAGCGTTTACAATTGCTGGAAAAAATAATTATAAATTAAAACAACTTTATTTATATTACTATACTTAAGAAAATTTTGAAGAGCCGGCAACGCCTGAGCTGCCGGCAGCAGCGAAATGCCCTGCGAATGCCGATTCAGTATACTATTGGATTGCTTTGTATCTAATACTCCTTAAATACTTATTCGGTCCACTGTGCCATAAAATTTTTACGACGTCGTTAAAATGATTTACGACTTTGGTAATTCCACTTGACTTAAGACGCCAGTGACGTGTATTTCAGCTAGGTTTATTAACACAGACAATTTTTTGAGATTGTCTGGCTAAATGAGCATTATTTACAGCAAATTATATTACAAATATTAAGAGTTTTGTATGCAGGCTAATTTTAATCTCCTATATTGATTTGAATGAAAAAAATTATTTCACAATTTTCGAATTTATAAAAAGATATATGCACGCCCATGGAATCATAAAGTTGCACCGCTTTTTTTTGTTCCCCAGGCGTATTTATTATTTTCAATTAAAAATAGAAGGACTATACATACACGGTGGAGACTTTAACTGGAATATATTCGCTAGCGGGGTGGTGAATGATTTATCAAAAAATTCCCGAGACACGTCAACTTTTAAATGTATTTACCTACATTTTGCAAGTAATATGAAAAATATAGCCCTTCAGGGGTGGCTGAAACCACCCTCGACATGTTTTTTTCAAATGCAACCCTATGGCTTGTGACCCCTCATTGTAAAGCTGGTGGAAAGAGGAATCCAACGCACTGATCAAATTTTAATTTTTAGTATGTTTGTAGGGTTGCATACAATTAAAACAATTTAAAAATTAAATTTATTTTCAACGTAACAATTGTTCAAAATGTGCACCATTCACTTGTTGGCAGCATCCCAGTCTGTGGTAGGTTTCGTCCCTTACATTATGCATTTGCGGTGTTATTTTTCCGATTTCCTCTGTTATCCTTTCCTGCAGATCTGCTATGTTGTTGGGTTTCTGAATGTAAACCCTACTATTAAGATGTCCCCACAAAAGAAATCCAGTGGTGTAAGATCTGGAGATCTTGCTGGCCACTCAATATTACCTCGCCTCCCAATCCACCTACCGGGAAAAATTCTGTCCAGATACTCACGAACAATGGCAGCATAGTGTGGTGGGGCCCCATCATGCTGAAATCATAACCTCTCGTCGGTCAAGTTAGGGTTTAAGGGGTTTGGAAATAAATGACATAGCACTGGCATTAGTTCGTGCTGGAGTAAACGCAAGTATCTTGCTCTATTAAGAGTGTCAGCAAAGAAAAATGGTCCTACAATTCTATCTTGTATTATTCCGGCCCACACATTAGTTTTCTGTGGGCGCTGAGTATGAAGTTCCCTCATCCAATGGGGTTCTCTTCAGCCCAGTAACGACAATTTTGGCGATTTACGTGCCCATTTAATGTAAAAGTAGCCTCGTCAGAGAAAACTATCCACTCTAAAGATAACTGGTTTTGATCAATACAAGTCATCAATAAATCGCAAAATTCCACTCGTCGATCTGGATCATCTTCAAGTAGCTCTTGAACAGCTTGCATTTTATATGGGCGTTTTTTCTCATATTTAAATATTTTTAAAACTGTTTTGTGATTAAGATTACTATCACGTGCCAGTTGACGGGCTGGAGTGATTGGATTTTCTTCTAGAGCAAGCAACAAATTCAACTTCGTGTCGTCATCAACAAAAGCCTGCCTCTTACTCGGTACTTTCCTGACATGACCCATCTCTCGATATTGTGCCTCAATTTTACTAATCATACCTTGATTTAGTGGTGGCAAGTCAGGATGCGTTTCTCGAAACAAGCGAACAACTTCGCATTGAGTTCGCGCCCTATCACCATATCCAATCATCATCAAAATTTCGATTTTTCGTGATTCAGTTAAATAAGACATTTTCACCAATTTGAAATAACACTTCGTTTCAAACTCTGAATACAGCATACAAACTAAACTACTCTTTGCGGCCGTGTAAAAACACTAGCAAAAAATAACAAATATCAGTTGTGGCAAAAAATTGCTTGGAATTTTTTGTGGGGACATATGAAAAGTAAGGTTTACATTCCAAAACTAAACAACACACATTTTGAGTACGAAATTGTTGCGTTAAAAATAAATTAAACTATAAAATTACGTTTTAATTGTATGCAACCCTACAAACATACTAAAAATTAAATTTTGATCAGTGCGTTGGATTCCTCTTTCCACCAGCTTTACAATGAGGGGTCACAAGCCATAGGGTTGCATTTGAAAAAATCATGTCGAGGGTGGTTTCAGCCACCCCTGAAGGGCTATATTGTTCACATTACTTGCAAAATGTAGGTAAATACATTTAAAAGTTGACGTGTATGGGAATTTTTTTAAAAAATCATTCACCACCCCGCTAGCGAATATATTCCTGTTAAAGTCTCCACCGTGTATATAAATAATATGCACATATTGCATACTAGCTTTTCCTGGGACTTGAATCAGCTGGCCAGCATATAGTATATAAATAAATAAATTAGAGTAAATAATTTAAAATTAATTATAAATGTAACAAACAGTAGATAGTTGGATGCTTTTGAAAATTTAGAAATCATTAAATGTAACAGTAGTATCAATAAGGACAATGGTCCAATATCCACCAGTCCACTGTTTGCCCTGATAAACAAAGACAGATGCTACGATTCAGTGAATCGTGGCGACAAATTAGGTATAAATAGTGCAAGTGTGGGTTACAATTTAGTTTTAATCTTCTGAAAATGCACTTAGTTGGCAAAACGCGCGTCGAGAAAGGAACAGTAGTTCGGTATTTCGGTGTTGAAAAATGTCCAGTTTTTTTTTATTTCTACTCCGAAGGTTCCCGTACCCACTCCAGGATTACTAATTTCGCTTCATTGTTTAATGTCAATGTCAAAATCAAAATTTGTTTATATCAGTTACAAAAAAAAGACATATGGTGCGGACTTCATGTGTAGATGGCATCATGAACATATTTAATTAAAAAAGTACGCTCTACCAATATTATTTAATTAAACTAATCTACTGTAAAACTATATCTACCGCGGTACTTTAACAGCAAATAATCATTTTATAAAGCACCGCATACTTTTCATTTTTTCACAGTATAGTTATTTGCACCTGCTGTTTATGCCAATTGGACACGCTTTTGGCGATGTCTTCATTTCTGAATGAATTAAGGTATCTGCTTTTAAAGCGAAAGCGTTAGGAGAAATACCTGTCAGTTTCTAGTGTACTGTTATTTACTGTTGAATGAGTTTTTATTGTTATTTATGGTAGTCAGCTAGTTTTATAGTGGTTGTTCCTCACTTGTAAAGATATTATTGTTAACTTTAAATCAGAGGGGTGTGCCAAAACCGTCAAGTCTTTTGAATAGTACAATCCACAAGCCTAAACGTACCTCCCAGGTATTCAATATCGAGTTTAGGATATTCTCTACTTTAGGAACCAATTTGGAACTTAGTTTATTAAACATTATTTCTGATTATTATCTTCCTAATGGAAGATAAGAGAGTATTGTGATGACATTGGGTTTTGCCCCTGGATTAAAGCTGAATATGACTACCCCTATTTTCAAGAGATTAGGAAAAATAGTTTTGTATTGTGTTAATGTATTTAGTGGGTATTTACCATTTACCTAAACCTAGAGAGAAAAATTAGACAGCTGTCGTTAATAGGAGTGGTAGTAATGAATCTTTGTACAGGTTTTTCCGTTTCGTTATGTTCAAACTTATGGAGCACAAGGTAGACATACAGTATACTCATTTTAAACCAATACTGATTTTGTACTTTTCCCTCAACCGCTATCGTTAATCGTTTAACGACAAGTTTTATCAAAAACTAGCTAAGAACAAAAATTATTTCAAACTTTATAGCGAATATTTTTTATTGAACCATGTCTTGAGACAATTAAACAAAATGAAATTTCGGTCGCCATTTTCCAAGATAGCCGTAGCACAACTTTATACTTTGAGGAATTTTGGTATATTAGTCAGACGACCAAACATATAAGTGTCTAGTTTAGGAGAATTTTTTACCTACTTTTCAGAGTTTTTTTGAGTTTTTTAGTCTTAGAATTAATAGTGTAATCAACATTATTAATTCTAAGAGAAGGCAAAAGTTGAGTTCTATTCGTTGCCAAGTTACAGGCATATCAAATTATAAACAATAAATAAACAGCTTAAATCAGAAAAACAAACTATATTAACTTGTAAAAGTGCCCCTCTCCTTGCTGAATACAAGCTTGTGCATATACATATACGAGTATATCAATACATAATATATCAATGGATGAAATTACCTTGCTTATTTGGCATTTGTTTCCTTATGGAACAGCCTACTGAATATGCTGCAAGAATTCCTCTCTATTGTTGTATTGAATCTTTCGTGTACTCCCAGAAGGAAAAATATAGAGGATTAATGTCACGAGATCTATGTGGCCATACAACATGACCCCCTCAACCAATCCATCGTGGATAACTTAAAATTAATACTGTGGATTTAAATATTTTTATTTATTGTTTATAACATCACAGGTCAGTTACTTTGAACGGATAGAGATCGATTTACTACTTTTGTATTTTTCAGTTTTATCATTAAGTCTACTTTATGCTTCAGAAATTTGAATATAGCGATACGGGACATACTGTATATTGTAGGCTGAAGGCTAAGTATTTCACGTTTAACGTATTTAACTATTTTGTTTTCTGAAAAAAAAAAATGAGTCGTTTCTTATATACTAAATACTAAAGTATACGAAGAGGAAGCAAATGAAGTTCCAAATATTCACTTCAATAGCGTTATTGTATATATTAATAATTTTTCCATTTGATATGCAAATTGCAGTCAGAACAACCATCAGTCTTCACATTTTTGTCTTTGCCACTGACATCAATCCTCAACAAAAATTTGCATATAGTTTATAGCAAAAGAAGAATTCTGGCTGTGTTTAACACGTTCTATTGTTTTTAATTTTACTTTCTTTCTGATTTCTGTTCTCTTTTCTATTTTATAGGTTATATACTGGATGAGAATTGGAAACCTCAGCATAGAAACAAATTGAGGAACCGCAATGAGAATTTTAGCATAAATGAGACACTACTTTTAATCATCTCCTGATGATGTCGTTTGTATTGTTCGCGAAGTGCGCGCGTTGTGTGCAAAAAAGTGTTTCGGTGTTAAGTGGAAACTTGTTACTTGTTGTTTATAGGTTTGTATTCATAACTATTATTTTATGTATGATCTGCATGCAGCGCACAGTTCATTTTCAGACCTCTGTTTCATACTCTACATATACACATATTTCAGTTCTGTCGCGCTTATTAGTTTACTAACTGTAAAATATTATTCCAGTGTTTTTTATATGAGTACAATTAATATCCCACTATTTTTCGTTGTTGCTTTTATTGCTCCATTTTCCACTGAAACAAGCAATGATATTGATACAACAGTCATAGAACATGATGACAAAGCCCGACTATTAACGGACTACGATGTAAGGACGTCAAATAAAAATTATACTTCAAAGCAGTAAGGACAGAAGCATTATAGTCTTTTATTGGATTTTCATATTCGTATTTTCAAGTAAGTACAAATTTAACTGACATTTGACGAAAGTAAAAACTCGCATGAATGGTCCACAATAGAATATAAAATAATTGGTTAAATTACCTTTGGACTAACAGATTTTGTCTTTTAGAATTGGAATCTTCTGTGTAGGAACAAACACATGCTTAAACACTTTCACTGACAGTGAAACACCACATTTAATCTCGCAAGCTTCGACAACCATAGTATCATCAGTTTGAATCATCATATTTAAAAACTAATGATGCCAACGTGTTGATGATGGTGATGGCTGCATGTAAATAAATTGTTTCGGCGTTAGTTAAAATAGTTTAAGTATCTTTGAGGGAGAGTTTTCATCTACATAACCCGTCTATGAAACCCTTATCAACGTTTAAGGATTGACATCAACAGTGAACATTTTTATAGGGGGTTAAAAGAAATAGGGAGAACAGTTAAAAAGGTAATTGTTATAAACAGTGTAATTGTTATAAAAGCTTCATCTAAAATATACTTCGGAATGATGTACGTCAAAGAATACTCATTTATATTCTTAAATCTAGCACAACAAAAAGCCTGTTGTTTATTTTATACACAATTCATTTTTCACTTTTATTTTTAATCCCATCTTTAACTAATTATAGATAAAGACACGTAACGTATCTTAAGTAACTAAAAAATAAGTGTTTACCTGATTCATTTAAAACAAACAACAACTTATTTATTGTTTTATGATGTCCATCCGATTAAGTCAAGTAGTTTGTATAAATTATCACGTTGTTCTTCTTACGTAATAAATCTTGAACCAGTTTGTCAACTTAGATAATAAAAATACACACGCACACACTTTTTACATGTTTATCGGTGTTTTGCAGCGGTTTTGTGTAATTAATTTAAACAGTCTAACTCTATATTTCAGTTTAGCTCACGGTATATTTTTGTTTACTATAATCTTTCTGCGAAGGCCTAATAATTTCTTTTCGTAGACGTCATGCAACAGTACCTAACGGTTAAGATATTATATTATCTAGTTTTGGACTCATATTTGTAAGGATTCGTTTGCCAATATTCTATCCAAAATGTAGTTTCAAAATAAGTACCTATACCTACATACATACATATATTACGTTTCCAATAAAGCAGCGTATACATGGTACATGATACTAGTGGATCTGGAGGTCATAATATTATGCTGATCAAAGTAAACGTACATTAGTCCAATGTTGCACCCTTATTGTGGTACAGAGTAATACAAATTTCCAAGTGAAATAAGTTCATTGATATATTAAGAATGCAAAATCATATTATGTTTATGTATGGTAAAGATACTCTTTTGTAGCCAGTAATCTAGGTGAAAACGATAGCTTTTGAACACGTCCATTCACACTTGAACACTTCCACACCGAAACACTTCTTTCCATTCAACGCGCATTTCACATCAGATTAATTAAGGATAGCTTTGAGTAACGGCTATCCAGGAAAACTTCAATAATAAAAAAATTGATAAGAACTTCCTTCTAGTAAGAAGAATGATAAGAACGATCCTTTTTCTAGTAAGAAGATTAGGTACTTTACGAACCAAAATTCACCCGACTATTATAGAAAATCTTTAAAAATGTTGACATGGCTTTGGTAAATTCCTCAAAAATAATAATTACAAAAACTCTTAGGCAATCAAACGCAAACAAATAATAACGAAAAGTTGTGAATTTATTAAATAAGTTTTAAAGATTGTGAATAAAAGTATGTTGGGCGAATAAAGAGATCAATTCTAAATAGATTCAAAGAGTATCTACTTAAATATGGTAGACAGAAAAATCTTGTGTATCCCGACATGCTTTTGACGCTTATCGTAGGACTGACGTTAGTGGCGTAAAACTAATAAAAAATGTAACAGATCGCAGTCAGATGAATTTGAAGGTATAGAAATTGTTAAATGTAATAATAATAATAATAATAGCATGAATAAAGTTAATGGGCCAACAACTAACAGTCCACTGTTCTGGTTAATGGTTCGAGGACAACATTTACGATTCACCCAACGTTAGTGTAAATATAGGATAGACCATTTGATTTAAGGGGGTTCACCACCCTAGAGGCCGAAAAATCAAGCAAATTTTGTGATTATTTTTCAAAGAAACTAAACAAGATGGAAATTCGGTAAAAAAAGCATTTATTGTACAAGTATTGAAGTGCGTTTGTAATTTTTTTTAGAGCTGTCAGAAACAAAATGGCGGCTTCTCAGTAATTTTCCCAAGGCATCTTTTTTTTATGGCTCCATGGCCGAACCGATAACTCCTGCAAATTTAAAGATAGAGCGATGAGCCAGGGAAATTTCGGTTTAGGCTCAACAGTACGTAGGATTTTTTTAAAATTGATATTTGCAGATATGGCATGTTTATGAAAAAGAAAGTTCGAAAAAACGAAAAAAATCGATCGAAAAAATTGTTAGTAACAATTGACCTGTACAATATAACAAAAAAAAAATCCTACGTACTGTTGTGGATAAACTAATTTTGAATATTCAGTTAAAATTTCAAGACAATCAAATACAAATTGTTCGCGATATTGGTTCGGCCGACTTGAAATTTCACTTTTCGAGAAAAACGCGTTTAAAGTTATAATCTGCAATGTCTGCACCATACAATTGACTTTCGAGATTGACCACCTTCTCCTGCTTTTCTTTTCTTAGTGATTTTGAATCGATCCTGGCCTTTTTTGCTTCATCAGACAAGGACAGATGCTCCAATTCTCGATACCGACAACGCTACCTAGATTGCGCTCGCATAGAGCAGCGAAAGGGATCGCGCTAGATTCAAAATTCGAGCCCTTACAGGTTTCTCCCATACATAAAACTTTTCCACATAATTTTTACCATGTTAAGGAACATTTTAAGAAAAAAAATCGATTTTTCGAAAGTGCTAGGGTGGTGTACCCCCTTAGTTTTAATCATCTCCTGATAATACCAACGTGGTTAGCAAAACGCCCGCGTTGAGTGTAAAGAAGTGTTTCAGTGTTAAGTGGGAAAGTATTCAACTGTTTCTACTCCGAAGGTTCCAGTACTCCTCCAGCATTTCATACATGGCAATTTTTACCGAAAGTTTTATATCATGTACGCTACGCAACCTGTTTTTTTTTCTTGGATACAACCCTGGATAACATTTTTTTTGGATAACATTCCTTTTGAGCTACGGTTTTCAGAATAAATGCAAGAACAACAGAGCGTCGATCTTGACCGACAGAAATTGGCGCACCTTTAGCTTTTATTTTAAGTCACAGGGGGCAAAGTCGAGGCTATAAGGGGGATGACTGCGGGTGGATTGTGATAAAGTTAGGTTTCGCGTAGTAGTCGTATTGGATCGTTTCCTTTCAATAGCCCTGAAACCCTCCGGTAAATAAGTGCGGCAATATTTCTGCGTATCAAAATTGTCGCTAATTGTACTATTTTCCATTCTGGAAATTTTCAGAACATCTTATGTAAAGTGGCGGATTTACCAGCAGGCTGAGTAGGCTGGAGCCTAGGGCGGCAGAATTTAGGGGGCGGCAAAGGACCCCGCACAAAACAAGTGGGTGAGTGGGTACAGTCAAATGGACTGAAAATTTAGTATGTTGTATTTCATGACATCCTGATCAAAAGTCCTCATGGACAGAACGCCTGAAAATCAATACTTTTTGAGATACGAAGTTGCAAAGGACTGAAATATTGCAGCACCTGCAAAAGGCATGCTTGAGTGTATTATATCGTACAAGGAAGGAATATTTATGAAGACATTTTCACTCGATCATTAGATTCACTCGAGAATGACCTTGAAATATGACTTAAAGGCGAAAATCAAGGTCATCTTGCTAATGCCGACGATAACCATGATTACAGCAGCTGATGTTTGGATGATTTAGGTGAACTCTATGATATTGGATTATTGGGGTTAAGAATACACCAGCTTCGTTTTGATTTTGAATGACCTTGAAATGACCCCTAGTTAACCTTTAGGGATTAAGTAAACACCGAATTTGGATTCACCGACCCCAAAAACATATACATCTACTTTCTCGGATTTATATAATCGTTTTATCTTCGCTTGATGTTGACATGACCTTGATTTTCGCCTTTAAGTCATATTTCAAGGTCATTCTCGAGTGAATTTAATGTTGTAAAATAATAGTGTTAAACAACTCCTTGTACGATATAATACACTCAAGCATGCCTTTTGCAGGTGCTGCAATATTTCAGTCTTTTGAAACTTCGTATCTCAAAAAGTATTGATTTTCAGGCGTTCTGTCCATGAGGACTTTTGATCAGGATGTCATGAAGTACAACATACTAAATTTTCAGTCCATTTGACTTCAGTACCCCTCATCCATTTGTTTTGTGCGGGGTCCTTTGGCCCAAAAAATTTTGTCTTACAGAAATAAAAAAAACATTATTATATACATAGAGAAAACGAGTCTAGAAAATTTAACAAAATTCAATATTTTAGTACTGTACAGTATACTGTAAATTACTAAACGCTCTGTGAAATATACTTTTGTGATGATGAATTGTTAAACGTTTTTAAAAATGGCTGACATTCTAGCGGCCACTGTAATTTAAGCTATCGACTTGAAATTTTGCACGAATGCGTAAAAAACATTTCTCCAGGGTCTGACGAGCCGGTTTTTCGATAATAGCATTTAAAAAATTTTAATTAATTTTTTTGTAACAAAAAAATTGCAAAAAAAACACATTTTTTTTTAAATTTACCGCCATTTTTGTATTTTGCAATAATCGAAAAAATATCTCGTTGTTCCCTGACCAAAACACAACTGATTAAGAAAATATTTTGATATATTTTGATATATATTTTCAAATCAACACAGAGGGTGCTACAATGTCAGCCGTTTAGACGGAAATTTTCGCGGCCTTCAATTTGCGATGTTCTGGCGGTCGCCATTTTGGATTTTTCTGATTTAAAAAAATGTTTTTTCATGTAAAAATTATTGAATTATAATTCGTAAAAAACCGCATTTGTTAATGTTAATTACTTCCCCACGAAAAAAATATTACAAAAATGCTTAAAAAAAGACATCTCAAGGTAGAAGTCCCCCTTAAGTTTTTGGAAGTATTTTTTTAACACATGGAAATTTTGTAAACCATCTGAGCAGTAAAATTTAATTTTAATGCTAATATTTATTATAATTTAGTCGGTCTTGTATTTCTTAATAATCCAAGATCCAATCCGTGATTACCTTTTTCATAAAGGACTAAATCCGATGTGTCGGGAATTAAAGGTATTAAGAATACAAGTTTAATAAAAGAGCAAAGGGTACCTTATTTATTCCAGATGCAAGTGCATATAATAAATGAAATATTTCTTTAACTATCTGTTTTTTTTTTGCCGAACCTTAATTGTAAAAATTTTGAGAGAAATGAAAATTATATCACCCAGCCGAGTCCTTTTTGTGATGTGTAACGGGGTTTTTGGAGGAATTGGACAAAACATACAAAAACTATTGCACTGTACAAACGCATTTCCATTGCATTCATCTCATTGCATTTATTTTTACATAGCGGTCCAAACGAATCGACAGTTCCACTTAAGAAGAGGTCGTCGAAACCCCCGTTCGCGCTCTACCGACAGACTTCTAATTGTTCTGGTATGATTCCTAATTTTTCCCCGGCCAACTTTCTAGTTTTAAAATTATCCCAAATTATTCTGAAAATACGGCGACAGAATTTCGAGTTGAGCCTTTCGGTTCCGGAAAAAAATCCGAAATTAGCTCACGAAGTAGCACGGGAGGCCATGAACATTCTAGTCTTGGACCAGACGTATGGTCACATACAGATGTCGATAGAGTTTTTCTCTACCAATCCTTCAGTTATAGGCGAAAATATAAGATAATGAGAATTTCCAGTGGAATCAATAAAGAAAAATTAACGACAATCCAGGAACCAAATAAAGAGCCTTCAGGTTATACGTCGGGCGACAGAGTAGTAACTGACGTGACCATGACGGTCACGACCATAATAAAGACATAGAATGTCAAAAACACCTGTCACATTGAGTACCGGAATAAACGAGGCACCCTTGGCGCTTTTGTTTAACAAACCATATGACATTTAATTCCCGACACATTGCATTCTACAGAAATCACGATGTCGGATCTCGTACCAAAAGAATCTGAATGCAATTCCATCGAAAAATATAACATCCTGGGTCATATGGTCGGCAAACGAGATGAAAATAAATAAATTGGTGGATTATCGTAACTAATAGTTCGGAGCGATGGAAGAGAGGGTATTGCAGCGCGTGATGGTACGTACTAGGGCTATAACAAAATTCTCGGATACCGACCGTCTTCCAGGCGGCCGCGTATCTGTATCCCGTATTCCAGGTGGCCGCGGCCCGGCCAGCGCGGCGGGGGCCGGGGCGACTGCGACGCGAAACAGGTTCCGTATTTATTTAGTCCTTTGAAGGTCGCGCGCCTGTAATTGTGCATTACTGATTGTTATACATAATTGATATTATAACGATGGTTAAAACGCCAGCCCCATTTGCTTATCAATTAAAAAAAATTGTGCAGGGTTTTCCAGATTTGAAGTGTTAAAGCTACCACTGTGTACTGTGAAATATGCAAGTGTTACTTACATATTTACAGAAAAGGACACCGAGAAGATAAAAGAAATGGAATCCCAAGAAGTGAATTCCTATATGAGGACGACGAGGTGTAAGAGTGTGACAACAGATGCGGGAAAAGTAAGAGAAAACAATATTACTTAGTAAGTAACTATTTATTCACTACAGCATGCATACTCAAGTTCGAACCTGGCATGTACCATTTGGTTCTAGCCCTAGTACGTACATAAATAAACAAGATGTCCTTTGGTGTGGAGAAGGTACCACGATATTATCTTTAAAATCATAGTGTTTTTGGAGTCTCCGAGGATGGTGACAGAATTGTTGTCGAAACGAACATGATGAATTACAATTGTAACGCCTCCATAATATGTAAACAAATCGAGCAGAAGTAGATTTTAATTCGATAAGATCATGTTCTCGAGTCATTGAGCTATAATATATTTATTTAAATAAATAAATAAGTGGCGGACTGCCGTGCAACATTAAAACGATGTAAGCTAATTTCGCAACAAAAATATCGAGGAGATACATATATGTACTACTCACTGCAAACGTCTACTAGTAAGGTACAAAATAGTAATATATAATTAAGGTAGCTAAATGAAGAAAATATATATTTATTAAATAGTACAGATTGGTTGTGACAAAAGTATTCGATCATATTTATGAGTTATTGTTAAAAAGCAAGATAAACATATTTTAGTACCTCGTTCGCGTATATTTAGCACATATGATGATTTGCAACCGTTGCCGCATTTTCAATCTGTTATCCTAGCTTAATCATATATTACTATTTTATATCAGTGGGGAATTTGACGAACTTCTTCTGTATTCATTTTTTTTAACGTAGGCAAAAATCAGGCAGTTATTGTTTATTCCCGGACTTAAAACACAACAAACCAAAACTTAAATACTATGTTATACCTTACTAATAGACGTTTGCATTGAGTAATATATATCTCTTCTCGATCTCTTTGTTGTGAAAATAACTTACATCGTTTTAATGTTGCACCGTGGTACGAATACTTTTGTTCATCACTGTATATGGGTCATAAAAGTTTTAGAAAATATTATAGGATGTACCAATAATATTATTTTTGTTTCTATATATTAGATAACCTATGTAAAGTAAATAATAATATAGTTTAAAAAAACCCTAGTTTTTGATAATTGACGTCTGTTAACATTATCTATTATGATGGTATCGTCTTATCTGAATTATATAATTCCAATGTAGATATCGGCGTACTGGGTTTTAAAGTGAAAACTGTAATAAGTAGAGTAAAACTAATAGCGAGCCTACAGGTATTTCCATTGACGTTATAACTTTCCCAATCAGTATGTATCTAGTACCTGTCGACGAATTAATGTTCTTGGCAATAAGGTTTAACAATTACCTTCATGATAACTACATATCTATATATGTAGTTATCATAAAGGTTTACACAGGTAAATACACCTCTTCTATAAGTGTAGGCGGTGTTAAGGGGGTATGTATAAGAGTTTTGGTGTATCATAACACTGTAATTATAATATTAAAATATAAAACACCTAAGATATAATTATATCTTAGGTAGAATTATTCAAAATTTAATGAAGACAAGCACAAGTACTTTAACAAGTATATCAAATAAACTGCTGGCCACTCGAACTTACACATAGAGAGTTTTAGGCAAAATTTAAAGTTCAATATTTTTAACAGGAATGCAAATTTTTGAACGCGGCTTGCAAATTTTAAGAGCTAGTTTTTTTCGGATTAAGCTGCATGATGTATATTTATCGTAGGATCATAGGTTTATTATATACGGGGTGATCAATGAAGTCATGCAAAAAATCAAAAAGTTTGTATGAGTGAAATTTCCGCAAACAATTTTTTTTGGTCGTTGCAATATGGTTCGTTACTAAGGTAAAATCAATATCTCTAGACGTTTTTATCAGTTTTTGGATTAAGGCCCTTAGGCTTTGTACACACTACTCAACATAAAATTTGGGTAGCAAAATTTTTAAAATGCTATAACTTCACATTGGATTGACGGTTCTTGATGATTTTTACGGATTTGTAATCTTTATTTCACGTAGATTTTCTCTGGTCTAAGCATTTTATTTGAGGGTTGAAATTTACACATTATACCGGGTCGATAATATACAAAAACGTAGCGACAAGAACACGTTTATTATTTTCCTCCAAATATCGCTGATTTGGCATTCTCCAAACTAACATTCGGCCATCGGAGTGAAACAAATTAAATCTTGTTTCTTCAGTAAATAAACAAAGGCTCCACTCTGCATTACCCCAATTCGCATGCCGATTTGCCCATGCCCGCCTATTCGCTCTATGGTGCACACATTTTGCTCTGCGATGGGCTCTATAATTTAAAATGTTTATATTATAGGCCATTATTTAAGTTTTTGTAAAAATAAATTCTCACCTCAAGTTGTTTTTATTTAATGTTCTTCTCACTGTTCTGTCCGAAACTCTCACTCCAGTTTGTTGTCTTAAAGAGTCATTTAGTTTTCTAGAGTTCTTTGTTCTATTCTGCATAGTTTCTCTCATTAAAATTCTTTCGGTTCTTTGGTTTATTTTTTTTTGTATGTCCACCCCCATGCCCATAATTATGATCACCAGTAGTTTCGACGCGGCGCTTCAAATTATAAATTGTCTTTCGGCTGACATTGTAAATGTGCGCAATTTGCTCTTTTGACATTCCTTCGTTAAGAAGTCGAATGCAATTTTCCCTTTCTGCCGTGGTTAAACGCCTCATATTAATTAAAATTTACAAAATTATAACATTGAAATGTGACAGTTTTTAATTCCATAGCAACAAATGTGTTTTTCCAATGCCTACTTTGAAATTGACGCGTCGCGTAGAAATTACACCCGATCATAATTATGGGCATGGGGGTGGACAAAGAACTCTGTAAAACTGAATGATTCTTTGAGACAACAAACTGGGGTGTGAGTTTCGGACAGAACAGTGAGAAGAAAGTTAAATAAAAACAACTTGAGGTGAGAATTTATTTTTACAAAAACTTAAATAATGCCAAACCTTAGAGCGCGTCGTACACTACGTTTTTGTTTATTATCGACCCGGTATAATGTGTAAATTTCAACCCTCAAATAAAATGCTTAGACCAGAGAAAATCTACGTGAAATAAAGATTCCAAATCCGCAAAAATCATCAAGAACCGTCAATCCAATGTCAAGTTATAGCATTTTAAAAAATTTTGCTACCCAAATTTTATGTTGAGTAGTGTGTACAAAGCCTAAGGGCCTTAATCCAAAACTGACAAAAACGTCTAGAGATATTGATGTTACCTTAGTAACGAACCATATTGCAACGACCAAAAAAATTTTTTTGCGGAAATTTCACTCGTACAAACTTTTTGATTTTTTGCCTGACCTCATTGATCACCCCGTATATAATAAACCTATGGTCCTACGATAAATATACGACATGCAGCTTAATCCGAAAAAAACTAGCTCCTAAAATTTGCAAGCCGCGTTCAAAAATTTGCATTCCTGTTAAAAATATTTAACTTTAAATTTTGCCTAAAAGTCTCTATGTGTAAGTTCGAGTGGCCAGCACTTTATATACTCATGTACACCATGTTAGATTAGCAATTTAATGTGAATGAATTAATTACCCACACAACACACATAGAACATACCAAAAGCCGATACCAAATGTTAATGATATTTTTTTTGAAAGCTAACGGTTAATTGTGATGTTTGATAATGCGATTATTATGTACATTTTTTGCATATAACAAATACCTGGTTAATTAATCTTAATTTAATTATTTAGAAGAAATTATTGAATCTCATTTAGGCATCTAACAAGAGTAATAACCTAATCAATTTTTAGAGTCAAAGAAATGTTAAGTAAAAGTAGGTAGTAGTTAAATAGGTGCTTTTGTTAACAACGTCAAACTTTTATCATTCGAGAGTAATCATCTTTAACCGTTGGCAATAAAATGTAATAAAATAAATCTTTTAGAAGCATATTTTATGGAACGTACCTATGCTATAATAGGTTTTAATGTTACAGTTTTATTAGCTGTTATCTTTCGCATCGATCTGCCGACATTGGGATGACTGGAGTAGCCTCTTGTATATGATGCTACTATTTGGGAAATGTAGACATTTAATGCATAAAATTATCCGTTTTAAGATATTTCATTAACTATTTATAAGAAACCCTATTCTTTAAGAACAATCTCATTTTAAATGATGTTAATAAATGCTCGAATATACAATAACCATTAAAGACCACACCACATTGCGATCAATGTATAAAATTATACAAGACGTTTCCAAATGAAGTAACATAAATTATATCAGTGAATCTGAAGGTCATAGGTAATAAGTTGATTTAATGAAATATACTTTAGTTCAATGTTCCAACCCTGTTGAGATATCCATAGGTTTCCAAGCTAACACGATTGGAAATTAATAAAAATGTTTATTAGATGTAAATCAGGAATGCAAAATCGAATTAAGTTTACAACGAGCCATCCAAAATAATAATAATAATAATAATCAAAGTTGGCCGAGTAAAAAAGATGTATTTCTATCTTAAATTTATAACCTTATTTAGTTGTCAAGGCTGTCTTATTATATGAAAGCCATGATTTGTTTTACAATTATTGTGACAGCCACTGGTCAAAAGTTCGACAACACCAAAGCTTTGTTTTGAGCTTCAACATAACCACTATTTCCACATCTCGTTCAGAGCCAAATCTGATGACATTTTTTTTTTCGGATAGCTCGATATTTGGTATCAGTACAAGAAAACAAGAAAATCTGCGACGCGAACTTGTTTTTCGAAATCCCATACTGTCATCTCGGATTCAAGAAAAAAATTTGGTGTACTTATAAAGATGTTTTCAAATATCACAGATTTATTAGATATTTTATATTGATTTAGTTTATTTTGTTCCTATTGATCATTAATATTCGATTGTGTTTCTCTGAAAACAGCAAATTATAGCAGTAATCAAGTAAGGAAACATTTGTTCTTATAGTTTCCGTCGCGTGATTTGAAGATATTAGCTACAGAATGATAACTCATAGGGAATATAAAATAAATATATTTATGAAATATATATATATGGGACGTTTCGTGTCAACTGGGGCACGTGAATGTCAAAAAATGTAAGCAACAAAAAAATTTAAAGGTGGCACTTTCTTCGTTGAAGCGTAAACTTTCAAATGCAACGTGGCCCTTGAAAAAAAAAACAAAATGGCGGCTCAATATGGTGGTCAGAATGATAAAATCCGAAGATTATATTAAAAAAATTTGATTGGGAAGCAAAATTGGGAAGTTACAAAAGATTGGGAAGTTACAAGTACTTCAAAATCCTGTAAAAAATTATTATTTAGTAACTAACTATTCCTGCAAACAATGTTTTGTATTATACCAATATGGCGGTCTCAATTTGGCGCGTAAAACGGAAAATTTAATGAATTTCAATAAAATCTCAGTTTAAAGGTCAGACCCATCATTTTCGACATATTTTGATGTGCTAAACACGGTGGCGAAATTTACTCTGGGCCTTTCGATTCGTCATAAAATGTCAATGTTGAGGGAAAATTACCCAAAAAAAAGAACCAAAATTGGTTTTTAGACTGTTTTTAACTAAGTATATCTCTTCTGACGAAAATAGTCTTAGGCGTCAAACCCCATACCTAAAAACTTACATAGCCTAAGGCGTCAAGTCCCAAACCTAACAACTTTAAACTTAACACAGGCTATAACGATCATAGCCCATAACTTTTTTATTTTTGTTTCCGCTCTTGGCAAATCAAACAAGGGTGTTGAAGTCAAAATATCATATTTTGTCAAGTGCAGAGGTTGATTTTTCTTTAAAGCACATTTTTTGAGCAAGTCTAAAAGAATTTTAAATTATTAAGAGTATTTAAAATTAGAACTATAGAGTATTTAAAATTAAAAATTTTACAGGACTTTGAAGTACTTGTAACTTAATTTTGCTTCCTAATCAAATTTTTTAAATATTATCTTCGGATTTTATCGTACTGACTACCATCTTGAGCCGCCATTTTTTTTTCCAGGGCCACGTTGCATTTGAAAGTTTACGCTTCAACGAAGAAAATGCCACCTTTAAATTTTTTTTTCGTTGCTTACATTTTTGGACATTCTTCAGGTGCCCCAGTTGACACGAAACGTCCCATATATATGAAATCTCAATGAAAATGTTCTCAAAAAATCTTGAGCATACTGCATTCTTTAATTTTTCCGAGAATCCTGAATTAAAGGTCAAAATGTGAGAATTATGGAAAGAAAACAAAGTCGCAATGCGGGTTTTTCGATTTTTCTAATATATCGCGACACTCGATTGTTTTTGTAAAAATTGCAGTTTTATAGCGAAGATCAAGAACGTAAATAAACTTTTGTTGTTACACTTTTTTTGCATGGTATTAATATTAGCTCTATAATGATAAATCAAAAATCCTATACATCACAAACATTTGAAATGCTTTTTTTACACTCTGGGTCAGTTTTTAGAGCATTTTAATGCAGGTTTCAACATTATAGTTAAGATACTTTATTAAGGTAGGTATATATACATATGTTACACATTCATTTCATGTCACTAAATTTATCAGGGAAAAATCCCTAGTAGGGGTAAATATGTCTATTTAAAAAAAGGAATAATATCAGCGGGCCATACTGAAAACAAATCATATATTTTTTGTTTCATAATGACGTGATGTGTTAGTGAGTTGTTGAGTGTAAGTATTATGTAGTATTATATTTGATATAATGGAATATAACTTTAACAAGGACAATACGCACCACTCAAAAAACTGTTTTCTAGTAAACGCTGTGCTTAATATGTAACATTACATATCTAATTTAAGAGTATAACAACTATCATTTATGAGGTACGTTAGTTTGTATATTTTTATTTTCGTTGAAATTCTACTTCAAATTCCTTTAAAATCCCTATAAGTTTAAAGGCAAAGAGAAATATAATTAAAAAAATGTATTAGTTTGTGTTACAATATATCGCTGCTAACGCCGTCTATGAAATTCAAACCGAAATATTTTAAACAAAAAAATTGTGCTGTTTGTGTTACAATAATATTTTGTTAGGCTAATTTAACCAAGTCAAAAAATTATATTGATAAAATGTTATTTGAACTTGAAAATTAGAAATATAAATACATAGGGTAAGAGGTTCGGTTGTGGGCATGGTTCGGTTGTGGACACCCCTGCGTATCTTTTGACAGAAAGCAGGTTAGGGTTTTTCTGACAAATGCCATTTGTGTATTATAGCAGCACGTTCTTTTTGTGCCGAATACCGAAGCGAACAGACACGTCTGCTTTGTGCTGTGAACAAATTTATTTTTCTGTGCTTGAAAATAATCATAAACATTTTTTAAACCTTCCTGATAGTGTTATAAATCGAAGTGAATCAATCGAGAAGGTTAGTCCAATGCTTATTTATTCAGTTTGTGATTCAATATCGATTGCAACCAATATGTTGACACCAATTTTTTTTTCACCACTTCTCATGATGGCTGCGAAATTCGGTTGTGAGCACCTGTTTTTTTTTTTTTTTTTGGTAATTTTCTAGTTTATTTCCCATAACTAAAGTGATTTAAAAAAAGTGTTCTGGGATAAGGTTAAATATAAAAAACCGCCCGGGTCCCCTTGGGGCCCCAGAAACGTTCGCAAAATGTACCTAAATTTTGTTTTTTTTGTAAGTTTAAAAAATTATAAACGATTTTTTTTTAAATGGTGGAATATCGTCGTTGATGGTGTTTTTATGCATTTCTCTATTTTTTTTAGCCATGTCATCCAAGGATACATTGAAAAAATCGTCCGGTATCGATTTTAATGTGCTGCTTGATGCCATTAAATGTTGTTCTGTGGATAAGCTATCCACAAAATCAACTGCCGCACCGTATGCGATTTCCCGAGCCACTCTTCAACGCTACGTGAAGAAAGTGGAAGAAAATTTCGAGGACATCGAAAAAATATATATTTGACGGAATCCGTTTAGTTCCTTCATTAGTAGTTAGCTAAGGTCTCTAGCTTTCCATAGATACCCATATGTCCGAATAATTTGGACTTATGAGTCAAAAACAAAAGGGTGCCCACAACCGAACCCTTTCCCCTACATTTATAAATTTAAATGTAGAGGGTTTTCAGATTTAGTAGAAAATCTTTGTAGATAGACTTTGTACTTACAAGTATAACATTCTGTGAAAATGTGTTATAACCTTTATTCCAATAATAATAAAAAAATATATAATATATCATAGAGTAAACAACCAAAGCTAAAAAATGAATAATTAAAGTAGAAACTTCATATCTATTTTGTACCAATATGCGTACGGTTAACAGAGGATTCTAAACCACTTACACCATTTACGCTATAATGTATCATTATTATCACACTTCTAATTTATTGCATAGACGTCTGGCGGTTTGCGGTTTGTAAGTGGTACAATTACAACTGTTTAAGCTGAAATTTTATGTTTTCCTTGTTAAATCGCCGGCTAAATGGAAATATTTATTGTCCTAGAACGATGTCAGGGAAGTGTAATCGTATCGCTTCTTTTAATTAATGGATAAACCAATCATAATTATACGTCATTTGCATTTGCTTGTTTCGGAAGTAGACTGGTAGCAGGAAGTTTGCGTTTTATATAATACGCGGTCTTTTACATTAGATTTCCAAGACATATTTTTGTCGGATTTATCATCAAGCTGTCTTTTTTTGTTTTCATTTAACTTTAGCAGTTAAATATTTTACAATAATTACGTTTAATCAGTTTGTCTTTGACCTTTCATCAAAAATCTATTATTAATCTAAGGCCAAAAAAATGAAAAACAAAAACAAACATTTTTTTTGTTGACATTGGAAATTCCTTACTCGCCTTTCCACATTGATGTGTGTAAATATTGTAAAAAAAATCTAATACACTAGGCGCAGAAAGTAAGGGATATAAAAAAAATCACAAATTTTTAGGTGATTTTCAAAAAGCTGTAAGAAAAACAAGGAAATTGAAGCTCTAAGTTTCTAGTTTTTGGATCTCGGAATGGAGTTTAACATTTTTTTAGTATCAGCAGTTTTTGAGTGATCATAAAATCATCGAAAATTTTTTTTTGAAATTTTTGTTTGTCTTTTAATAGGTCCACGGACCTCAAAGTTGTTCATCACAAATGTCTTTTTGATAATTTAATTCTCTTTAATTTGACCTGAGTTATCGCCGTTGAAAGCAAACATGTCAATCTAATGGCGGCACTTCACTTGGCGTAGCGTATTCGTATATTTGTTGTATTTGCCCAAAAACGGCGATGGGTAGAGAAGCTATTCGCTATATTTGCTTTATTTGTACAAATAACGAATAGCGCTAACAGCAAATACACGTTTCCGTCCACTTGTCGTCAAAAAAGCAAAAAAATATTTGCGGTAACTAACGCCACATTCGTCATGGTTTTAGTAACTTGTACTTATTATATTTAACATTTATTGGTAAGCATTCAGGTAATAAGTTCTGTCGCTGTCAACACGTCCGTCACTGTATTCACTGGTTCTGACAAACATATTTGGCATATTTGAGTATTTTTATATACACTCGAACCCCTCTTAATTCACCTTCGCTTAATTCACATCCTCTCTTATTTCACCACGTTTCCCCCTATTATGTCGCGAAACCGTCCCGGTTAAGTCGCCGCCTGTAAAAGTTTTCGAACTACGTTTGGAAATTGGATTCTCGCATGAATACAATTTTTATTGAAAAAAAATTATTGTGTAATACATTAAATATGGACACCTAACATTTAAAATAGGCTAGGTGTCTTTTAAAAATATTTAACCTTTAAAATATTCATTCAAGTGGAAAACTGAACTTTGTCACGCACGACTGGGTATAGTTACGTTTATTTTTTTGTTCAGTTGGCTCATTTTTCGTTATAACAAGTGCTGTGGTATATCTCTAAATATTTCTTTTTGCAGCTAAAACACGAAAAAGTTGACGTTATGATCGCGACTTAAGCGAGACTAAATTTCGCTACTTAACCGAGGTGATGATGCACGGATTTGGTGAATTAAGAGGGGTTCGAGTGTATGGTAAATATATAAATGGTTGGACAAATACAGCGATACTCAAACACAAATAATACGCTACGCCAAGTGAAGTGCCACCATAACTTATAATTGAATAATGAACGTATAGTTCGGTTCAAAAACGGTTTTGAAAAAAATTACTTTGCAGTTTTCAAAACCGTATGACTACCTTTACAAGTAGTAGATAGTGATTAGTTTGTTTTTTTGTGTTGTTGATTTAAAAAAAATCGAAAAGCAATTGTCGATTGAAAATAAGGTAAAAAATTGCATAATTAGGGATATTGACATAACTTTGCAAATCACGGGGGGGGGCGATCGCCCCCCCCCCCCCAAAGGGTCAAGTAAAAAAAAATACTCGGGGAATGGATTGCCGTTGTCTGTAGTGACTTTTTTTTTTGGCTTTTTGTTTTATCTGCAGCGATCCCCCCCCAAAGATAACTACTGGCTACGCCCTTGTATCACTAAGGATATTGACTGCAACTTTTCAGCCTGTAAGTACCCCAAAGAGATCCTGTTAGTTTCAAGGCGCTGCGGTTGATCTATCATAATGCTCTGAATGATTGAAATGATAGTTTTTGCTAAAAATCCATGTACGGATCGATTTTTATAATATACGTATATAACAATTTATGGAAAAAAAATTATTGAGACCTTTTAAAAGAGAAGCAAAATTTTCGAAATTTTTTTTGATGGTTTTCATATGATTAGTCAAAAACTGCTGAAGCTAAAAAATTTAAACTCAAGATCCAAAAAATTATATTCTTGGAGCTTCAATTTCCTTTTTTTCCTTTTCTCTGCGATCATTTTTCCCCAAGTTACAGCTATTTGAAAATCACCTAAAAATTTCGGATTTTTTTGCGCCTACTGTATGTTAAAGGTACATCGTTCTAGGGCTTTTACAAGCAAAATGTATAAAAAGATTACACGTACCATAAAGATCATGAAACTGACACAGAAAAGTCTCTAAAGTTGACGTTCAAAAAGCGTCTGACGTTCAAAAAGCATCTCCATGAAGTCTTACTATTTTTGTAAAAAAAAAGGACGTTTTCTAGTAGATTTTACTCAAAAACAGTGTGTTCTGTCCAAATTGAATTGTCACTAATTGTAACATATTATGTCACATCAAAAAACTGTTAAATTGTAAAAGTTAAATTCTCCACTCCATAGCATTTCACACACCTGGTATTACAGTTTCGCAATGATTGACATTAATTATTGTTAAGCCTCAAAAGTTTAATTAGCCTAGCCTAAAAATTGACCTAAAAAGTATATTTTTGTATATTATAAAAAGTATATTTTTGTATTTTATATTGCACAAAAATATATATTTGAAATATTTTGCATATTTTGTATTTGGGATATATGGTTCTAAAAAATGATTGGTCTTCTTAGCAGCTTGGATATTAAAAGAGGATAGCACTGAAGAATACGATAAAATAGATGTCATTTTATTTAAGAAGCTGAAACATGATCACCGAGAGAATGCCGTCAATGTCAATCACTAGTTCGACTACTTTGAGCGGAGCAGTATTCCATCATAATTTGCTTTTTATTGCTCTTAATTGACCGATTAAATTCTGGGAGGTACTTTTTGTATTGTGAGCATCATCTGAGGTGGTTATTTTTCAGAAATTAATCATATTTAATTTCATTATATACACAATTGTCTGAGACAATTAAAGTAATTTTAAATATTTTGCGTAACAAACAATATGACTCACAAAACAGAGCATTAAACAAGTGATTACGTTAACAGGTTTATTAAGATTTTAGGAAATAATAATGTGGCTTAAAGTAAATTAAATAGACGGTAGGTTGTAAAATAGTAAATTTCGATCCAATTCAACGTCGCAACTAGAGTAATTTTACATTTTTAAAAATGAGTATGTCGTATGTGTGTGTACAGAACATCATTGGCCGGTTATGAAAAACAACCAATTATACACTTGTCGTTCTAACGGCTAGCATAGGTGGTGAGAGGGTCGGTCTTATTTTCTCACTACCTTCGATACATACGTATCGTTGCGGTTGCTTTTTATCTGTCGTCTCACTTCTATTTATTCTTTTTCATAACTGGCTGATGTCTATGATGTACACGAACGATATAGTAAAGATTCATCCACAAAAACCGTCATCAAATCTGGCTATGATCGAGAGAGATGGAAATAGCGGTTATGTCTAATCTCAAAACGAAATTTGGTTGTTGTCAATTGTAAAACAAATCAATATTGTCAAACAAATAATGGCTCTCACGTAATGTGACAGGCTTGACAATAAGCAATTAATAAACACTTGACGATAGATATTAAGAAAGAAATACGTCTTTTTTTTTGATTGGCCAACTTTGATGAAGTTTTTTTTTATATGACTCGTTAACTATAATACACTTTCAACACAAATATCATAATTATTTTAATTATAATGTCTTCTTTTGGTTTTGGTGGAATTGAAATTAAATAGTAGATACTATGATTAGTGATATAAACAAACTATGGCATTTTCTAATGTATTTCCATTTTACATTTTTAAAAATGATTATCATCTTTGATATGCTATTTTGAATAATTACGAGAAAATAACGGTCCATTGCTACTCTTAACAGCTATTAGAGAGGTGCTTTAATTATAAAATTAAAATATTTAGTTAAAACTACAGTCTAATATATTAGTTTACCGTGTAGCAACATCTCTAAACTTGAATGTGTCTAAATTAGTATGTGAACAAAAAACTGTACTGCACTTTTTGTAACTGAATCGTGTTTGTGAGAAAATCTTTGATATATCTTTTAAAATTTTCAAAACTCCCTTGTGCCTCTTTCTACCAATATTTCCTCTAATAAAAAAAATGAACAATAAAAACTAAATTGCTATTAAAGGACGGTTGAGTTGGTTGATGTTAAAAAAAGGATCTATAGATAATATTTACATTGGTCATGTTCATCATTCATCAATCATCATACAGAGCGATATCTTAGCTATCAGTGATCATAAGAGATTAAAAATATAAATATACATATATGTATGTACCATATAACTACCGGCCACTGATCGCTTACCAACATGTCGATATAGAAATTTCAGAATATGCTGTGATACCTACAAATTGAATTTAAAGAAAAAGGTCGCTGTTTTTTAATTAGCACTACTTTTTTAAAGGAACACCTTGTATATTTGTATACACATAATGTAATATCGTTGTAAGCAGAACAATAAGTCGAATTCAACAAACATACAGGGACTTCCATTCTATTTAAAATAAAATTGTGTTCATTAAATAGCTGCTTATATTTTTGTTTCAATTGTTGCTTTGATAACATACTAGAATTTAAGAAAATTAAGTGGAAATTCTCACGAATCTACCCTGTATGTCAGTCAAAAAATTACATAAACAACTGAAAATCTTTTAACAGCCAAATCACAAAGCATTCGAAATTATGATTAATATTCATAGATATTTTTTTCGTGCAAATTTCTGAAATATAATTTGCCATAGATTGTCACAATGCTGATGATTTTTTAATTAATAAGTTTTACATAATCCATGTTTTTATTTTTAATCTTTTATAGGTACAAACTTCTTCATCCGGAATTTACCGATATAAATGGTCGCAGTGAAGCTACTACGGCTCGGCTAACCTTTTTTAATTTTTATTTTACAGAATAGTAAGATAAGATAAGATATGAAAACGATAATAAAAATTTCGAGTTTAAAATGTCAGGAACCCCGCTAAAGTAGTATTACCATATAATTTTATAGTAGTATTAGCACATAACATTTGTACGAATAATTAGAAATTGAAAATATTTTGAAAAAAAAATGCAAATTTCTTATGAAAATTGTGCATATTCTGGTTGCAATGACGTAAATACGAGTAGCTATTGATTGACAACATACCCATATTAATAAGGTACTTCTCCATTTAAAATCATAATAACTAAAAACATGTACGTGGTACCAAGATACACATACATATAAAAAAATTTAAATTAAAACAATGTTTAACTCACCTTTAAAATTTGATATCTTGTAATTAATTTGGCATTTTAGTTTCTATGAATTGAAATATCCAAAGTTTTCTTTATGAAACATTAGGAGTTGACAACACTGTTTTGTACTTAATCATTTAACACTTAATATTTCTTAAGAACTACAACTTGTTTATAACTATTTATCAGTTATTCATATTAAAACTATCAAACTTGACATTAAAAACTATCAATTGTGACACAATTGCAAAATAATCGTATCAAACCGGTTAGCTCTAGTACAAAAGATTGTATCATCAGCTGTTCGATTACACTACGTAAATCAATTGGAACCCCGAAGACTAAAAAGTAGTCAGAATTGTGGACTCGCCTAGATGAACTCATACCAGAAGGGGGTAATTCAGGGGGGAGAGAATATGAAAATTGAACTACACTACATTTTAAGTAATTTAAAACAATATTCAACTAGATCGAAACTATATTGACAATACGCAAAAATAATATTAGAAGAAGAAGAAGGAGTATTACATATACATAAATAGTTACGAAAAATAGAATATTTATATAAAGTGTGCGACATTAACGCTCTCTTTGTCGGTATAATCGTATTATAAATTTAAGAACTATTAATGTTGAAATACACATGACATTAATAACTACTTCAATAATTTTAATTATACGTTTAGCAATAGTAATAATGATTGCAATTATTGTTTTGTAACATTGTAGTTCTTAATCCGTTATCAGTGGATAATCATTAAGTATACAGGGTGTTTACGTTTATTTATGTGGACCATATACAAAGAAAAAATATCTATAGAAATTCATACAGCCTCAAAGGTCCTAAGTTAGGTACCGGTAAAATTAGAATGTAAAAATCAGTGTAAAAATATTAAATACTAACAATAAGTAAGTACAAAATTATGTGATAATCGATGCATATCATAGAATGCATTGAATTTACACATATTTATATAATTAATATTTTTTCACGAGAAATTACATATTTTACGTAATTTTACGCAATCAAACGTAGGTCTGTTATGGCCAACGTCATGTTATTTTTTTTACAAATATTTCTTTCTGTGTAATTATCATTTTACAAGATAACCGATTAATCTTTTTTCTTTAAACGGCATCGAAAACTGTTTCTTTTGCTACGGTCGGTTTTAAGATGGCCTGTTACGATTTTTTAATCCACTGAAGTTCAGTATGAGTATTTAGAGATTTTTTTATGAATCTATGGTGTTATCAAGACTCCTCAAAACCCCCATATGCGTCATTTGAACAAAAAAGATACGAGTTTCATACAAAGTTCATAAAGCATAGAATTTAAAAACCGCTAGATGAGCCTTAAATCGCTTATATTTAATTTTCGGCCTAATACTTCCCTTATGAGCGTATATTGCCAATAAGTGTGCAAATCTTTTTTTTAAGTTTTAGTATGGATAGAAGATTTGATTAGATTCATTTCATTGTATTTACAGATAAACTAAAAGCCATTTTTGAATGTAAGTCATTTTGGAACTATTACTGCGAAAATTTCAAAATCACTCCAATTTTCAGCATTGGGTCTGATATCTGTTTATTGAGTCTGCAAGTATTTTCAAAAATCATGTCTGCCATGGAAAATAAACAAAATAATGATTTCGTTACACTTGACAGTTCTGGTTTTAATAACCGTTGGCTGTTTCTGTAGAAATTATAGTACCTAATGAATTACCTTAGCTCTCATGAAAAAGTCTTTCCTTAAAAAATCTTATCTACAAAAAATGTAGTAGTTACAAAACAAAATATTTTTTTGTCTACTACAGTTCGGTAAAAATTAATTGATATTTATTAATTTCAGATACGGATGCAGATTTTAATTTAAAAAATGCTAAATGGTCAGAGCGAATTTCAGGGGTATACAAAAAACATAGCAAGCCATGAGTCTGCATCTTAAAAACGGTGGTAGGATAAAAAGAAGCAGTTTTCGATGCCCTTTAACACAAAAAAAGATTAATCGATTATCGAATCGAAAAATGGGGATTATATGGATATGCATATAAATAAACAACAGTACATACCATTTATATAGTTGTTTATAAAGCTTAGGAAACTTCATTATTGTTATTTGAAAAACTGGTCAAACATATTATACGTATGTATATCTATTTTCCTTCTATATTGATGGAGGGGAATTGGAACTTAATAAAACAAATTACAGTTTAAATATCCATTCGTCGTTTTCACCAGTCCTTTGTTTATGCGAATACATTTATCAAACCTTTTGCGCCACTTGTTTTACTTATTACGAAGCTAGGATATCCAATTTTGGCATGTTACAACTAGATGTATTTTTGTATAAAATACTGCAATTGGTAGACAAATTCATTCAATTGTTTTTTTTTAATACAGGGTGATTCAAAATTTGGGACCAAAAATGAATGGAAGATACGACATCAAAAATAAACCAAAAACGTATTTTTTTATTAAGCTCCAAGGACGTTCTTAAATGCAGCCCTCCAAAAAGGGGGCGGTGCGAACAAGATTTTTTTCAAATATTTTAAAACCCGCCGACTCGGGGTGGCTCAAATTTGGTACAGAAGTGCAACAAATAGTCCCAAACAATATGATGGGGCAAAATTTGATTGCCCCATACTGGGAGTTAATGGCAAAAGAAAAAAATGTACAAAAGTAATATGACATGTTTGTCATTCACGCCCTGTATGGGGTAATCAAATACTGGCCCCATCATATTGTTTAGGACTATTTATTGTACTTCTGTACCAAATTTGAGCCACGCCGAGTTGGTAGTGAAAATATTTAAAAAAAAAACTGGTTCGAAGCGTCCCCTTTTGGAGGGCTACAGTACTGTTAAGAACGACCTTGAAGCGAAATAAAAAATACGCGTCAGTGTATTTTTAATGTAGTATCTGCATTAATTTTTGGTCCCATATTTTTGGTCCCATGAATCATCCTGTATATATGGCCGTCTTCCTACTTTTATCAAGAATAATTCAACGATATAATAATGACCCTACATAATAAGCCTGTATGTACATTAAATATAGGGTGATTGATCAAAACCATTCGTTAAAAGTATTAGGGCTAGTAGAAATGACGTGAATATGAAAATCATAAATGATTTTTGAAAACTTTGACTCAAGCCAATAGGGCTATCGCATTTGATGAATATATTTTGGATTTGATTGGACGGAATTATATTTTTTTTATTGCATATTTAGACTAACCACGTTATTTTAGGTATATTTTTGTGAGATACCTGTCTTTTACCCTTTTTGAGTTATTTCAGGTTTTTTGAAATTTTGTACGTTAGCTCCACAAAATTTGAATCTATCTGTAGTGGACATTTTAGAGAATTAACTATCGGTATTAGCATTGTCGTTAGTAGAACCCTAAAGCTATACACGCTAATGAAAAATCAAACGATTTGTAAGAAGTTATAAGCCAATTAAAAAAAAGTTACCTATATAACTAATTAATAAATATAGGCAGTCCTAACATAACTATATTCATTAAAAATGTAATTCTACATTAAAATGTAAAATAAAATATGGAGCATTTAAAAGAAATGAGTTTGGATGCTTTAAAGTTGGGCTGAATGTTAGTTCTATTTTAAACACACTGTACATAATTGAGAAATAATAAAAACATCGCTGCATAGTTTTAGGATTCTACTAACGACATTGCCGATACTTAATTTTCTAAAATGAGTTTCAAAGGTTATGGCGCTAAACTCAAAATTGGGATAATAAAAAACTTGGAAATAACTCAAAATCGGAAAAAGATAGGTAGTATAGGGAAATCTAAAGAAAATATACCTAAAATAACGTGTAGAATCTAAATCTGGAATAAAATGGTACAGTACTTTTTTTGGTACAGAATTGCCTTGTACGTGTGAATAACTTTGCAGGGAGGGTCCTAATCGAAAAAGTTTATTTGAAAAACCCTCTTTTAAAACACTTGTAGGATACACCGTTTAAAAGTTTAACATAACTATGGGACACCATTACATTTGTGCAGCTCTTCAATTGACTGTAACTTCAATTGATTCTAACGTAAAATTTAAGGTCATAATGAAGTTGTAAGCAACTTCAAAAGCAAATTCAAAAAAAACCAATTCCCAAACAAGAAGATAAATGTTCTTGCTTTTTTTCCCCCCAACCGCGGAAAGGCAGACTGGTCGTGTTAAACAGATCATTTATGTATTACTAGCGACCCGCCCCGGCTTCGCACGGTTTACGACATCACATTAGAAACCTCTAAAATTATCAGTGTTTCTCTACTATATTATGCATGTATTATACATATAAACCTTCCTCTTGAATCACTCTATCTATTAAAAAAAAACCGCATCAAAATCCGTTGCGTAGTTTTAAAGATCTAAGCATACATAGGGACAGACAGCGGGAAGCGACTTTGTTTTATACTATGTTATGATTATGATATATGCACGCCCATGGAATCATAAAGTTGCACCGCTTTTTTAGTTCCCCAGGCGTATTTATCATTTTCAATTCAGAATAGAAGGACAAGTTGATGTTGAAGTTGATGCCGACTTCCGGTATAACCGGAAATGCAACCCTCTTGAAAATATTTTTATCAAGTCCACCATGGCGTATTAGCTTAAGCACAGATTTTCAAAAATCGGTCATTTCTACAAACCCCAATACTTTTAATTAATGGTTTCGATCAATTACCCTGTATAAAGAACACAGTTTCGTCAGCTACGCCTGCGTCGATATGTGCGATAATAAACGTATCTAGGTACTCTAAAAACTGTTTCAGTGATGATCACGCATTCAATGTCAGGAGTGCGAATACTCTCTTGAATGATTAATCTGATGATTTTAGATTTCTTTTCGCAAGTTAAAAGGTGACGTGCCGGTACACACTAAAATTCTGAAACAATGCATTATTCATTTGATACTATCGGCACTAGGTCATGTATAATATTTTCTTAGAACGAGTAATGTATGAGCAGAAGGATTTTCCGTACCGAACTCCCCTATCGGGATTAAGTCGATTATTTGGCTAGTCCATTTTGCAGAGCAACTTCATAAAATTCCATGAAAACAACTAGAAGCTGTTCCACAAAAGCGGAGAACAGGCGTTAATTGTTATTGATTAGAACTGGTTTGCTGGCAGATTTCTATCACACAGGATGTAGAAGTTAGATTGGTCAATGAATGGAGCATAATTTTAATGAAAAAAAGACCTTTTATATTGTCTAATAAATATATTTTACGTATTAAAATTAAATAATGGACATAATTTTTATGGACGTAAGACAAATATTTAATTGTGATAAATAATGGAAATGTATTTATGTCCGACCATGTTATAAAGGACTGTTTATGACATAGTTTTGAGGCAATAAAGTACCTTTTTTTATACTATAAAAAAAAAGTTCTTTTTATTTTACTACTATGTCAAATTTCGACGTTTTCAAATTAATATGTACAACTGTCAATGTCAACATAATACATTTTTCGCATAAAGTCAGATTTTGACGTTTTCAAATAAATATGTACAACAGTCATAAAAATATCAAAAATGTCATTGAATTAATTTTTTTCGTTAATAAGTCAATTTTAGCAGTCGAACATAAAGTTTTGTATGCAACTCGTCCATAATAAGGCTTTATTGAACTCGCCCTCTATATGGCCTTACTCGCTACTCTCGCTCGGCCATAAAACGGACTCGTTCAATAAAGCCTTGCATTATAGACTTGTTACATAAATAGCTATTTTTTTTAGCTATGCATTTAGTAACCAAAAATATATGTACATAGGGCTTTTCATTTTATTATGCAGCATGAAGCGGAAAAATTCCTCGTCCTTCGTCATTCGCATGTCAAAAACTACAGATCCGGACTTCGATCTAATTATATCTCGTTGGTATAATAATATTTAATGGCGAATGACGAAGAACAAGCGTGTCGGTTATACGAGGTGTGGCTATTAAATAACCGAACTGATGCTGTTATTAGCATGCTGTGAGCATGTCGCGACAAGCTTGAACAGAACTGTGTCTGGTGATACTTTCCCCACCCTGATCTCGCTGGACAAGCTAGTGGGTCGCTCAGTTTGACTGTAGCAGTCGTTTGAATCAGTCTACGCATCAGTGACGCATCGAAAATTGTTAAGTGTTCAGATGGAGCAACGGGTTAATCTCAAGTCTTGTTAAACCGGGGAAAACTTTTGCAGAAGCTTAAAGAAAATAACAGGAATTGACAAAGAATGTGTTTGCCAGATTTTGCACGAATCGTTCAACACGCGCAAAGTTTGCGCAAAAATTGTGCCAAAACTCCTCATACGCCAGTCAATAGAGCTCAAAAAGGGGTCAGTTTATGACACGATTGATACCTGAAATCCGACTACGGGATACTTTTAAGTTCAGTCCTTAGATGAAAACGTATATGATTTGGACTAGAAAATAGTTGCACTTTTTTTTAATAACAAATTAGTGAAAAAAAAAATGTTTTTTTTTTTGACTAATTTTTTTTTCACTAATTTTTAAACAACAGGTTTTTCAATTTTTTGCAAATAGAAGAAAAGCTATTGAAGCAATCACATCGCATCCAAAGTTGTAGATAATTCAAAAACCTTTAACATGAAAAAAAAAATCAAGTCAATCGGTGCATTTTTCGTTGAGAAAATTCGGAAAAACCGCGAAAAATGACCTTTTCTTAATAAATTCGTAATTAGAGTATTTTTGCATTAGAAGAGTCAATCTTGTGGGAAAATGTAGGTAATATCACGGAGAATTAGTGCGCAGAAACTGGATTATGTCGAATGAATAGTTTTTGCACAATAGTCGAACAAAGTTTTTTACATCGTATTTTGAATATATTCCATAACACGTCGAGCGATAGCTTAAATAACATTTTCGACGGATTCAGAAACTACAGAGTGTAAACTACAATTCGTCCCTTTACTTTGTTTCATTTAAATGCCATTAAATTGGTGTAAAACGCCTCTGAACACCGCGCAAAATGTTCGGCGGCGCGCTAAGAGCCGAGCTAGGTATAGTGGGCGGGGGAACGAGGGGAAGCAGCGGCAGCGGCCAGCAAATTTCGCGCGGTGTTCAGAGGCGTTTTACACCAATTTAATGACATTTAAATGAATGATTTCTGAAACACCCTGTAGAGGAATGCCAACGTCGTTTTTACTGACCGATGGTGGTTTATGGTGCGAACATTTTTGGTAGGAAACTTTTTTTGAAAATACTAATAGTTTCGATTCTGCGGGCCTGTTTCCAACTTTTTGGGACACACTGTATATTTTTGAATTATCCTGTATATTGACCAGTAAAATACACTATGGCGCTACCTTCGCGATATCGTCCTTTAGTGCATTTTAATGATATCAGATATATTTCAGAGGTCCAACAGGGTCGATAACTGCTAAATGCCCATTCCAAAACATTCATTCCAGATACAGTAAAACCGTTAAATCGAGAAATACTCCTCGTTTCTCGCTGTCAAACATGTCACACATCTACTAAAATCGAATCCGGATCTGTGGCTTTTGACGTGTAAAGCTAAGAGCGAGGAATCTTTTTCGCTTCATATAAGCTTAGCGGTTTTACAGGTAAGCTAGTCGACGCCTTTGGAAGTGAAATGAGAGTTTAATACTTTAGTGATGACAGCCTATTAGTTAGTAAAAGAAAAGTTGCACCAGCAGCCTTAAAAATTAATATGAATACAGAAACAGCAAAAAAATTGAGAACCACTTAAGAATTTTTAAAATATATTAGGAGCAATAATAATAAAGACGTCATTATCATTATTGAATCATTAGTGTAGCCTATAAAACGCAGGACAATAATTTACAATTTTCAAATATAGGCTTAAAATAGAAAATTCCACAAAACATTGCAATTTTAATGTAACCTCCATTTTTTGCTTGCCAGTGTATTGTGCGAGTATAAGCGAGATCATAAATCTAAGGAAGTTCTAACTTACTCAGGTTTTGGAGCGACAAAATCACTTATTTGTATTCTTAGTCAGTTTAGTTTAATGTGCATTATTTAATACTATTAATTAAGTAACACAGTCGTGAATTCTTTACACGGCACTTTTTAACTACATTGTCAAACTGACATTCTGTCAATCAAAATCACATAAGTAATATTAGATGTTGTTCATTCACGGAAACATTATTAGTAAAGGATTCAACTTTTCTAAGCGTTGGAGTAATTAAGTGTCCCAGTGGTATAACAATGTGGAAAATGAATACAGTTCGAACAGCGTCCCCTTTGCTTTTATTAAAATAAGAAAATAATAAACATATCACACAGTTTCCCAAAGAGTACCACCATGTAGGAAGAAAATATTTTTAAGTGAAAACTGATTTCAGAAAAATATTAGAAAAAACAAAAAAAATCCAATAAAATAGAGAGTCCAAGCCATCTTGGTACCTATCAAATTTGAGATTGATATCTTAATAAATGAAATTATTAAAAAAAACAAAGAAAAAATCAAAATTTTCAAATTTCCGTCAATACCTTAAAAATGGTCCGAATTTCTGCAATACACATAATTCCTTAAGTTTTATATGCATGTAAGTATGCATGAAACTACCAAAAATAAAGCAAAAAAGTATATTATAACGAGCCGTTAAAAAAATCGTCAGCAAATCTGGCTATGAACGAGAGAAATGGAAATAGCGATTATGTTGAAGCTGGACGCGAAACTTTGTTGTCAAACATTTGAAGTGGCTATCACAAATAGCATTATAAATAATGGAATTCATTTTTAATGAAGACGAGAGGTGTGTTTCACTTGAAATATACTTTAGCAATGGCAGAAACGCCATTTCCAAACGCAGTTACTCATTTCGACCATTTTAGCCGGTCAGTTTCCTAAATTTGTACTGGCAAACTGGAAGCGTGAATCGAAAACAAGGAAGTGAGAAACCCAGAGTAAGGACAGAATAAAACGTCGAAATGTTTAGGCAAGTGATAACGGACAATCCAAGAACATCATTTATACATCTGAGCCAACAAGTGAATCTGCCCTATAAAACGTGTTACCGAATTTTGAAAAATGATTTGAAGCTTCATCTGTATCGTCTGCAATCCACACATGAAATTCTCAAAGCGGACGAACCTCTAAGAATACAGTTCTGCCAATGGCTTAGAAACCATTTTAACAATAATGATGCTGTCTTAAAAAAAGTGTTTTTCGATAATAATTGTTTTATTATTCTGCTATTGTTATTTAGTTATTTTATTAGCGAGTTTTATTTAACAAAATATGCCATGATGTGGCGAATGGGGTGGCATTGTGCTCAGAATGGTATTTTAAATCAAGACATGAAAAAAAAACATGAAATGCCCCGGAAGTTGGGCTCAGGTTATATGGGAAGTAAATAAAAATGACTACAGTACCAATATCCCAGAGATGTGGGAGATACACACAAACAATAACAGACGGTACTTCTCGAAGCGTTCACGGCTACAGCTACCAAATAAATGATCATAATTTTGTCTACTGCAGCCAAGGGCAAAGTTATTGTTGCTGCAATGTATGTCAATAAATGCAAACTGATGTCTCATGAACAATTTTATTTTTTTTTATTTTATCTCAGAAAATAAAAAAGTTTTGGTCATGATCAAAATTTCAGTTTTGCTAATATTAAATGGTACACAAAATTGCGGAAATAACTTACTTCACAAACAATATCTACAACCTACTTTTGCAACTTTTTGACTGCGGTTTAAGAAGTGTTATATAATCGTGGTTAAATATGGTTAAGGTATATCACAACAACTACTTTTTTCCTCTAGCAAGTTAAACATATTGATTCTTTGGGTTATTTATATTTTACTTCTGTTAAAAGCTCACTTCATAAACATTGACAAATATAATTTAGTCATTATTTATACGAGTTTCCAAAGTCACACTTTTCCACTACACACCAAAATACTTCTTTGTACACAGCGCGTGCGTTTCGGCAACCGTCCTCAGAACATGATTAAAATATGGCTGCCGAAACTCGCATGTTGAAGGCAAAAAATTGTTTTGGTGAAAAGAAAAGTGTTCATATGTGAAAGTTGTGCATACCTAGTCATTAGCAAATTAATTCGTTATCTGTTAAATTTAGATCCACTATTTCTGTTGAATAGTGGTGCAAAAATAAAGTGATTTTTACTGGCACTACTAGGTTAACGAAGGAGTAAGGCAATAAGATATGTTGGTGGCTATTTTTAGCAATACTTTGGTCTGAAAAAGCATAAATAACAGCAACAAATTGCTTTTCCCGGCTAGCATAATTTTATTCTTCTAAAGCTAATTCCGACAGAACTAATTGTAAAATCTTAATGATGTTTTCTGTACCATAACTACACTAAAATTGTAACAGAAAAAAATGTCGTCTGTCCGTACATGGTAATAGATCCGTCGTTTAAGTCTGCACCAGAAACAAAGAAAAACATTTCGTTACGCGCTAGATGAACTAAACCGACAAATTCTTCGATTTATTAATTGGGACAAAACTACAGTTATCCGTATTTCTGTAAAGTGAGATGGCTAATTTTGTACTCAGTAAGTTAATCAGCTTGATGTTCTACTTAAAAAGACAGTGCTCATATATTTCCTTTGCGCATTCAAGGAACAGAAACAGTTCCGGTTTCTGATTCACTACGTAAAACCAATGAGTAGTTTTTTACCGTTAATATTTGATTTGTCATCCCTTACAGGGTAGAGAAATGACAGAAAAATGAAACGTCAGAGATGAGGTTAGAGATCTTTCTTTAATGTTGTAGGTATCTAATTGTAATAAAACTCTCAAGTGGCGACCCTTGTTATTATACAAAACTTTGGATTACTGTTAAAAGAGCATATCAAAAGCTTAAGATTATAATTCATTCTACAATCTTCTTGGTGTCCAACCGATTTAAATCAATTTGTTTACCATTGTGTCCAAAGACAATATCTTATCTACTGATATATTATCTTATCTTGAAATTTATTTATGATCAGACAATTTTTCTCTATCCAAATGCAAAGCTATCTACGATGCAAAATTAAAAAATGATTTTTTTAAAATTAACATTTGGATTTTTCTTTATGAAAAAAATATTGTATTAATAAGAGTTATTGAGATATGTACATATATCTTAAAAACCTGTTCGAATCTAAGATTTGGTACAATTTAAAGAAATTAACAGTTTTGGAAAAAATCAGCCCCGTCAACAGAATGAATGAAGAAATATCGATAGAACAATAGAATAATTTTGCGAACAAAGTGGGGCAAGACAATTTAAAATATCAGTCGTATATAAACTATTTCATATAATTTGTGTTTAAAGTCACTTTTTGACTCATTTGATTGATGAGAAAGGCACATATTCGTATAATTTATTTTACATCAAACTCGATACATCAAACTCAAAAATTTCGAAGTTCAATATATCAATCTAAGTTTTGTATTTAGTTTTTTATATAGTTTTGAACAATTTTTATTTAAAACAGTTTGTGACTTATGTTTTTGGAGACTACTTCATTCCAAATCGATTAAAAATAAAAAAAAGTTGCAGGTATGTTACAGTTTTAAATGAGACACTCTGTATGTACAAACGTGTACAAACAAATAAGAAAATTACTATAAGTTTATATCAGTACACTTAAAATGTAGCATCTAGAAGCAGCATTAGAATGTAGCATTTAACTAAATATTTTTCAGTGGTTTTCTTAATTTTCTTAAAAATACATTCAATAGATATTAAAAAAAAAAGCAATGTATGGAAATTTACAGGCGTAACATTTAAATTTCACCATCCAATAATTAACAGAAATCCACAAATCAGCATGTCGCACAAATACTTTATTTTGGAGCGGTAAAGCGGTCATCCCCAGAGCACTTCACTCTCGGTAACTCAGTTATGCTAAAGAATAAAGGCAATAATTTCCAGTGGTTCATCATCAGAAACCACAGATCTGGATTGGGACTTTATTAGGTATACTTTATCACGTATACTCTACTCCGCCAAAGTATAAGTCAACGCGTTCCAGTGGCTCTGACAAGATCAATAATCAGCAAATATCGTTTCAGGAACTAAGTAGACAATTTAGTTCATTGTTATTCGTCGTCGGATATATTGCACTGACGAAACACAATATCGACAAAACAACAATCTGCAATAATTACCATTCTTCTTAGCTTAATGGACTTCTGTCAGTGGTGTGTTCCGGGAAGGACATCTAGTGCTTGGCTGACCTTATCAGACCCAACGGAACACGTCAAGTGCCATTTAGAGGTCAATCCTACATCTTACTGTTGTATTTTCGTGGCCGATACTATGGTATTTTCGTGGAGAAAACAAGCCGATACTCTCATATATTGTTATTTGTTGTCAGATATGTATATGAAAGGTCGAAATTCAGATCTCTTGTTTCTGATAACAAATGAAAGTGAACGGGAATTATTCTCATTCCATTTTATGTTATATTATAAATAGTTTCTAACTAAGGGAATGAATTTCAAATGAATGAAAAAAAGTCAAATTTAAAGAAACCTCCACCAAGAAAAATTACCCTGGTTTATTTTCCGATTCCAGACGACAGGACAGACCAATTTGGGGACCGAATAGAACCATATCAAGGATCGAATTGGACCGAAGACCGTTTCAGACCGGATCAAATGAATAGATTTCCTCGCGGATCGACCAACTAACTGATTCATCACTGAACAGGCGTACTGCTCTATAGGAAGACAGACACTAAACCTACTGCACTTGGATGTGGAAGTAAAATTCTTAGTATAAATCAGTAATACCCACTATTTTATTCCACTTTCCGATTATCCTTCATTCGACTTGGTGCATGTAAGTAGCAGTTGATAAATGAAGAAGATGAGGAACGTTACCTTTCTGATATTTGTTTCTCTTTTGCAGAACTTCATCTATTTGATTATATTTCACTATCGATCATCGAAAAAAAATCCATGTAATAATATAACGTGCATAACAGAAATTACTGATACCACAGTGATAAATGTGAATGACAAAAATAAGAACCTTAAATCAACAATTTTCTCCCAAATATTTTTATATATCCAGAAAATTTGTATAAAATAAATGAATTCATGAGACTAAATTAATATATTTCTAAAAAATTTGAGGGTAATTTATTTTTGAGGAAATTATTTTATTCCAAACAGCATGCTTTGGTATAGAAAAGGTAAGTAATTTTCCAAAGCACCAAACTAAAAGAGAAATTGGTAAGAAGAACACATGAATTAATAGGAAAAATATTAACCTGAAGTGTTTATATGGTGTTGTACAATATGGTCATATTGAACTATGGATTGATACAATATTTGGCAGATATGGTGAAAGTGCCACCAAACTGTGTAACATGCTTAGACGTTGAAAATAATGAAAAAACGGATTATGTTACGTTGAATATTTATAGTAATTATGTAAGTCGCATATGTTTGAAGTGGATACTTATACTTCGTCTTTTAATAGGATTTGCAAAATGGTGTGTATTGCTCTTCTAAAGAGTTACTTTGCGTTCTCAAAAAAAAACAATGCAAGAAAATCCTGCGTCATAGTTAGGTTCGTAATTGCTGAAATGCAAAAAAAGCCCGCAAAGCGGCTCGCAAAAAAGTAAAAGAATTCTAATACTCTACGTTTTAACACCAAGTTTGATGTACTAGTCAAAAAAAAAGTGAAACAAAACAAGTGCCTAAATTTTACTAAACGATGATAATTGTACGTACAGTTTTATGTTCGGTAAATTTACGCAATTCATGGTTACCTCTACTAAACGAAGACGCAAAAAAGGGATACTTGAAAATAACATAATAAATAATAGGCAAAATCAGAGCTACAAACCTTTTTGGCAAGTAACGTGAATGAGAGTAGAAAATTCGTTCCGTTCAATCTTGACGTTTACCTACCTCGAAAATTTGTGGAAAATGGGAGCCATCGTGTTGTTTATATTTTTTAAGAGCAGTATTAGTTATACAGTGTGATTTAAAATTAAACCGACACATAATAGGGACGTGTAGACTCAGCCGAAAATAAGATTATTTAACGCAAGTCACCTCTAGCTGCTCTCCCAAAGAAATTGCGGGGTGGGTCATACATAATAGATAGTGAAACATAGTGAAACAGTAAATTTATCGGGCCGAAATAATGTTATTTAGCTAAACTTACCTTAGTCCAACTGTTGATGATAACCAAGATACAGAGTGGACGTTTTAATTTAGTTAAGTAGCAATTTTTCTCTATAGTTTCTGAACAAATGCGCGAGATAATGAAGCGATATTCGATATTCTGGGGTTTCCTTAGGTGAGTTTAAATTAGTTCATTAGTTCATTAGTTTTAATATCACAAATAGGCGGCGCGGCGCCACTTAAGTTTCATGATGCTTATTTAAAATTGCATAACTTTTGCAAATCAAACGGTTTGGGGATATTGTCTTTTTTTTTCTAGTGTAGTATTTTCTTCTGTTTATCTTTTTTTTTAGTAGTGTATATAACTTTATATAACTATATACTCGTATAACTTTAATGGTCTATATCTCCTTGGGGGGCTGCGTCTTGCTATAGAGGTGAGTTGCGTTAAATTAACATATTTTGAGGTGACTTACAAGCTCTGTGTGAGTTTATTTCTGAATTACCCTAGGAGTGTTAAACAATCAACTGCGAGTGAAAATTTACGCATTTTTTTTTTTTTAATGGAACACCAATCTTTTTTGTAAAAACGTAATATCTCATTTTTTTTCTGAATTCAGCACTATAAAATGCTCACTAGGAAATATTTATTTTATTTTTATTTATTTATTTATTGCTTCTATCTTGGATGGCAAAAGTAACGGTTCTTGCGGTTCGGAACCTGTTCCGGAGCGGTTCCACCAGTAGAGAACCGCTTCCAAAAGTGGAACCGGTTCCGTCCCGGAACCGTTTTTTAGAGTACAAGAACCGTTTGCTTTGGAAGCGGTTCCGCTGTTTCGGGAATTTTGGAACCGGTTCCAAAACCGCTCCTTTTCTAAACGATAATGGGATGATTTCGTAAGAACCAGTACGAATACCGGTTCCGTACCGGTTCCTGGGGTATTTTTTCTTCTTATTGGATTAAGCATTAGGGGCTGTCAGTAAATTACGTTACACTATGTACTGTAGAACACATTTTAACCTCCCTCCCCTCTCACGTAATAGGATATTATATCAAAAAGCGATATACCCGGGAGAACGCTATATTCGGGAAGCGTTATGTCCGAGTTTTACTGTACTTACAAAAAATAGGAGAAAATATCGAATATATTATCTGGGCCAAGTATGGTCACATTTTTGGCACAAAAAATCAATTAAATTAAGGAGCTTCAGAGTGGTTTTTTCTACTCCGAAATATTTAACGTTACAATTCGGGCATCCGTTGATCAGATGAAGCAAACTAAAAGTCATTTAGTTGATTATAATTTTTATTAATTATCACTTTTATGTTCAATATCGAACGTGGAATATGGAAATAAAAATATTAACATAATCAAAAATACTAACAAAAATAAACAATAATTATTTTAGGATCACAACAATCCAAAACGTTACACAACCAACCTAGAGGGATGCGCACACTTTCGGTACGATTGTGATCTCTAAGGAAGGGAAAACTAACTATTCATGGCGTAATTTACGTCTCACCCCTAAACGGTGCAATCTTCTCAAAATCTAACCAAATTTTGACTGGCGATCAAAATGATTCGTTTATTCCTTCATAAAAAGCATGTTTAACCTTACAAAAGGAGTTCTTTAATATCACCGGGTACTGCGTTTCGACCGACAACAACGACGTGTGTGTGCAGATTTTGAAGCCGCAATTAAGTTTAACCAGTGTACTCCATTAAGAACTTTCTGTAATTTTTTTTAAAACCTCATTTCGCGATCCCTGATCCCTGATTCTGCCGATATAGCCGTTAGTCTAATAATATCGCCTCTTCTTAAAATTCTGTATTATAAATTGCACAAAGAACCGGTTCCTATCTAAGAACCGCTTCCAGAACCGGTTCCCAACGAGAACCGGTAAAATATTTTTTTGGACCGGTTCCATCTTTTTTAAAAACGGGAACGCTTCCATTACCGCACAAAAAATGTTAACCGGTCCTGATTCCAGAACCGCTTCCAAAATAAAACCCCGGAACCGCTCTTGGAAGCGGTTCCCTTTTGTAACAAAGTGGAAGCGGTTCTGGAAGCGGAACCGTACCGCTTTTGAAGAACCGGTTCTGTTGCCATCCCTGGCTTCTATTGATATAAAAATCAAACAGCAATAGTTCCATTAAATAAACAAACTAAAAAAGTACGGTGGTTATGTTATTACAAACAAAACTGTACCACAAATACAAAGAAAAAAAAACTAAAAAAAAATTGTGTTATACATTAAATAATAATAATAATAATGAGTATGATAATAGCACTTAATATATAAAGTTAACTTAATACATGTCGATGAGAATAGGAATTATGATTACAAAGATAAAGAAAAAGTGACGCAAAAAAAAGGAAATAATTCTTAGGAAATAAGTGGTATCGTATGGAGTATGTACGTAGTTACTACATTTAACAATATCTCTCAAAATTATTAAGAGAAGCACTAATTTATTTCCCCTAATAGGTAATTTATTCAAATCTTTCTAAATCCATTTTTGAACAGGAAAATTCGTTCAAAAACAAATTATATTGGTGCAGGCGAAAAAAAAATATCCATAAAATATCCATAAATCCATAAATACATATATATTTTGTTGAAGTTTAAGCATAGGCAAAAAAGTTTGTTTTAATAAGTTTTAACAAGAAGTAGTGGTACATAATGCAGCGGCCGATTCCTCAGGCTAAAATAATGTGAATTAACTCAACTTACCTTAGTCCAATCGATGAAGGTAACCAAGCTGCAGAGTGTCAAAGTTTTCATTTTGTTGTCTAGTCCATATCTGAATAAATTGAAATAACGGCACGAAACGAGCCTCGGAGCCACGAGATTAGGAGATATTGAGATTATTTGAGATTATTTGAGAAATTTAAATATTTAAATTCGCTCATAGTTCACTAATAGAGGGCGCCACGTATAGCAGAACGTGCTATTTAAAAAAAAAACGAATAATCGTTGCGGCTTATGATATCCATTCAACAATTTACAAAATCAATTCTCCGTTTTACGTGAAAACTGTATACACACTTGAAGTTGGTAAGAGACCCAATCGTTTTCGAGAAAATTGCACTTGATTCTGGTACAACTAAATATATGTATTTAACTTTTGCTTCTGTCAAACATTGCAATGTGTTGTCTATCAACATCCTGAGAGTTTTGTACAGATATTTTAAATGTTCAATTCAAACACATTTTTTTTTAAATTGAGAGATGCGAGATATGATATACTTACGTATATATGCGAGAAAACATTAAGGGGTTCAGCAAAAAAAGACTCGTTAAGAATTATGGCTGCGAATCAGATACATGTTAGAATGTTGAGATGTTGACAGCCAACATAACCATGTTTGACAGAAGAAGTTGCAAAGCGCCATTCATTACTTATGTGTATTTAATCAATTCAGTTCAAACTACTTTCAAAAAAACGAAGATTTTTTAATAAAATGTACTGGCTTAATTTAATCGGGAATTTCAAATCCTATTATCTCAAAAACGATCACTCTTACCGATTTCAACTTTAGTTATACAGGCGTCCTCTACTAGTGATATGAACACTATAAGCTAATTCAAATTCCTCACATAAAAAACATATCTCTAGTTTCGAACCGTTATCTCAAAAACTCGAAAACAAAATTAAAACTTCGACACCCTGTATTTTAGTTCATCAATCGGACTAATATATCTTTAGCTAATCGGATTATTTTGACCTCGGGAATTTGCTGTTGGACTATATACCATTGCTTATGAATCACCCTGTATACATAAAAAATGTGAATAATTACTTAGGTTTGTATGAAGTAGGTAATCTAATGTCTAAAAGAACTGTAAAAACTGTACTACAAAAATAAAATTAAGTAGGTCACAGCAATTTTGACTAAGGTTTATAATTTTAAATAACTTAAAAATCAACTTTAATAGGTATTATTGAATATTTTCAAAAACACTGTAATATACTTTAATAAATAAAATAAGTTTTGCATTTAATTTGTATATGAAAAGATCGTGATATATTCACCTCTAGAGGTAATAACTTTGCACTACAACTTTAATCAAGACACCATTACAACTTTTACTTCTAACACTTCCATCTTCAAATTACAAGTAACTGACATTATGTGGAACTTGTATGTTTATACACCATTAGAATGATATAGAACTTTCACGAACTGTTTACTTATCTAAAAAATAATTCTAGAAAACTCCCAGACTAGAATGTTCCATTACCACAATGAAAACTGAAATACATATATCTGGTGAATTTAATTTTCCATGTTAATTGCTATGGATATGTCTAACTCTTTACATTAACATTTACATATTTAAGTTTTGAAAGTTTACTGAGATTGGAGTACATTACTTGTTATAATATAAAATGCAGTATAACTCATATATTGCATATTAGGCAATGTACAAATGGAGTAATCTTGAATTATTTTATTATAAAAACTATACCCTAGGTACCTAGGTACCTACGTTTCATAGGAATTGAAGCAGTTAGTGTTATCCACCGTAGTGTGACGAAATATGATATTGGTACGTGATAACTTTTAGAAACACTTATTGATTCAGATTTAGATAAGAGTTCGCTAGAAACGAACATATGAAATAAGATGGCTGAAACACATAGTGAAATATTAAGTATAGGGTGAGCCATCAGATGGTTTCTTTTTAAAATTGCTATTAGAACTACATCGTTGAATATTTTTAAATGATTATTGCTTTATTCAAGAAAGTATGCCTTCCCATTACTTATGAAAAACAAGTTCAGTTAAATGGCCGCCGCGGCTGGCTTGGCAGTATTTCATTTTTTTCACCCAGTTTTGCAGTACATTTTCGATTATTTGTGGCTCTATTGCACGAGTAACTCGATTGATGTTTTCCTTCAGTGCGTCAATTGTTTGTGGATCGTTGGAGTAACAACGATCGTTAACATGTCTCCGTAAAAAAATAGTCCAACGGTGTTAAATCGCAGCTGCCCAATGGCCAATTAATGTCTCCAAAATGGCTGATAACACGGTTACTGAATTTAGTGTGCAAAAGATCGATTGTTTCACGGCTTATGTGACACATTGCTCCATCCTGCTGGAACCAAAGCTCGTCCAAGTCCAAAGCGTCCAATCACGGCCTCAAAAAATCAGTTACATGTCTCTGCAGTCAATTTACTGTAACGCTGTTATCTTCATTTTAAAAGAAGTACGGACCAATGCTGCCACCACTCCAAAACCCACACCAAACAGTCACTCTTGCAGGATGCATTGGCTTCTTTATGACTACGTGTGGATCTTCGAAACCTCAGATCCTACAGTTCTGTTTATTAACATGTCCTCCAAGATGAGAATGCGCTTCGTCCGAAAAAATGATTTTGCTATTGAAATCGACCTTATTTTCAAACTCCGCACAGAAGTCCACACGGAGAAGCGATAACGAAGAGGATGATCATTTTCCTTTACCTCTTGAGTATGTTGAAACTTGTAACCAAATAATCCGAGATATTTATGCAATATTCTCTTCAGAGAAGTGCGACTGACATTAAGTTGTTTTGCTCTGTGACGAGTTGTGGTTCTTGGGTTTTCACGCACACTATGGGCAACAACAGCAATTCTTTCAGCTGTGCGCACCGGACGAGCACGTGGATGACTTCTGTTATCCATAAGCATGCCAGTTTCACGACTTTCCTTAAGAACTTTCTTTGACGCAGCTTCATTTCCAAAAATTGTTATCAATTTTCTCACTGTTTTTGCCACACAGCATTCACTTTGAACATATTTTTTCAATATTTCCCAACGTTGTTCAGGCGTAAAACGATCAATTTCTTACAGCGGAGGTTAGTTGTTGGTGCATCGTAGTAGCAAGTTTGCGCGCTTAACTTTCGAATATAGCTTACTACTCTAGATATAAGAAACAAATTTTAATCATACTTACTATTCTATGGAAGGATGATGGAATAACAGCTGTTGCCTGAAACAAAGAAGATAATATGTAAGAAAAATGTTTTGGTATACACATACTTAAAATTTTTTTAAATAGACTGTAGATTAGATAAACTAATTTGATTTTAAGATTTTGTTTGCAATGTAAGATGCACAAAAATGTTACGATTATTTATCACAGAATTACCTATGTAGTTGTGCAAACACATACAATACAAACCATAATATGTGAAATATGAAAATATGGAATTTTTTTCGCCTCAATTTTTTCCTAATATTTTTGATTAAGTGAAAATAGTGAAATAACCATTTGCAAGCCGATCGCAAATCTAATCACTTAGTATTTTCAAAAGTGAAGTCTACTTCAAAACATTTGACACAAATTAAGTAATTTCTAATGAAAGAAAAAAATACAATTCGAGTTTTTGTTTTATTTATTTTTTTTTATCAACAACCTTTTATTTTCAAAAGCAATTCTCTAGAATTTTTTTGTTATGTGAGAACTTTTCCACTTTCCGCTGAACCGTATATACTCGTATACAGCGAGATCGCAAAGTTTGTAATAAACTCAAAATTTCAGTTTGCAAAAGTTTTTCCAAAAAATTCTCAAAGAGAACAGTAAATAGTCCTAGTGCGGAATCCGTTAAAAATGTACAGTTGTCATTAAAAACGAAACACAAGATAATACACATAACAATTTTTGAAAAATGTTTCTTTTTTGAAAAACAAACTCGACGTAACCCACCATTGGTCAGTTTTTTGTAAAATCGGATTTCCTCTAAACTTTAAGAGACCTCATCGTATGTTTTTTTAGCACATGCGTATTGTTATTTTTGTGAATAGGAAAACATCTGCAAATATTGTTTTGTCAGCTAGCAGACCTATCTCTTCTAGAGAGATTTTTCCCTTTAATTAGTGTCCTGCATAACAGCGACACCTTCAACTTGCAATGAAAAGTACAGAAAATATAAGCTGTTAAAGCCATTAAAAATTTACATCGTCATAATTGTTATAAATACCTTGAACGACTTAATCCCAAATATTATGTTAAGAAGATGAACGTGCAAGTTATAATAACTGCAATGTTTATACTTATAATTATACTTTATAATATAACAACTTTTATATTATACACTATACAGTTATGCTCAAATGTATTAGACACCATACATTTTCTAAAGTTCTTATTCCAAGAAAAGATACTCATTAAAACTGTGTGAAGAAAACAACATTTTGTTTTAAATTTTAGTATTGGGTATAACCACCGCGTGCTAAAATAACAGCCCTTACACGTTACGGCATACTAGCCACTAAATTGTAACATTGATTACGGGTAATGTGTTCCCACTCTTGCAATATTTTTTTCTTGTAGCTGTTTTCTGGATTTACATTTGTACTGCGCAACTTTTTATTTTAATATCTGCCGCAAGTTCTCGATTGGAGATAAATCGGGAGACCGTGGCGGCCAATATAACACCCTTACTTTATTTTCTTGAAACCAACGCATTACCGCATGTGATTTATGGCAAGGAGCGTTGTCGTCCTGAAAAAATATAGTCAGGACCGTCGGCATCAAACAATTTGAAAGCTGATGTTTCTAAAATTCTATTTAACATATCGATATTACGCTCACTGTTCATCCGGCCTTGGCATACAAAGATTTCACCTACCCCGGATGCAGCCATGCACCCCCAGACCATGATACTGCCCCGCCAAACTTTATGGTAGGAATAATACATGCTGTGTGAAATGCTTCTCCTTGCCTGCGTCTTACACATCCTAGGAAATTAATTGCACCTTTATATATTCGCGATACATGTGTAGAAGATAATAAGTTAAAAGACACCAGTAAGCACAGACAAAGACAGTTAGATGCCACAGTGTTTCACGCTTGTGCACATATTAGAAACGTATAAGACCTGCGCGTAATATAAATTGGAGTAGGGTATTACCTATACGCCTATCGCCAAATTTGAATGGAACTCAGTACTTTTTCGCAGCTATGGATGTGTACATCGACTTAGCTGTATGAAACGAAATTCTTACGTAATTCTGACTTTTACAATTCTTCCATACACTTAAAAGAAGTGTACGAACATAATTGTATTTATTTTCAAATTTTTGTATTCCTTAACTAACCGGTCTGCAAGAAAATAAAGTTCTATAAAAAATAAAAAAATAAATCAACCCGGTTATAAGACGAAAGAAAGAAAAAATGCCCATTGGATAAGTGGTTCAAAAATGTCGCCCCTTTGTGCTTCGCAAAAACGCAAGTTTATCGTAAAACTCAGTTATTACGCGTTCTAACTTCTAACACTTCAGTGGAAATACTATTTATGAGTTGTATAATTCTGGCCCGTAAATCATTTAAATTTCGTGGTCTTTCATGTTCATGACCGTAAACAGTTTGTTAAATATTTGTTGGCATTTAAGGAACCGTTTATAAAAAATGGCCCAACGATGGAATCGCCTAAAATACCAACCCAAACATTTAACTTCTCGGGATACTGCGTAGTGCTTACGAACATGAATACTTAAGTGTTTATTTTCCGTAGACCAATAACGATATAATAATTCAATTCACATGTGCGCATTATAATTTATGGGCGGGGCATCCCACCTACATATTTTATTACTACCCTATCACGAAAGACAGAGAATAACGCTCATAAAAGTTTTAAAATGACATCAGTCTGACAACTATGGATATAATATTTCTCTGTCAGTTCCCTTTACTCGAAGAGTTTTTCATTTATATCTTTTAATGCTCGGCTTTGAAATCTTGGACGTTCCAACCCTGCATATTGCACCCCCGGGTGTCCAACGAGCTATAAAAAAACATTGATTTTACGGATTTGCAGTTTACTCCAGATTTACAAAAACTGTTACATATAAGATGATATTTTGTTGGTATCTACATAAATTAGTGATGATTTTGTGTTACCTCTATATGGGATTCGTCGGACCATATCACTTTAGCCCATTCTTCGACTGCCCACTTTTCATGTTTTTTGCCAAATTCAATCGTTTCTGCTTGTGAGTTATTAAGTGGTTTGTGACGGGGTCTATGGACATGCAAGCCGACTTCCTTGAGATGTCTCCCTTACTGTTTGTGCAGATACAGCCACATTTCCCTTAACTCGTAGGCAATATTTTGTGAACATTTTGTCCGTTCATGTAGAGCTATGCGGCCTTCCCTCGCAGTTGTAATTCTTTTATGGCCGCTTGTTGGCCTATTCGCATAAGAACCAATGTCTTTGAACTGTTTAATTTTCCTGGAAAACCGTCTGAATTCCTCATCTCTTCTCTGCACATCTGTGTTCCCTCTCTCTTCTTTCGTATTTGTTCCTGCTCACTGTTTAATAAAATTTTGAGTCGTGATTTGATTTTAAGTTTGAGAGTAACTCGTATTGTTTTAAGATATCTTTTTTCCAACCAAGAATATGCCGACATTCATTATGTGTACGGGTTTTGTGACGGTAATGCAGTGTGGTTCGAAGTTTCGCAGTGGAAGGTATGGAAAAAAATTTGGATTGCAGAATGCAGAGTTACACACCAGGGTACAAGGACTGGAAGAGCGAGATGGCCAAGCTTGAGTTGATTTCGCTCGCTGGCTGTTAAATAATTATGTAGAGGATCCTAATTTCTTCAGCCGAATTTTGTGGAGTGGCGAGTCCACATTTACTAGAGAGGGTATCTTCAGAGAGGGTATACTGATACCCTCTCTGTATGAAAATTACGAGTACAGACTCATTTTTATGCTGAGGAAAATCCTCAGTTGGTACGTCAGCAGCGTTTTCAAAGGCGTTTTCCTGTAAATGTATGGATGCGTGTCATTGATGGTCACATGATCAGGCCTTTTTACGGGCTTTCGAGAACGTTGGCAGGTGGACTCTACCTCAACTTTCTACAAAATGACTTACCCACCCTATTGGAAGACGTACCACTAAATCTGAGGCATTTTTCTCTAGCGGTCCGAAGATACCTCGACGAGACCTTTCCCGTTTGGAAAGGAAGAGGAGACTGTTCATTTGCAAGTTTATTGTTGAAGAGTTTATTCTCCTTAACTTGAGAAACAATTAATTCGTACTTGATTTAAAAAAAAAATACTAGGAAGTTTTTTGTGAAATGTGCACACTTTTGAGAGACAAAAAAATCGTTTGATCTAAATCAAATCTTGTAAAACTTTTAAAATTTAGAATTATATCTGTGCTTACAAGAATTAAATGGGAATCTTGCTAAGTATGTTTGTTTCCTTCAAAATAATTTAATGAGCTTGTCAATATTTTTTTTATTTGCTGTAGGACCGTTAGTTCAGGAGATATGGTTAGTTTTAGGCAAAAAATCACGTTTTTTCTAAAAAAATACAAATCCTGAAATTTCTCCCTTATGCTTGAGAATCGGACCATGGTCAAGAGCAATTTTTTTGTTGCATTTGAGGTGTACAATCACCACCCAGTGTTTGTACACTTTATCACCAGTCACCCAATAACTGTTATAACAATATTCTATATAACAACTTTTCTCTCGCAGTCGTCGTTTTGACTGGTTGAACACTCTTGTTACGGGGATGAAAAGTGGGTACTTTATGCAAATCACAGCCGTAAGCGCCAGTGGGTGGCCGCAGATGATCCAGCACAATCGGTACCTAAACCACCGAACATAAACGAGGCTCGTTTCTGTTCGGTGCCTAAACCTAACGTCCACTGGTGTACAATAACGACCTCTTAGTGGACAATATCACCGTGACAGCCGCTCTCTATTGTGCTTAACTCCGCAATTTGGCCGCCCAGCTCTATCTTTTATGGCCGCGGCTGGACAAAGTTATACTACTGCAGGATAATGCGCGTCCCCAAGTAGCAAAACAGAAATGTCTAGAACTCATGCAATCAGGTGTTGAAGTTCCGCCCCATCCACCGTATCCAACATACCTTTCCCCTACTAACTATCATTTGTTCTGTGCCCTCAGCAAACATTTAATACACAAATCATTTACAATAGTCACCATTTACGAATAGCCATGCACAAGTTTTTCGCTTCACAACCGCGTGAGTTATGGGAACGTGGTATCGGCAGTTTGCTTATTCTTTGGCGACAAGTTATAGAGTCGGATGCGCTTACATTCTGAAATAAATTCCTCTTGTTTATAAAATAAATTATTTTTGTTATACCTACCTGATTTTAATATACAACCTGATAATTAAATACAAGGTTTGATTAGTAAACAAGATGCTTATAATTTAATTTTTAAGTCTCCTCGTTGCCCATTTATTAATAATAAAGTCATTGAATCACACCTGATTTTCTCGAATATATTATTGAGTGAGGTTTATTTTAATTTATATTCTATTTAGTTGCTATATTATATTTTGCTTGTAATGTCCTATTTGAAAGCATACTTATAACGTCCCTTTCATGTTTTCCGGTATTTTTAAATGAAAATATTAATGTTGGGACTGTTACACGATGAAACATTCAGTAACATATGCAGGTTTAGATTCTTCGTGGAAGTGGTGGAACTGTGAAAATCATTCTGTTTTACTGGAATCATTCTGTGGTAGGTTATTTTATTTGTCTCTAAAGAAACATAGTCTTTTTTTTACAAAATGGTGCCCATAAACCAGTTTTTGAAATGTAGGAATCAATTTTTCTAATCTTCATCGCCGCGAATTTTACTTCCACACTTTATATGAAAAAAACTGTCATTACTAAATAAACATTTTTTAAATAATCGGATAACTAATGATACATACGTTGTTGGAACAGAGAGAACAGACAGGAGTGTGTGCCTTGCATCCTTTCAACCTGCTAAACGCCTGCCCGGGAACCTGAATATTGTTGAATTTTTAGAATTATTGTTTGATTTTTATGCTGTAGTCTGTTTTCGAAATATATGAATTTTCAGCTGTCTGTAGCAGGAAGTTGACATCCACAATAATTTTAACATTCCATACATACGAAATGGGTAGAATAAGGTGAACGTGTAACGAGACCATTTCCTTCTCAATTTAAAAAAAAATCGTATTCATTTATCTTACATCGATGACAGGCAAACTCTGTCATCGATATAAATTAAATAATTCTCAAAATTAGTAACACACGCCGCGCAGGTACGTGCCTATCGAGGATGGCTAAATTGTGCTATTTACTGTTTGGTTAATACACATTTTTGACTGTACTCGCTTTTAGTGCAGTAGGTGATCTAATCGACTTTTAAGTTACTACTAGAGTTGGTCGCAGGAGATAGGTGGACGCATCATAATATATTACATGTAGGGGAAGTCCGGGCAAGACGAACACTCCGGGTAAGATGAAATCTGGCGATAAATTTAAAACCACCAATCACATACGAGCGCGCTTCTCCTACCAACAACCTTGACCATTGCTCACAAAATGCCATCATGGCCGCATCGACGACGTGAAACGTGTGTCATTAGCCGGCGAATAAAGAAAATCGCAGAGTTTCATAAAAGTTTTGACCGGTAAGTAGTTTGTGACACATCATCGGCAATTAACAATATTTGTAAATCATTTTAATGCAATACTACCTACTATTTGGCTTGTCAACCACTGCTTTTGTTGTCCTTCAAACATGCATCCCGTATTTGTAGACGTAGTTTCTTGATACTGTACAGCGGCGGGCAAAACGAACAGGGGCAAAACGAACAGGTGTTCTTCTTGCCCGGACTGTATTGCCATCGCGGGACTATCAAAACCGACTACAGATAGGTTGTTTATAGTGGTAGTTTTTAAACTTATTTTTATTACCAAAAATATTGAAATTACAAAACCTCTCTTTTGTTAGATAAACAAATGGAAGGCGACGATTCTTTATCATCCGATGATGAGCCGTTGGTCCAAAAAGTTGCAAAAACGAAAATGTTAGATGTCCTTCAACCGGGTTGCAGCAAAGATTCAGATGCTTCTAGACATCAATTCTGGAGGATCTCCGAGAAAACTCGCCCGGAAGCTTATATTATAGTCCCAGGTATAAGCCACTTCCCCGTCATGTCCGAAAAAAGCAAAGGAAGCGCAAACTTGGCAAAGCAGAAATATTAACAAGCACTACAATAAAGACGGAGCAACTGAAAAAACTGAACACTTCGAACGCCAAAGTGAAAAAGTTACCCAAGGAAATGGCGAACAAAGGGAAACAAACTGGAGCAAGAATGAAGAAGCAGCGGAAGAAGAACTCGAATGACACAGAGAAAGAGGAGACATACTGCGGAATATGCGGCGAATCATACGAGGAAATAAACGGAAAACCCAGCGAAGACAGGATCATGTGCAATAGATGCCAAAACATGAGGCCTGTACTGCCTACGAGGGCAAAGGAACTTTCACGTGCGACGGTTGTGAATAGTGTTCGTTTTGCCCAGATCCGAATTTCGTCTTGCCCGGGTATACCGGGTAAGATGAAATTTTGCAATGTTTTCTTTTTTTTGTCATCACTTTGTTCCGGTTAACAGATAGTTTTTGTTCATGTTATACATTGAGAGTTTATATATTTATGTTGCATTTATAATAAAAATACATATATTTTTTCCACAATTTTTTTTTCTATGTAAACTAGCCGTTAACGTGTTCGTATTGCCCGGACTTCTCCTAATAAATTAACTAATAGTAAATATAGTAACAAAAGCAATCGCAATTAATTCACACTTTATATTAGATATATATATATATATAAAACTTGCCCTCTTAATTTAACGTAGCATGGTTAACAGTACTATTACGAACTGGAGAAAATTCGTAAAAACTGCGACGGATCAGATAAATTTCTGTCTAAGTTGTCTCCGAGAGTCTTGTTCGCTGTGATGAAAATATATGCTTATATTCTGAGAACGACCATTCGACATCTACTGATTAATACAGGCATAATTCAAATACTCTTTTGCACTCTCTTAACGGATCTGTAGATGCACCAATCACAAATTTGTTTTAATTTTTTTAAACCGGTGTCATTCTTTAATACACTTTCGACCTTGTTTTTAACACCTACAGCTTGTATCAGCGAATTTTCTTTGTCCATTACATATTTGTAGTGACTCCGCTAACGACAACGCACTGTTCTGTAATTTTTGTATGGCGTCATACAAACATTTGCAGTTACTATGAGTAGTTTTTAAAACTTTATCAACAGAAACATCTTGAAATTTGATTTGGCTCTCCTTGATAACTGCAGCTTAGGCATAATTCAATTAGTAAAGTAGCAGCTTTTATTTGCTGGAAATGTCTCTTCAATACATAACTACAGTCGTGTATTTTTTAATGCACTTTTAATCCACTTTAGTAAGTCACTTTGTATAGTTCGTAGATAGTTACGTAAAGTTGTGCGATCTGGTAACGGCATCTCTAGAACGTATTTTTTCCAGAACTCACGAAATGGTTTTTTATCGAGTACATTTAGGTGTACATAGCAGGCACTTAGCAATAAAAATAAGTCGAACATAAACTGAGTTGAACATGAAACATAAACTCTCAAGGGCATATCCTCTTTTTTAATTTTTATGTTTCACACTACATATTTACGTGACGGCTACAATCGCATTTGTCTCTACACAGCAGTTTTCCTTACAGACTCTACACATTACGGTCGCGCTATCATAAAGTAAACCTACGAAATAACCGACGAAATTATTCACTTTGTCAGCAATGGCAGTTTTTAAGCGTTTACACGTGGGGCATTTTATTATTAATGTAATGTCACAGTAAATGTAATTCGTCCAGTTGGACGAAACAACTGAAGTGAATGACCCGCCCGCTGTGCGCTGCTGAATTACGGCACGATTGGCCAACCCTAGTTACTATTTCCATAAGACTCACGGAGCAGGTTTTGGAACTACGCGATGTAACACCTGCATGTAACTAAAATATCTTATGACATATTCCAACTCTGTGAATGTATCTTATTTATACAGGTAAGTAGATAAAATACAGTTCACAATAATACCTCCAATTTAAAAAATATATATAAATATGTACAGGAAAGATAACTCTATGTACCAACAACGTCAGGTAAATTTGACTGTTCGCTGTTAAAACTAGGTGAACATTAAACGTTCAAAAAGCATGTACCTACCTACTAAAGTTCTAAAGTTGAACTAAGTCTACCTATCTTCTAAAGTGGAACCAAAAATATCATAAACATCAAAAAAGGACTGTACGCTACATATAACTCTAAAAAAAATGTTTTTGGAAAACATCGCAATTTAATTTTTTTTAGTGATATGTTTTCACACAATCGACATATGTACCTTTATGTATATGACCTTTAACTTACACTTATTAGAAGCAGAATTTTACATACTGTAATCCTATCAGAAACAAAAAGAAATAATTACTGTAGTACAAAAATTATCAGCATTTGAGGAACCTGTTTTTACCGATATACATTACATATTTTTATAATTTCCATATACATATGTATTTTCAATGTTGGATTATTAAGAAATTAATTATTATTTTCTTATTTTTTCTAGATAAGTTATCTAATTACTGTTCCAGATAAAAGTGATGATTTGTCTGTTTAAATGAACATTGAAGAAGCTGTAAAGAACTACTCTAAAACTTGTATTTTAGATATTTCAGTTTAGCCAAAACTTTCTCAAAAGATGGAACTCGTCAATTTTGTAGAGTATATTATCGTCACCATATAAATTATATTATACTAACAGCATCTTTAACAAACAGCAAGTATCACAAGGTAATGCATGCTTAAGCATTTTCTCAATTTTAAAACTGAAAAAAGAAAAAGCATATTTTTCTAGTTTTATAAAACTTGGTATGGTTAAACTTTAGTTTGATATACCCTTCGTTGTGGATAGATATCTTAACCTTTGTTATGTTATTGCTCTTACACTGATGCCTAAATGTTGTCTGTCTAAAGTAAGAGATCATGAAGTGCACCCTGACCTGAAGTGATCTTCCCTGTAAAACCATATTCCTGTCCTTTGGTAGATTGAATTGTTTTATTGTATAATAATTTGTCGGTGCAGATGTCGTTAGGGCATTTGTTTGGTAGGTCCATTAATGGGTATACTAGATTTTAAAATTACATTATTATTAAATTTGGTACTAGATTTGGTAATGTTCTGAGTTTTCTGGATTTCCTCAGAACTGTAAAGCAAATGCGTTACCGAAATAATCTTAAGTCGCTCCCAGTGCGCCATGGCAAATAATAATAATAGCCACTCCTTCCCGCACAGGTCCCTGCGAGGACCTAAGGGGTTACTCTTCGGAGTAATTATAGGGTGAGTATTATTATATTATTATTATTATTAAAATAAATATATGAATTACACGAACGAAATTAGATTAAAATTATAGACTAATACAACTTAACAAGTAATGCACTCACATTTCTATTAGCTGTAGCTAAATGAAAAATTTTCCAGAAAACCAAAAAAAAAATCAAGTATATCATTCCAATAAACCAATAACTTCTAGCCTCTAGATGACACATACATACATATGTACTTAGTGGATAAAGTTGCAAAAATTACACAGGACCACACAAAAAAGTTGGTTGCGCGAAAGGTGTGAGTTTTATTTTTCGACTCAAATTAACCTTCTAATCACGAATATGTGTTTGGCCGGCCATCTTATAACTTAAAACCCGATAACAGACGGAGAGCGTGCAGATGAAAATAGAAGTCTTGCACTTAACAGAAGTCTGCTTGCCTAGGGTTATCTGGTTGTAGAAATAAGCACGCCCAGATTTTATGGTTATCGGGGTTTGTTTATCCCATGGTTTATGGAGTTTTGGGGTTATAGAGTCTCATTAAGTCCCTCCGCAACTTCATCCTGAAATGTTATGTGGTTTCAGGTTGATTAGTCACAAATTTTCCCATTCGCGTGAAGCGTTCGTTTCTAATAGCCTGAAGGTATCTTCAGGCTATGTGATTTTCTAGGGATTTTTTTCACCTGGAGAAAAGAGAGATGGGGTTAAACCAAGTTTAGGTTCGTGTTTAAGTGGTCTATTTGTGTCGGAAAATCATAATTACGTGTCTCGCTCATTAAACATTTATTTTTGTCGGCCTATGTTATTTTTGGGTTATTTGGAGACTGCCAGCAAGAAGAACCTTGTAACTTAGTAGTGGACGACATTGAAGCAGGTAATGAACTAATCAGGGGTCTTACAAATTCCAAATACTAAAATAAAAATACATTTTCTAAAATATTTTGTTAATTACTACTGTAAATACTTTTTACTACATCTGTAATAGTCCACATTGTTCTTAGGTAAACTATTAATGTCCATTCGTAATTGTTTATCATTGATCAAAATGAAGAGTTTAAGAATTTAATGTTACTGGTCCTGTCGTTTTTGGTGGAGGCTCAGTAAGGGTTCGAAATGTGTTTAGGAGCGCGCACAGAGTTGGTGGTGATTGATGACGGTGTTTTGATGGTGACGAACTGCAGATAGGTACATAAGGTGTATTCTGCTGTAATATACAGTGGTACCTTTCACCCCTTTTATAAATTGCAGTAAACTTCTTAATGCACGACAGTGCTCGCCCGCATATGGCTCTTGTTTGTTGTGACTCTGCATCAATTGGAAATACCGACAACTGCTACAATTGGCCTGCTTGTTCCTAGATTTGAATTCGATAAGCATATGGGACTGCTGAAGACGACTTAGGTCCAGAATTTCTGCTCTCTAAAACCCAGAAGAAGTGAGAGTTGCTCTAATCGACATATGGGAGAATTTACCTCAAGAAATGATCGGAAAACCTCATCAAAAGTATTCGAAAACATCTAGTTTCTGTTATAAGGGCCTCTGGCGGGGTATACATATCATTAGAAAAATCCTTGTTATTTTTCTTGATCAATAAATGTTTATGACAAATGAAAATATACCTACATATAATTTGTTTTATCTCTTTTTCCTCTAATGTGAAAAGGCTCCAAAGTGGCATAAAGCTTTGAAAAACAAACTGTAATTAGGTAATTATTACGCCACTTTTCCTTTTAAGAGGTTCCGTTCAAATGTGTTAACAAAAAACAGAATTATCGAAAAAAATAACTACAATCTCCGTTCTTTATATTTGTCGGATTGTATTCAGTAGTTATCATCACAAAAGTTTACGACATGCAAAAGTATTGCACCTTAAAAAGCGTAAATGGGTAACAAGTGCATAAGTGAGTAATAGTAAATCGTAACGTACACGCCATCGGCTAAACTTGTGTAGATTTAATTAGTGCAGTCTTAAAATTCTCAGAAACTTATATCATAAATTATATATTTAATCAAAATAAATCGTACCTGTAACTTAATACGAAACAAATGCATCATGGTATGGTTTTACAATGGTAACAGGAAATGCAAAGTGGGCGATGTGCATTTACTACGCCCCCTCGATCGTATTTTCATTCATGGATTGAGACACACAGTAAATAAATTATACCAATGAAAGAGAAAGGTTAGTTTACACCTTGCACCACATTGGCGTACGAGAAAAAATAGTTAAGGGTTCGACATAATTGGTGCAAATTATATTTAGAATTACAGTAGCATCTTGGGTATGAATAATATTATGTATATTATTCCGTATACAGGGTGACAATAAAAAACTGACCTCTATCAAAAACTTCATAAAATCTTAATTTTTTAACAAAAACAAATTTTATCAACAAAAAACAATAAACAACAATTTTGACTATAACATACTCAGTCGGTTTCGAAGTGGCCTACTTGCGCGTCTCGGCAGAGCACCAAACGCTTCCGAAAATTTTCTGCCGCGCCACGCACCTCTTCCGGTGACAATCGGTCCCATTCACGGCGCAAGGAACGCTTCACCGCCTCCAAACTTTTGTGGGGCTTCACGCAGGCCCTGCCCTCCAAAGTCGACCAGATGCTGAATTCCGGAAAATGAGCTTTGCACCAGTCCTGAGTCATTTTCGCCCTCTGAGCCGGCACCGTAAAGTCCAATGCGCATTGCCGAAGTGCTGTTGAGCCCACGGGAGTACGGTGGCCTCGAGAATGTCGCGGCGGTACACTTCTTGGTTGATTTTGACCCCTCTTCCACGAAAACGAGAGGGTCTTGCCGCTGGCGCAAATTCCGGCCCAAACCATTACGGCCGCGGGATTTTGGCGTGTTCGACGATGGCCGACGTGCTGGGGGCCTCCGCGGACCAGCTCCTGTCGTTCTGGTGATTGTGGGCTTGTTCGATGGTGAACTGCTTCTCATCTGTGAAGAGGATTTTGTCCCACTGAAGAGGAGCGTGGAGACGAAGGAGTTGTTTGCATCTTTCAAGCAGTACGCGCTTGTTGACGTTGGTGGGAGCTGAACTTTTTGGAGCTTGTAGGGCTTGAGATGGAGATCCTCTTTGGCTATTTGGCGGATTGATTCGCGATTGATACCAGTCTGACGAGCGATTTTTCTCATGGAGACCCTCGGATTTCGCCTGACACGCTCTCGAAAGCCCTCCCGGTTCTCGACGGTTCTGACGGTGAGCCTTCTGCCGCTTCCTGGACGGCGACCAGTATGGCCGAGCTCTTCAAACCGCTTGATGGTTCGCCGGACGTTGGATTTGTCTATGCCAAGCGTTCACGCAATGTCGATCGGACGTTTCCTCAACTCATGTACCGCCAAAATTGTTTCCCTTTGGTTTGACATAAAAAAAGTAGCTTAAATGTGTAAAAAAAATTGAAACAGAACACACATGTAGTATTTTTAACGGAGAATAGAATAAAAACAAAAAAAACTTTCAAACTTCAAAAACATTCCTGATAAGACCAAAGCAATTTGGTTGTCAGTCTTTTATTGTCACCCTGTAATACATATATTTGTTGTATATGAGAATTTTCCAGTCTTTTATAAATTCAGGTTTTTATTAACGTTTTTCTTTAGTGTGTCAAAACTAGGGTATATGTTTATTAAGGTTTACATCATGTTTCTCCCATTTTTGCTTTTTAACACTGATGACACTAAATAGTCAAGCAAATTTTGCAATACGTAGATGATATAGAAATACAAATGATTTGTTATTTCATTCAGGTACATAGTATTTAAACATCCTTACTTATTTTAATATTTTATCTGAAAAAAATCGTTCCTCAAATGCACTAGAATATTCGTATTGTATTTAACATAGAAAAAAGCTCGTCACAAAATTAAAACGATGTGACGGAAAATTAAAAAGGTTTTTATTGCATCATAATCACAATCAGATTCTGGATAGGCCATCCAGAAATCGGATATAATATGAGACTAAAAATGTAAATACAGTGGAGCATCGATTATCCGAACCTCAGTTATCCGAACGACCGGTTAACCGAACCTCAAAATCCAACCGCCCCCCTCATCTACTCCACGAGTGGCCTACGCGACAACGTCACATCGTCAGTGCGGGCGTTGTGCAGTGGTTGTTCTCTTTTCTTTTTTGGTACACATTGAAGTGTAAAATAAATTTGTGTGTTGTATTAGTGTTTGTTTGTTTATTTATTTAATTATCTATGCACATACATATTATGTACCTACACCCCAAATAGGTTTTCTTTTAAACTATCGGTTATCCGAAATATCAGTTATCCTAACCACCCTGGTTCCCAATTAGTTCGGATAATCGATGCTCCACTGTAGTCACTAGGAATATTTACTAGGACTGTTTGTGACGCGCGTTTCCCATATTGAATGCAATTAGGACAAAGTGTTATTTCTATATTCGACCACTTAATCCTTTCAAGACGATTTTTTATTTTGCGAAGATAAAAACTTTTTTTAGACTATTTTATATTATAGGTCAAAGGTATATTTTATATTAGAAAAGGAAAAAAAATACCAAGGGGTTGGTGGGGATGGTGGTACAAATAAGTACCGGCAGTCTTCTGGTGTGGTATTTATGTGTACCATCAATCCCATATAAAAATATACATAAAATATTAATTATCTTTATCACCTATAGTTACAAAATATTTTAGGTATGATAAGTTGCAAAACATTTAGAACAAAGTGGAACGTCACATTCTCGACAAATTGTCTTTGTACGTCTCTGAATTTTACTTTCGGCAAACCTTTTACATCTCTTCTAGTTTTACCCTCTACTGGACGATGCCAAAGACCTCTTTTTATCTATGCTTGCAAATAATATCAATAATTAATTATTATTACTCTCCCGACGAATGGCACACATGTGTACCACCCTAGGACTGATGGTTCACATATATACCATATAGTCAATTTTACGAATAATTTTCGAATTATAAAGATATATAAATTATAATGTATAAATTACAAACTTTTATTGTACTTACCCTATAAAGGTATAAACAAACTATGTCTTAAAACAATCAAAATAATTTTACTACTAATTATAGTGAAACTATTTGCAAAATACGGTACTGGTACAACGTGTTCGAGTAAACTGAGCAAATACGATGGAACCGAATCGCGGTAGGAGTTGGTGCAACCGCAGAACTTTGTTTACGTTTTCCTAGGACACTATAGGACTACGTGGTATCGATGTGAACCAAATTAAACCTGATTAAAAGCATTTGGTCTGTTAAAACATTTACTGGTACATACGGTGTACCAGGAGTCTCGAAAGGGTTAAATCCGAAAACTAAATACTACAACAGTAATAAACAAATTACTCAAGATAAAACTTACTGCTAGTTAAATTAAATCGGTAATGACGAGTGAATGATAAAATCAAACAATATTTGTTAAATAGAAGCTTATATAAAATTGAATAGTTCAACGGAGTACCGGAAAGCCTAACTCTTTGACAGATGTCCTAGAGGGATGTAATTATACTCAGGGATGACAATACAATATCCCATGGTTATTTTAAAAGCTGGATACCCAGATCGCCTATACCCCTACGGGTATAACTGTGGGTCAGTTTAGCCTAATTTTATGGAGATGGCTTTTGAGTTAGTTTTCGTAGCTTAGGACCACGATTTTGACCTAGACATGCAGCTCACCGATCAAGGGTATATATGGGAATCATTTCCGAGTATTCGGGCTGAATTTTATGAAGATGACTTTGGAATTCGTAACTAAGACCTATCACTACATATATCGTTGACCTAGATAACCAAGTCGCAGATGACGGGTATACCTGGGGGGCTCTAGCATTGTTTTCAAGATTTCATGAAAATGTGCATTCCAAATCATCCACTCCCGCATCATCGTTGAAATTATATGATTACCAGGTATATCAATTATTAGCCGGCTGTTTATCGAGGTCTAGGACATCGCACTGAACATAAAAAACGAACGACAAAGTCATTTGGCCTCATCATCACTATCATTCATCAGACCCTGGAGTATACCCATCATCACGAATCCCAAATCCTGGTACTCTAGAGGTTAAAGGAAAAGTTATTTTTTTCTAGAATTTTGGGCCCTCTAACGGCTACACGAACTTTGCTTATATGCAAGTTGACCTAAATCGTTTTCATGTGGATCGAGGAATCTCCGGTAAGACGTTGTACACTCAATTCAGAAATACCTACCTTGTATATTTCCGCGTTGTTGCAAGGAATAATTGATACAAGGAATCAGTTAGGTAAAATTATACAAACCTTTTGCTGAGTGTATTAATGGATATATTAATTATGTTAGCCGTTAAAATGATATTTACTCCTAATGCCTATTTTATTGCCACGTAGTCACTTTACTGCATTCATTTTGCTTAATTTTATCATATACCAAATTAGATTAGAAATAAAATGAGAAACAACAATCAAAATAAGTTACATTCCTATTTTATAACAATAACCTTCCTATTCCTGTTTCATAATAATACATAAATTATTTTATTATAAAATAAGAATGTAACTAACTTGACGACTTCTCAAATACATTGTACATTATTCATAAATTTTAAATAAACTATGCCCCAAAGGTATCCAGTGATATTCTATCACCTTTATATTTTTATATAAAAAAGGCAAACAAGTTTTTTTCCATACCATTCTCATAATTGAAATTCATAGAGGAGAGAAATGGATATTTACTGATTTTCTTCTGCTGTGTGTGTGTGAGTAACTAGTGGGAATCCCTCCGTTTTTTGTCTATTAGCTGTACCACTGGAAGAATCTTACCGGGTGCGGTTTTCTTTACATTTGACGTCAAATGTATGTTCCAAGTATTCGTTGCAATTAAAGTGTAAATCATCTAAATCAGCATTCTTGTACAAATCATCATTTGGTGTGACATATGTACAAGTAGTCACGATTTTTCCAAATGATTTTCATAATCTGCAGAGCCTGCCAAAAGTCGGCACAATGTGGGAAATTTTTTTTTACTAATTTTCTCAAAATTATCTTCGCCATTGATCTCTGTAGTAAGTTTAACCAAAAAAAAGCCAAAAAAATTAGTTCAATCAAATTGACCACTTTCCACCAATATGTTATTTGATAAAATTTTCGATTGCAACGAAATACCATTATTTTTTGGTATGGGAAAACATGAAAACATATCATAGGCAAAGTTGTTTGATGTTGTATGAATAGGGTCCGGAAATGTGTGCTGTAACGCAGGGCTCGGCACTATAAAACTCTATGATAATGAAATTATAAACCGTATTTTTTAAATGCCTCGTAAATTATATACGCGTGTATTTCTTGCCTGTGCAATGTACGGCATTGATCCTTCTCGATAATGCTTTGGAACCCGCGTATGCGCAGTAGTACGCAATCCCCTCGCGGGAAAGAATGATATTCTAATGCAGTTTAATACGCGTTAACACAGATGACAGACATTCCAAACCCTAATAATGAAGTTTCATTCAAACATCGTGTCTTTTTTTTCTTTACACTATGCCAATAAAACATCTTGGCGATTTTTTTGTATATTTTTGCATAATTTCAGGTGACTTCATAAAATACATTTTTATATTATTAATATAACATTTAAATTTAAATATTTTTAGGAAAGAAAGCACTTTAATCAGTAACATAATATTGAAGGAAAATCTACAAGGTACAATGTGGTAAATTATAAGAAAAATATGTACAGTTTGTAAGTTACAGAATGAACTGATTGAAAAAATATCTAAAAGTTTTTTAAACTTAATTCTGCTTAAAATAAATCAAAACAACATCTACATGAATAAATTACTGCTCTTTTAAAACAATATTTATTTAGCACATATTCGTATTTACTTAACAAGACCTGTTTACTTTTTCGCAGAAGAGTTTTGGTATTAATAACTGGTGGGTTACATTCTTTGATTTTTCACCAAATGACTGCAAAAATTCAATTAGCTCAAAATTGTCCAATAATCCTCTCAATAAAAACTCAAAGAGGAGGGGGTTTACAGACATATGGCGCGATATTAATTTTTTACTTCAGGGCTATGTTAATCCCAAAAGTCCCCGATCATGAGGGGGATGCAGAAGGCAAGAAAAATGCGCGTTTTTCACTTATGTATATCTCCAATAAGGATTTAATCCTAGCTAAAAAATGGTTATATACAAAATTCAATTTGAAAAGTAGTAAATTTAATCTTGAAAAGTAAAGATTAGGTCTTCACTTTGAAAATAGATTCGAAAAAAGAAATGAGTGGAAACATATGTATTTGTTAAATTCTCTCAGATTTTATTTTGTGCCTAACCACTTTTTGGCTATACCTAATCCAAAATCCCACCGCGTAATTATTATCTATCTTTATGAAATAGAATGCAACGTGCGAATACGGATGAAAAATACGAAAACTTTTGCATTTTAATTTCATATAACTTTTTGGCTATAATCCAAAATCCCACCGCGTAATTATTGTATTCATTATGAAACAATACGAATACAACGAAGTGCGAATGTGAACGAAAAACATAAAAATGTTTGCATTGCAAAAACGTACTTGCATCTCATCTCATCGCATTACTTTATACATAGCGGTTCAAAAGGATCGACAGGCTCACTTCAGAAGAGATCGTCGAAATCCCCATTCGCGCTCTATCGATAGACTTCTAATGGTTCCCGTTCTATTTCTGATTTTTTTCTCGATGTCTTGACGCCTCGTCCGACTTTTGATATATAAAATTTTCGAAATCATTCCGAATAGGGTAAGAGACCTAGTAGTTGGCACTTGAAGGGAGCATTCAAAGTTTATTGTAATTTATAAAAAAGTTGTAGTGAACTACTATGTAAATTGACTTTTATATATAGTATTAGTATGTGTTACTACGCCGTAAATAAAATTAGTTCGATAAAATTGTCTTAAACCCATATTTTCTGTTAAAAACTTTAGATATGTATTTTCACTAATAGTTGACATAGTTTTCCAGTTATTGGCACCGACCTAATTCACTAGTAATTGGCATATCCAATTACTGACACTCCTATTGTTGGCACTAGAATACTTCAGGAACATAGGTTTCTAGGTACTTATATACCTATTGCATGTAGGTATCTTTGTATTATTAAAATTAAAAAATTAAAAAACAAGGCAAGTATCTATGCAGATAATTTGTTAATACATGTAAGACATAGAAATTCAGGTTTGTATAAGTTTTTTTTCACTAAACAGGTATGATGGTAGGTACGGGTACATTTCTGACATTTAATTCCTATATTGGTCTTATATATATTAGTTACACAAATATAACACAGTCCCGAGTAAACTATTAGTATATTATTTTTTGTTGCTACCGTTTGGCAAAGCGATGGCTCATCTTTGTGACTATTTTCCTCACTATTAAATAATAGTCTCTTAACATTATCTAGCGGTCCTGTTACAATTTTATTTTGCAGTTGTTCACTTTCAACCTGGTTATTGAGCAAAATATTTTCCAGTATATTTATTTTTTGGTTCTCCTCAATCGTCATAGGTTTCACCACAGTCGAGTTGTTGGTTTTCTTCTTTCTCTTGATTTTGTTACAATTTTCCTTTTCTTTGTCCAGTTTTACTTGCATTGTAACTGCTTTGTTGTCTGCTTTTCGTTTCTCTAGTTCTTTCTTAATTTTTACTTTTTCTTCACAAATATTTTTAAATGCAGTTGAGGTGATTACATATGGCATTTTTTTAGTATTTTGCTTACTCGATCTTTCTGGGGTCCTTTGCCATAACAAATAATTATGTATACTGTCATTTAGATTAGTTTAAAGGGTGTATTATTTAATGTCGTGTCTTGCGATATATACACCTCATGAATAAGAACTGCCATGTCAGTATCATGTTGATAATTTCCATCGTTTCCACATAATAAGTTTCATCATTGCAGTGACTGTCCTGAGGAAGATCTGTTAAATCTAACTTTTCTGTGTTATTTTCTCTGGAATCAAAATATCAATATATTTCATGGAGGATTTGAAAGTCTTCAGGTGAACTATGGAGTTCATTTAAAGAAATACATCGTAATTGTTCAAATTTAGCGGGTCCAACCAGTTTAACAAATTTTTCAAAGTCCATAGATGACATAGGTGTAGGTAGTAAGTTCTCTCGAGGAGGGTCTTGATCGACTTGTTTTCCGATGCATTTAGTAAAATCAAACGCATTTACGTTCCAAGGGCAGAGCCCACAAGCGCGAAATCCATTAGAGATACTTTCTGGTACTAAATCTGAAATTATTTCTTTTAGAATAGGGGCAAAATCTATTTTGGTGAGCTGACAAAAGGGATTGTTTCGTCTCCATTTTAACACACCACGTTTCCAAAGACCCTTTAATGATCTGAAGCAGGCTACATCAGCTGGTTGGAGTATTCTGGTTGCATGAGGGTATAATGCTATCAGAATAATTTTGAGATCTGTACATAATTCTCTCAGTTGCTAAGTTAAATGGGTTTTATGCCCATCAACAAAAAGTATGACTGGAAAAGTGACCTTAGATTTTACCAAAAAATGGGTAAAAATATTGCCGATATATTCGAAAAAAATCTCGGATTTCATCCATCCGTTGTCAGAGATTCCTAGAAAAAAAATTCATATGGTAAGCGCACCAATGTTACTAGCCAGCATAGGTACTTTATTACTTACCTATACCCCAGTCTTTAGTACACTGTCTGCAATTTGTGGGGGCAATCTCTTGGATGGGTAGATCACCATGGGAGGTGTCGTCATGCCTGAAGCTCCGAAAGTGAACATAACCGTAAGGTTACTTTTTGCATTGCCCTGGTCAACTTCGTACACATTTTTCGAACCTTTGGGAGCTACTACTTTTCCCGTCTTTGGGCAGAGCAGGAAGCAAGTTTCATCGCCATTAAATACACGGGTATTGTCCTGCAATATCTCAAAGTACCCTTTTTCATTCAAATATTGCTCAATTTCATTGAACCATTTACGAATATTAGCTTCGGAGATATTGCTGCTTGCACTTGTTACAGCCTCAGATGTACGACTCGCCAAAATAGGATGCCGATTTAAAAAACTTTGAAACCAACGCTTGCCTGGAATATTGTCATAAAACGGTGTTTTCCTGGGGTTCTCGTCAAGAAATTTTTTTACCGAGGCAACTATGTCATCCTTTCTACGAGGAAAACCCTTTCTATGACTGTCTAATATCCAGGATACAATTACATTTTCCTCTTCTTCGGTTAAATAAGTATTGGGGCGGTGTCGAATTTTTTAAAATTTGGTACTTAATCTGAATTGTAATGTCGACCTAGGTATCCCAAACTTTTTTGCTCACTTCAGAAGAGATCGTCGAAATCCCCATTCGCGCTCTATCGATAGACTTCTAATGGTTCCCGTCCTATTTCTGATTTTTTTCTCGATGTCTTGACACCTCGTCCGACTTTTGATACATAAAATTTTCGAAATCATTCCGAATACCTATGCGGCGACGTAATTTCGAGTTGATTGTCATTTTCGGAAATGTTACATTCAGTGATAAGTCTCAAGTCCTGTATGAATCTTGTATAAATTGGATTGCTTCCAATGGATTGAAAACCTATCTTTTAATTACTCCTTCGCATTGGTGCTTCGTTTAATGAAATATGTCAATGATTATAAGATGGTGATTACTTGAAGATTTGAAATGATGATTGAAATATTTCAGCTCTTACGGGTACCTACAATAGAAGTACTTGTAAATGAGGCAACATTGGTTTTTTTAGTTAAGCATAAGCACCCGACATATCACATTCCGCTTTTTTATGAGGATAGATATCTAGCGGTCGAGTTTTGAACTAAAAGTCCTTCTCTGCAGACCCCTCACTATATAAGTTCGGGGACTTTTATATGTTTACCTCCCAATTAGTCATGAACACAGTCTTGAAATAAAACAATTGAGATCTCGGCATTCTCCCTGCAGACCCCCTCTAGAGACTTTCCTTATTACTGAATAACTTTCAAAATTACTGAAACCCGGATCTCTACCATATATTCCAGGTACAGACTAACAAGTAACTCCTATATACATAAATTGTTAACATGTTTAAAATAACGCGAGTTATCTTAGTTACAGGGCAAAAGTTGTATGCGACCTTTAGCTTAGGAAAGATAGCCTAAAATTGGTCCAATTTTTCAAAAAATTCCGTAAGCGTAAAAAATTGATAATTAGGTAAAATATAGTGCAATTTGAGTGCACTAGTTTTGGATCAAATCGGTTTGTAGGAACATAACCAAAAAAATTCATAAACGTGTGAAAAAAACGGTTTTTTCACTTTTTAAGTACCGAAACCAATTATTTCAGAAAAGCAAAAAAATAGCACTTTATAGCGCTTACAAAGACGAAGAAAATCAGTTTCTAAAAATTAAAATCGGTTCACAACTTTTTTCAAAAAAAAAACCTTTGAAAATTGCCCTTTTTTTGCTGATTAATCTGATTACTCGGCCTGCGAAAGTCGTAGGGACTTCCGTGCTGGCGCTTCACGGTTTCATTTAATTGTATTAGGAGAGTTCCATCTATCTTTCCCCTTCGCTCGAGCGCCCGAGCGCCAGAAACGCAAAACAGCCCGGTTTTCAATGTCGTTTTTGAGATACTTCCTCAAATTTGACAAACTTCACGAGCACCTCTTCACGAACCAAACGCACTTTGAAAAATTACCGTAGGACTGTTATTGACAATTGCCGGGCCATTTTTCGGAAAACACCTTTTTTACATTTTTTCGAATTGCGCCATAGGTTGAATGAATATTTCTTTATAATTTTTACTGTAAGTAGCCGCCGAAAAGAGCTACAATTTGGTCACTCGCGGAAGTTCCTACGACTTTCGTAGGCCGAGTAAAAAAAGGTCAATTTTCGAAGGTTTTTATTTTTTTGTGCAAAAAGTTGTGAACCGATTTTAATTTTTAGAAACTGATTTTCTTCGTCTTTTTAAGCGCTATAACGTGCTATTTTTTGCAAAACAATCATTATTTTGAAAAATATTACTGAGCAATAGCCACTAATACTGTGGTAATCAAAAATTTTAAATGACGTATTGGTCGGATTACAAGTTTGATAAAACCATTGTACTGAGTATTTTTAGTTAAATTTGCGGCAGAGATAAATAGTAAAAGCGATTCAAAAACAAAAATATAATAAAATAAAGCCCATATGGTGGAGACTTTTTGACGGATACCGTACATAAAATATGGTTAACTTTTTTACATAATATACTTTTCGTTTGCATCATGTTTGCAAAAGTTCGACAATTAGTGCATAAATTCTGTTAAAACAGACGTTGTTAAATCTTTCGATTAAATTATTATTAAAACGTTATAGCACTTTCTCTTTCGTAGATTGTTCATAGTCAGGGAATTTTATTGAGTGTACCTGATCGTATCGAAATTATAAAACTTTTACTGTCTATTTTTCTACTAGTCTATGACCAACCAAATTAGCGTGTCTTGTCAGGTGAGTATATGGAAATACAAGCGGGGTATTTTTTCAGAAATGTGTTTAGGTAAATACGTTATCCTGCGTCAAAATAAAACCGCATGATCTGATGCATTACAAATTTTAAAATGCAAATACGCTATCTCAATTGAATTTATTAAATTTTATGAGATTTGATTAATAAATAATGCATTATAAAGTAAAATTAGTTTTTTATTCATTTATTATTCTTATTCAGCTAAACACCTGAAAACCCATCCGAAATTACAGTCCAAACGCAATATTTTGCAAAATTACCTTAAAAAAATGTATTCACAAAAAAATGAGACCTATACGTCAATGGAAGGATAGATGTTTAGGTATTTCCAATATGTCAAAGAGCAATTTTAGTGAAGAATGGTGATAATATAATATTAGAAACATTGCCATTATTGTTTACCTACCTACTATTTCTTTACTACCTAATATTTCAATAGTTTACATAAGGTAAATAAATAAATAATTTCTAATTCATTTAAAATATTATTGACCTGTAAAAACATGTATTTCAATGTTTAGTAATGCTTTAACCATTTATAGTAATATTTTAATCCAAGTAAATATCCTAGTTATGTGAAGTCTTATTTCGATTTTTCTGTTTTAACTAACAAAAATAATAAATGAATAGGTAATTGCAAAAAGGAGATATGTATGTATGTCCAATTTACATCCATATTGAGATTTTTACGGATTTAAGTTTTAGACACGGAAACGCATGTCTAAAAACGGAATGTGTTCCAATATTCTGCTTGGTAGTATATGAAAACTAAGTTTTGATTAACTGCAGAAATGTAGTATGTCCGGGAGACGTCTCCCGTTTTGCGGTAATCTGTATCTGTACCTAACCTTAATTTTTTATGCAAACACGTTGCAGTCACATAATGAGTTCTAGGTCGGAATGTAAGATTGAAAACAAAAAACGGCAAAAAATGTCGTGAATAGTGACAAATATAAAAAATTATAATTAAAAAACTTAAACTGCCCGGTGACCAACATATTAATTGTTCTGAAAAACTTGCCTGAACAACTATTCTATGGAACAAAAAAATGTCCCATGAAGTCAAAAAAGTCATTGTATCTCACATGGTACCACCATTTAATTATTTCCTCTGCCCAAGAAGTTGTTTGCCGGGAATTTATAAACTGTTTGGTAACTAATACAATACGACTGAGAAATACGTCCAAACATTTACATAGTTCATCCCATAGTCAAAGCTTGTCGGGAAAAATTACCCATAAGGAAAAGAGATTGCCTACATAACGCATACTTTAAACGCATAAAATTCATTCCCGAAGCGTATTGAGAATTTTGGCAAGAAATTACTGCTTAGCCAACTGAGGAAACATAATGCGATGTTGACTAAATATGATTGCTAATTTATATTTTAACTGTAAAGAGTAATAAAACGCTAGAATAAACCATTTTTTTCGAAATCCTTATCTCGATTTTTTTTACTGCAGAAAGGTGATATCTCCATTTATCTTGTTTCGCAAATAAGTCAAGTAAAATTAAAAAAATTGAGTAAAACATACAAATCTGCAGTAGATCTCATGAAAAGTGTACCGCCAAAATTTTTGATTTAAAAAATGTATTTCAAAAAAAATTTTTATTACGTTCCTGAACAATTTAATCTGACGTGTTCCCTTTCTGTAGCGGTTCAAATATATTTAGGATCGTCGAATAAATAAGAATGTACTTGTGTTTCCTCAGAGGAAGATTTAGTTATTGTGTTTAGAATTTTACTTTTTAGTTATAATGATATTAGATTTGTTACTTTTGCGATTTAGAAATAATTAAGTAGATACCATATATTATTAATTGCAACAAATACATTTGAAATACTAATACCGTAAAAGTATATAGTAATATACAGGGTGTCAAATAATTATGTTAAACATTTTAAAGGGTGTATCTGCAGGTGATTTTAAAGGGAGTCCTCATATATTTTTTTCCATCAGAGTCCTCCTTGCAAAGTTTGTCATACAGGGCAAGCCAAAAAATACATTTTTAATTTGTTATCTCAATAATGGAATAACATAAGAATTTGAATTTGGTGTGTGTCTCTTATTAACAAAAGGGCATCTAAAGGTAACATTTTTTGTTTTCATATTCATTTTTGTATGATTTTTTTTTCTGTAGGTTAATGAGAGTAGTTGTAAGAATAACATTAAAACATGGTGAAAAAAATGTGAATATCCATTAGCAAAGGACAATAATTGATTTTCAGGACATGTTTTGTGATATTTAATTCCTTATAATATTTCTTTCATTGTATTAAAATATATACGTTACAGGTTAATGTGTTAAACACTATTTAATACATTTAAAATTTTTAAAACGACAACTCAAACAATAAATCAGACCAGACAGTCTGAGTATTATATTCCTCACAGTTGGTGTTCTATAAAATTTTGCCGAACTTTGAAAATGACACACTGAGAATATAACGGAGTTGAATTTCTCATGCCTTCGCAACTGACTTTCTCAATAAAATTAATATTTCATTTGTCACCGGCTTGTCAACCACTAACCACATTTCCTTTTTTGTCTATGCCAAGATTCCGAAAAGGCATTATGTAGGAAAAAGTATAAAATAAATACATAGGTAATAAAATAACAGAATAGTTGAGTAGTTTTGAAAAAAAAAGTATCTGTATGTTTGAAATACCAACAATTTTTTCTTTTGAGATCGATTTTTTTAATTTCTTCTCACTGATACTGTAAGTACTCAATACGTATACATATTTGTATATATACCGGGTGGCTCAGGAGGTCGGGCCATGCTTATATCTTGAAAAATAATTAATGGATTTTTAATTCGGGGCGTATGTGCTATAATTAATTTCCAACCAAGTGACGGAAAATTCAAGATGGTCGACTTCCTGTTTCGCCGAAAATGGCACTGAATCCAGTTTTTTTAATAGGATCCCCTGTACATTTTTGCATATTTGGATACTATGAGTCAGAATATATGCAACCCAAGTGTCAAATGTCATTTTGGTAGCGGAAAAAATGTTTGCATTCAACATAAAGGACTGAGAGGCTGCTCAAAGTACTCAAAAAGTATCTGATATTAACTATAAAACATAATTTTTTTAGAAACATACTATTTTCAATTTATTGGAGAGCAAATTAAGTCATATCAGCTTTTCATCTGTTTTTTGAAGAACATTTATTTAGTTTAAATGGAAAATTGAATATAGGCCATTCCTGTTTTGAATTATTCGTTTAATAAGATTTTACCCGATGCACATAATGGCGTTATTACCTTTGCAGTAAATGTAGACAATTTAAAGAAAATCGATTTGAGAGATACCTAACTACATATTACACATCTCCCCAAAAAAAGGTCTTGATCTGGGGGACTCACTATAGTATTCCTATGTATTTGTCGACGCTGAATCCGATTCCGTGGTCCAAAAAATTCTTATACCTAATACATTTTTGTGTAGGGGCGAAATAATCATTCCAAGGGGGATAAACTGACGAATGTCAGTATCTTAGGGGATAAGTGTGCATGGGCATGTTTTATCAAGCAAGGGCAAGTTAAAGACTTCCGCGAAGGAGTGACCACCCTCCGGGAGTGGTCGATACACCCTTTGCAATCTCTGCTATCTCTTTTCGATATATAACTGCGTTATGAAAGTTGCTAGCTAGTTAAGGGACACAAAAAGGGCAAAAAACCACCCCCTGATATATGAGGGAATGCAGGGGTGGCGGGGGATACGGGAAAAAATGTTCCTCGTTGTTACCCCAGAACGATTCCAGTGCACTAACGAGAATTTAGTTGCTTTGACTATCCTCCTAGGGGTGAAATACCCCTAAACTCCTGAAAAGGATTCAGAAGCCTCCCAGGAGTAGAAACATGCACGTTGAAAGTTCCAGTGCTGAAATGAGAGAAAGGGAAGTCCGCTGGCATCTCCATCTCGATTCTAAGTTCGGATAGGGGTGAAAAACGACCTCCCCCTCGGGATGAAAAGGCAGGGCTGGAAGCAGAGCAGGGGTGATTTTTATCCTTTTGAAGGATTGCTTTCGGAGCCTCAATCTAGCTAGGATGCAAGCTATCAACTTTCATACGCTGTTATATATCGAAAAGGGGACGGCAGGGGTTACAAAAGGTATATTAACCCCTCCGGAAGGGGTGGTCACCTCTTCGCAGAAGTCTATAACTCGCCCTTGCTTGATAAAACATGTCCATTCACACTTATCCCCTAAGATATTGACATTCGTCAGTTTAATCTCCTTGGAGGGATTATTTCGCCCCTACGGAAAAATTTAATGTTTATACGGATTTTTTGGATCCCCTTGGATTCAGCGTCAAAGAATACATAGGAATACCTCAGTACTCCAAATCATGACCTTGTGGGGCTGTGTTATCTACCTATTTGAAATCCTTTTCGAGTTTAATCAAAATAGACATTGGACACTTGTAGAATCCAAATATATAACAATATACAGCAAGCTCCATTAAAAAAAAATGAATTTAGTGCCATTTTCGGCGAAACCAGAAGTCGGCCATTTTGGATTTCGACACTTGGTTGTAAATTAATTCTAGTATATACGCTCCAAATTAAAAAAAAATACGATGATTAGTTTCAAGATATACGCTTGGTCCGATCTCAGACCGAAAATTTGTACAGTGTGGATGCATATATATAAGTTATAATATGGACTCCCCCCAAAAAAAGTACTCTGTGCATCAGATTTTTGAAAAATATGGTCTAATATTATTTCAAAGTATTTTGCCCGCTGAAACCAAATTTAACCTCAGTTTTGTCCCAGGTCAAAATTATTTTATTGTCAAAAATAATGGATTTTCTGTGTTTTTGAAAATAGAAAAGATGGACAGGATCCTGATGGACAGGTCAAAACTGAGGTCATATTTGGTTTCACTGGACAAAAATATGTGGAAATAAATTAGTCTGATGCACATAAAACCTCAGTTTTTTTTTGTGAAGCTGTGTAACTTTTTCCTATATTTTTATCAGAAACAGGAGTTTACGTATTTGTTGTTTCATATAACAATTTAATTCTTATTATAGTTATAATTATTAGAATTATATATTATTATACATTAGAGTTATAATTATTAATTAATAATCCTAGCTCTATCTGCAGCTGTCTTAGAAAATTAATTAATCGGTTAATTAAAGAGAAAAACTTATTTGTTAGAAACTATGAATCATATTTTACCTACACCGCAAATATGTATGTTCTACACGCACGTACGTGTAGGTAAGTAATAAAAATATATATGTATAAAAAATAAAAAAGAACGTTTTCTCACAAAGCCGTCTATCACGAATACAATACAATACCCGCTTGTTTCCGAGAACTCTTAAATTCAACGTAGGTTCTCAATGAGAAGCTAGACGGCAAGGAATTTTAGCGCCGGCGGCCACATTTTTGGACAAGGAAATGAATGAATCCGATTTAAGGAATTTATGCCAACCTGACCGAACTTGTCTGTGTGAAATTCTCCGATATTTCTTAGAAAAGCATTCCTCTGACCTGTTACCAATCTGTTAAAACGAAACACGCGTTATGCTCCGGCAAGTTGAATATATGTATGTTACAGAATCGAATGAACAAAGATTTAATATATTCGTACAGACATATATGACGATGCATTATATTGTCTTATTGATTAATATTCTTTATTTTTTGATAGATTTTAAATATGTAAAAACCAGTTTATATAGATTTCTATATAGAATTCAGGTAAGATAACAGTTTTGCTAAACCTCTACATTTACAATAGATATAAAAAATGTAAGTGTCTTTAATAAAACGCCTTGTATAGTTTGATAAATTGAGGAGCTCTATATCATTGTGATTAGACTATGTACGAGGTGTATAAATTAAGTAATGAGACGGGCAACATAGCGCCCCATCTAGCAACACTGCGGAGATGGGACTTGGAAGAGCGGTAGGTTAACATGTAATGCACCTTCAGCAATCTTGTTAGAGCTATTTGTTTGTTCTTTGTGACTGTTTTCGTAAACCAATTTTCACTAGAGCGTTTTAAAAATGAATGATATTAATTTTGAGCAACGGTGCGATGAAAATGTCGATAAAATACGATATCTTGTGTTTTCAGATCGTCGGTTGGCGACAAGAATGATCGGGGAAGAGTTAAATTTGAATCATCCCACTGGTCATCAGATTTTGACTAACGACTTGGGGGATGAGAAAAATCTGCGCTAAAATGGTTCCAAAAAAACGAAAGGAACAGAAGACATCCGAAGACAAAGGTGTTTTGTCAATTTGGAATAGATTGAAAATTATACCCATTTTATTGAACGTTACTTACATTACTTATACATTACTGGTGATGAGACTTGGGTGTTTGAGTACGACCCGGAAACCAAGTGTCAATACATGGAATGGCACACCTCAAGCTCTCCAAGACCGAAGAACGCAAGAATGAGCAAGTGAAAGATCAAATGCATGCTGATTTGATTTATTGATAGCCAGGAAATTGTTCACAAATAGTTTGTGCCTCCAGGCCAAACAGTAGATCAACACTTTGACAGAGAGGTTCTTGAAAAACTTCGAAAAAGGGTCATGCGTGTGAGACCAAACATCAAGAACAACTGGATGTTGCATCACGACAATGCGCCTTGTCACAGAGCCATTTCAGTAAACGAGTTTTTAGCCAATAAAAACATACCTGTAGGTGCTCAGCCGCCTTATTCGCCTGACTTGAGTCCTTGTGACTTTTTTCTCTTCACAAGATTGAAAAATCACCTCAAGGGATGTCATTTCAGGACCATACAAAACATTCAAATGGCTGTAACCGACTAGCTGAAGGCTATTCCAGTATATGAGTTCCAGCACTGCTATGAGGAATGGAAGAACTGTCTCCAGCGCTGTGTGGCTTCCCAAGGAAGTTATTTTGAAGGAGACAATACTGAACTGTGATTCTATTCGAATAAAAAAAATAAAACATATCAGTCTCATTACTTAATTTATACACCTCGTGTAGACATGTACATTGGATTCCTATTTGAAACCCCAAAAAAAAAAAAAAAAAAAAAAATCAAAAAAAAAAACAATCCAAAAAAAAAACCACAAAAAAAAAACTATTTCTACATTATATATGTAGAATTTGTGTCTCAAAATATGTAAAATTTATCGGATTATTATTTTTGTACTTTGAGTACGTCTTTAACTGCAGTGAGGCTAAACAGTTGCGCATAATGCCTGTAACTTTTTTGATAACCTTGTATATAAAAAAAATGTTCTGAATAAAATTTTTAACATTTATGGCAGTTTATTTGCCATGTTTCTGTCAAAATGAAATAATTTTTGTCTTTTCGCGTTTGGTTGTTATGGAGACCAACTTTATTTTTTTAAGTGTCAACCTGTGGGTTTTCTCTCAATATCTGAAAACAAAACAATACTTAGCGAATGAGGTGTTCATGATATTAAAAATATCCGTTTTGCGCTAAGCAATGGCCAAGCCGGTTCCGAAACTCTTCAATAACATTTACTAGGAAGTCTTCAGGAATGGCCTGGATTTCATTTGAAATTTCCTGTTTCCAGTCGTTATTGTTACCTGGTCCATTGACCTATACTTTACATTTTAAATATACCCACAAAAAAATAAGAGATTTAGATGCGGGGAGCGCGTTGGCCATTCAGTTGTGCGTCTTCTGCCTATCCAGCGTCCCCGAAAATTATCTGTTTAAATACTTCTTGATATTTGCAGCAAAATGCGGTGGCGCCCCATCCTGTTGGAACTTAGTTGTTGGTTATTACATTATTTTAACCTGGAAATAACAGTGTGCAAGATGGAATAATCAGATTTCTTAGCAGATCTAAATACGTTTCAGAATTTAAATTTCCATCTTCGAAGAAAGGTCCAACAAACGTCCTCCAACAATGTCTGCCCAAAAATTAAATTTTTGGGGATTTTGTGTATGCGCTTCTTGGAACTAATGAGGGTTCTGGCTTGACCAATTACCACTATTATAACAAGACAATTTAAACTGGACGCAGCTTCATCTGAAAAGTTATTATTGTTATTACATCTTTCCATCATTCCTTCACAAAATTCAGCCCATCTATCGAAGTCATCCTCGTTTAACTCGTGAACAAGTTGTAGTTTGTACGGACGTAATATTTCTAGCTTAAACACATTTTTAACTGGCTGGTGAGGAACATCAAATTTAGTTACTTGAAATTGTTTTACCAGTCGGCGTACTGTTAACTAGTTCATTGGGGATTTGTGGGGGTACAATTCATTAAACAGTACACAAACTTAGATTTGAGTTCTCTGCATGTCTCCATACCCCCCATTATTAAAATTTCATTTAATTGCTTGTCACTCAAGCGATCCATTGTTTATTTATAAATCGTAAAAAACTCAAAAGAAATAAGATATTGAAATACAAATTGAAGCCAAACATCAACAAATTATTCCAAATGGAATTTACATTTTCTAATAGTCGTTTAAGAAGAATTTTAATATTGGTATATTCGATATCATGTATTTATAGAATTATGAAATTTAATACAAATTTTGAAACCAGAATAATAGAAACGAACTTATCAAAATATACAGGGTGTTTTTAACTTTTTATATCACACGGGGTTTTCCGCATCGTTATGTTCAGATTTTTGGAGCATAAAATATACTTAATTTTAAGATTAAAAAACACAAAAGTGGTAGGTCGGTTTCTATTCGTTCCAAAATTACAGGTTCCTCAGTCTTAGAATAGGGTCTACTTTATACTCTAGAAATTTGAACATAACGATACGGAATACCCTGTGTATAAAGATATTTAACAACTGCTATCTTATTTGGATTCTGCTTAAAAATATGTGTAATTATGGTTTATACATTTATAGATTCGATAAATAAAGGGGGGATATTGTAAAAGAAGATACAGATAAAAAAATGCAGATAGTCATAAAAAAAAACAAAAGCATCAAAACTATAGATCATAAAAATTCATGTTTTCTTTTAAATCCCACCGTTTGTTGGGTTATTTCATCTTTGTGAGTGTTTTTGTTTATTCTATTTTGTTTATTATATTTTATTTCATCTTTGTGTGTGAGTTTGTGAGTTATCATTTCCAAAACAGAGTTTTTCTTTTGCTAAACTTCTGAAAAGTTTGTGAATCAAAACATATAATCTTCGTGAGCTGACGATGGTCTTTAAAAATGACGATGAATGACGATGGTCTTTAAAAGTTACCGAAAAAGTGGACACCCTTATATATACACGACGCTGACGTGTTAATGAAAGGTACACTTTCATTGTACGATTAGATAATTATTTATTATTTAAATAAATACAGGCAATTTACTAATAAATTACGCTATACTCTCCTATGTATTTATTACTTCCACATCCACGTAGTGAAATTGATTACTTCGCTTTGATTGCTTGTGACTTAGTAGGCCTAAAATGTTCTGAAACGTAGAGATTTTAAATTTAATTGAAAAATTCTCTGTCTCTCTGGTGGTTAAACTTTTTTTGTGTAAACAACTCAAGAATGTGGTAATATAACTTCAAATTTGAAACACATATGTGTGGATGTATGTATGACAGAGGTCTGGAGCGATTTTGAGATTGATCAGTTAAAGGATTGGGGGATAAATTGGATTAATAAACTATTTCCTTGTTTACAGGCAATCCCTTACTTAACATAGTTGATTACTTAATGTAAATAATTACTAGAGTTGGCCAAAATGTGTCGCGAGACATAGGCGTACGCATAATTATATAATGCATATAATACAAGAAAGCACCTAACTAATATTAAATATAGTAACAAAAACAATAAATTCACACTTTATAACTATATACGTATGCAAAACTTACTCTCTCAATAAGCTTAATAACGACGTAGTTTTATTGGCAGTATACCACGAACTGGAGAAAATTAGTAAAAAAAAAAAATCTTAACAGACTACACATTATTATCGAGCCAGCATAAAATAAATCATCGATTAATTAATTCAGTTTGTCATTTTATTACACAGGCCCACAAAAAAAATGACTATGGATAAGAACATAGTTTTTCCCTGTATTTTTTGACGCTGAATCCATGTCCGTTTAACCGTAGCACGTCAGGATCAAGGTCATTTCAAGGTCAATTAGCGAAATAAAGGCTTAAAAGGGAATAAACCCATATATCTTTATGTTTCTGGGATCTCTGAATTAGAATATGTTGTTATTCTTACCATATCGCGTGACTTCGAAGACCACTCCAAGGTCAAATCACTAAAAAACGCATTAATGAGGCAAAAATTTGTATCTTTATGTTTTTGAAGTTGTTGAATCCAAATCTGAAACCCATGATAGAATACCGTAAATGGTCTCATTTTCATCATGTATGAGGTACCTTAGGCTGTATTAGGGAAATGTGGTTAAGGATTTTCGGTTTCGTGAATGTATTGCTATTATTTGTTAAGGTAAAAGATATGTAAGTCCGTGTATCCATGTACATTAGATGAGTTGATACCAATTATCGTAGCCACCTTAATGCATATCGTCTAACTACATAGTAATCATCTTACTGAAAATCATTGAGTGAATCATTGAATAAACGTGTTTAGACTCCTTTAACCAGACACACAATTTTGCGTGTGTCCGCTATTGCACGCATGTGTATAAAAGCGTGTATGCGTGAGTGTGTACTTGCGTGCGTATATAAATGCATGTGTGCGTGACTGTGTGCATGTGCGTGCATATAGAATGCCTGCTTCCCCAGAGGATGCTGGAGATGGTAACCACTGCCTCAATTGAGGATGTGTAGAATTTTCCGATTCTCTGGAGTAACGAAGCCAGCGAAGGCGCGCTGCCCTGCAGGGGGGCGTTAGGGTGTGAGAATGATGCCGTAGTGTGTCCGACGACGAGTTGACTTTGTCCTCGTCAAAGTCGGAAAACCCTCATACGTAGACCTAGGGAGGTATGAGGGTTATCACCCCTAGGACCACGGACTCGCCTGCGATCGGAACAGGATCCCTAACGTGCGGGTTTCTTTTTATATTCATGGATTCTCCTCTTTTAAGCGTTTATTTCGCGATTTGACCTTGAAATGACCTTGACCCTAATGTGCTACGGTTAAACGGACACCGGATTTGGATTCAGCGACCCCAGAAACATAAAGATATATGGGTTTATTCTCTTTTAAGCCTTTATTTCGCGATTTGACCTTGAAATGACCTTAATCCTGACGTGCTACGGTTAAAAGAACACCTGATTTGAATTCAGCGATCCTAGAAACATTAATATACATGGGTTTATTCTCTTTTAAGCCTTTATTTCGCGATTTCACCTTGAAATGACCTTGATCCTGACGTGCTACGGTTAAACGGACACCGGATTTGGATTCAGCGTCAAAAAACACAGGGAAAAACTATGTTATTACCCATTGTCAAAAAAATTTTTGTGGGCCTGTGTTATTAACGTAATACCGACGCTGACGACATAAACACCTCTCACACTAATAATAATCATAATGAGGTCATTGATTCCTATGCTATACCACGATGTGTCTTGCAACACGATCGGCCAACCCTAATGCATAGCCCCACAAAATAAAAAAAAGTTGCGTTTCCATCAAGTGTGATACCATATTTTCATGTATTTTTTGGCTGAAACTGAATCTGAACTTAGTCTAGATCCAGCGCGTCAGGATTTTTCACTAAAATCGGAAAACACTTTATAATAGCCATACATTTTTAGAATTCACTATGGAACGTAAGAATTTTGAGCTCATCAAATGATAAAATTTATGATTCTATAATATTTTTGTGTTAGTGATATAATCAGAAAACTAAATATGAGTAACGTCTGTGAGCAAAGAACCATTACCATACTACAACACAGAGTAAAAACAAGCTTGGAGGAATCGTATTGGGAAATTTATCAGTAACAAAAGCTTGATCCGGAAAATCTTGTCGCTTTCTAGCCTCGTGATATTTTTCACAATAACCACGTAATCCGAAGGACTCTTAATAGTAGTAAACTTGAATCTAATAATCACCATTATGTGGGAAATTGTTGACAACATACAGACGAAGTTGAGAAGACAATCGTTTGGGTTGCTTGATGAATTACAAGATACACTTTCTCCATTCGCATTTAGATTACTTTCCAGAAAATCTTGGAGATTTTTTGGCGAAGAGCACGAAGAAATATTTAATCGAGATATCAAGGTAATTGAACGACGATATCAAGGTAGATGAATATAATTATGATGGCAGACTTCTGTTGGAGGTTCAAGAGAGACAGTCTGAAGAAGCGAAAGCGAAACCCGCTTCACAGATAATTTGAAGACAAAAGGGCAAGGAGACACAGACGATCATGAACTATGCGATCATCATTTACCAAATCGAACATTAGGTGTTCACTATTGTCCTCAGGGATATGTGGTAATTAGACTTCGTCTGTCTGTTGTCAACAGTCTACCAGGTCATGTGTTTATTAGATTCTGATTTACTACTATTAAGAGTTCTTTGGGTTACAGGGTTATTGTCAAAAGTATCACAAGGTTAGAAAACAACGACATTTTCCGAATCAAGCCTTGTTCCTGATATTTTTCCCAATACGATTCCTCCAAGCTTGTTTTTACTCTGTATTTTAGTGTTGTAATGGTTCTTAATTAATGGTTCTTTGCTCACAGACGTTACTCATATTTAGTTTTCTGATTAAAAAACTGGACGTTTTCCACCAAACACCGAACTACTATACTTTTCTCGACGCGCGTTTCGCCAACTAAGTTGGCATCTTCAGAAGATTAAAATTTTTAAACAGTTTTAATCTTAGTTGACGTGCGTTTCGCCAACTTCTCTTTTCTCCTGAAGATGCCAACTTGGCGAAACGCGCGTGTATAAAAGTATAGTAGTTAGGTGTTTCGTGGAAAACGTCCAGTTTTTTGTTTCTACGCCGAAGTTCTCCAGGATAATGGTTCATTGCTCACATACGTTATTCATATTTAGTTTTCTGATTATAGTATGTAAAAAAAAAAAATGTTATAAAATCATATATTTTATCTTATTTTAGTTCAAAATTTTTTATGTTCCATAGTGAATTTTATGAATGTATGGCTTTTATAAGGTGTTTTCCGATTTTAGCGAAAAAACTTTTATGTCCATAGTTTAGCTAAGGTTAAACAGCTGAAACTCTAGTAATAGCTGCTACTGGATAAGAAAATCCTATTTACTGATAAAAAAGCAACCATAAAACTGTTAATAACACGCTGAATTTAAGTTATAATCTAGCAACCAAATTAATGCTTAAAATAACAATATTAAACCTATTTTCTCGTTTAGACAAGAGACGTGATTCCAAGCTTTTTTTTATTAAAATCATTTGTGAACTTTTGTATACCTCTGCCGACTGAATGAGAAGTCTGTAAAATAATATGATAATGTCCCAATATACAAACATTCCGTTCGAGATGGATAAATAGATAGTGGATACCTGAGACCCATTGATTGCCATTAACAATGGTGATCGGATACCTCAAAGGGTGGCACTTTTCGGTTGTTTTAGATTTGTAAACGTGGCTTGTATCGTTTGTTTTTTATGTAAAATAAATAATAAAACCATGTTGCGGTAAAAACCTGAATGCTCACATATAAATTTACATACATGTCTTTAGTCGATCGTATTTGTGTAAATAAAGAAATTTCACAAATTAAGAACATATTTTTTTAATAAGTAGCATTTTTTAAATTAATGATTTAACAAATCTAATTATGAAAATCGACAGTGATTTTTTAAGCGTAAGCTGTAAATACTTGATCATTTTATTAATTTATCTTTTCTGTACGATTTGAAAATTAAGAAATATATGATTAATAAAATTGCACTTCTGTCTTCAAAGGCAGACATTTTACTTGTTAGCAGACAATACACAGATTCTAAATCCATATTTACTTTCCTGTGTCTCGTTCCTGTGCAAACCGTCTTAATTAGCAATTTTACATTAGGATCATGTTACTAAACCATAACAACAACGTGTTAACTGCATATCTTCCTTTATATAAATAATGATTGCATCGTGTGAACAATAAATTAAGTTATAGTGTCGATAAATAATTATTGTTTTTTTAAGTCGGTTTTTAATTACTCTAGCAACATTGGCAGTGATATACTATTTTCAACTAAATGTCACGACAGAGATGTTATTTTTAGATCAAATATAGAACAATGCATCATTAGTTCATTTTTGGAATATGATATGGTACTATGGTACTATAATAAGCCATATATGTATAAGTAAATCAGTTATAAAGGTAACGCATATTACAATATATGATACTTTATAGAAATGAAGTCATAGGTAGATATAGCATCAAGTAGAATAAGAACCCATTAGAAATGGTAACTGTTTTTCTGGGGTTAAAAAGGCTACATAGACATCCTTTGAGATGATAGTCAAAGGATACTTGGAAAATATGATAACTATAAACAGATTGTTTACGCTTTAAACTTGATAACTTGAAAACTCTAGATTGTATGGCTTTTTTGTATACCATACTTTTCATATATTCCCATAAAATGTTTTATGGCGTAAGATCGGATGACCGTGCTGGCCATTCTAGCTCCCTATCCACCGATTTGGAAATGTTAACTCGTGGTACTACTGAACATTGATTTGGTAATGTGGTAGTTCAAACTTCTGGACCCATTTTTGATTAGTTGGAACTTGTAGGTTTGCTTGAGCAGGATATAAGTTTGCTAAAGTTGACAAACATTATATACCTTACATCTCCACATTCACGAAACTGCATTTCAATTTTACGAATAGTAACTTGGGGTATAGCCAGAAAATCGGGAAATTCTTCTCGAAATAGACGAGTTACTTCGGCGTGTAATGCTGTCAAAACAGCAAGCTGCTGTGGCGTTTTCAAAAAACCAACGATGGAGAATATTGAAAGGTCACTGAAACTGTTTTTGCTTGCCTTCTGATTATTTATCAGTCATGAAAGTAAACTGTATTAGTTTATAGTAATTTTTAGTTTATTTTAGTGAATTTCGTCAATCAGATGGATTTATTTGTTTCACTGTTATTTTGCAATAAAGTTTAAAACCACAATTTTGAATAGAGAATGAAAGACATTTCAATTGAGGTATCACAAACCCCTACCTGCAATTTAAACATTTTGGGGTTGGTACTGTCCCTTGAATTTAAAGATGAATTTTTTACGTTGTAGAATGTCATTTCAGAATCTAAAATCGGCCTTTCTCATAAATATACTCAATAATTAAGATACTGGATTTACTCCATTTGGCTATTTCACACTGTATGTTAAGGGACTATTGTTGGCTAGCGATAAGAGAAACTGACTGAAATTTATACAACAAATGAGAAAAGAAAATATGTGCCATATTTGTTTTTTTTTTAACAATTTGTTATAAAATGACACCCACCCAGCCTTCTACAGGGGCGGAACCAGAGGGGATAGGTTGGGGGTCGGAGTAGGTGTTGCTTAGAGGGGATGCTTGGGTTGTTAAAGGGTAAAAGCAAGTTGTAGCACCCCATACCAATTTATTAGGCAGCATTAAGGTCAATGGATTTGCCCAACAGAGGTCAAACTATGCAAAACCTTGCGTAAAAGCAAAGGGGTGGCTTAAGGGGTCTGGAACTGGGACAGTGACCAAATACACATAATTTATCGAGGAGGTCTTGTTACGTGCTCAGTTTGCGCTACTGTAGAGTATCTGGCTTTCACTAATTGCTGATATTTAATAGCTTATTAGTTCCGCGTGAGGGCGCTGTTGTTCCGTGCTTGCAGGTTCGCCAGTGTGCACTCTGTCCGGTTTTCTATAGTCTATGGTCATCCTGTCGAATTTTGGATGAACGACGGCCATTAATTTTTCATTTCCTGTAGCTATTACACGCGTCGAGTCGTAGAATTGCATTTTGGCATCCATTAATTGGGATTTAAACGCTCGATCCGTTCATTGAATCTTGACTGTGTTGAGGCATATATTTTCGTTTGGTTGAGTCGAGTTTCAATCTACATTTCTGTAGGATATAAAATTAATTACAGGTAAGAAGCCATTTCTGTGTGTTTTTTTTGTATATGCTACCATGTGGCTGAAGTCCTATTTCGTGTAATTAATTTTTAGAGGATTGTTGTCTTCCAACATCGGACTAGTTGTACGTTGTGAACGTAGTTCTGAGGTTACCAGAATCTACACTAATCACGTTACCCTTTGACGCGTCACCTATTGATATTGCTGTACTGAGTGTTTGTGGAGAAGTGCCGTGCCCTCAGAGTGAGGTAATTAGTTTTCTTATGCGTTATTACACTGACTTTACATACGTAGTTTTGGGGTTAAGTTCTGGCCACTTAGAGTGCCTTCGTCGTGTACAACCACTTTTTCTTTAGGGTCCTTGGTGAGGGTTCCTTGGTACGGGTCATTGGTCCTTGGTACGGATCCCGGAGTACAGGTTCCTTGTTAGGAGTTCTAAGTTGACGATCTCCAGAGTGTGGAGCTGTTGTGCCAAGTTTCAGAGCGCTTGGTTCGAGTCCTACACCCCAAAGTAGGAATCCAGGGCAAGGCTTACTGTACGTCCCCTTGCAGAGGATTGAACCCGAACTACAGGCACCCTTTTTTATAATTCCTTTTTTATTACAACAACTGTTCCAGTCACGTGAGTGTGTCATTCCGATCGAAATTTACTTCGTGGTATAATATAATATTGTTATTTTACATCACAGTCTACATATAGTTTGGGTAATTTATTACTTTTACGGCACTATAACACTTATAACATTTTTGTATATAAATGTAAACCAACGGTAGCTACCTGCGGAGAGTACGCTGATATACTTTGTGGTTTTCTTTTGTTAAGGTTACATAGTTAAGGTTTTTTTTGAGTAGTTCGTATCGGTGTTAAGGCCGAATTACACCCCCTGTAACTGACTGTGCTGTTTCGTCTTAGTAAACGGTGTCTATTTGGTGTTTAAAACACTGTGTTTTAATTGTCCTAGCCCCAGTGAACGAGAAAAATCTACTATCTAGTCTTTTTGCTCTTTGTTACCACTAAATTGAATAATATTTTATTAACCACTAATCTGGGGTACAGTATGCCCTGAGACAGAGAGCGGGCACAGGACTACTTTCCGGGCAAAAGCAAGTGTCACGACTCTGAGTGGACCAGAGTGCCCCCTTTAGAGTCAATAATAACTAGACTCCAGCTGTAGTCGTCCGTCTTAATGTTTTTATCCAACAGCGTCCTTCTTAGTCCATCCTGTATGTCTGTGAAATTGCCGTCAAAATATTGCGAGTTCAAATTTCGACCAGGGGTTGCTCTTTGGGGTGTGGACGGCAAACCGTTTAAGTCACAACATAGCGGGGAGTTCAAACCAACCCTATAGGCTACCGAAGGCTACTAGACCGCAAGTCTCTAACTCAAACAAAACGCAAATGGCGCTAATCTAAATAGTGTTGCGCTAATTTTGATGATCAATTTATTATTATATTGTAGTTACTAATTATTATTTTAGGCATGTATTATTATTACAGTTGCAGAAATCGGGAATAATTTGCTTAATGATGTATGCAAACTGCAAAGGGGATTCATACAATAATGTTTCTTCCAAAGTTGATGCACATACTAGTACTGGAGATGTCGTTGACTTCAATAAGTATTTTCAATTGACTGAAGTAAAACAATATTTCCCATAAGTAAAGCGTGCGTTTAATTAGCCTAAATTTTTTTGGTTAATAAATGTGTCTTTAACGAAAATAAAAGAAAAAAATTTTTTATAGAAGATTATAAAATAATGAAACCCAGATAGAACGTAATGGTTATTTATCTAGGTTGGAAAAAAAAAAATGTTCTTATCCATATAAAAAAATTATTTTGTGGGCCTGTGTTAGTAATAAGTTTTAATGTACAATTTGTTTTATTATACTCGTATATTGACTTACAAACAATAAAATGATGATACCTACCTACTGAATGTAATGCTTCTTTTTACGCAAATCATTTTTATCTCTTTCCTTGGTCAGACCAAAATATAAGCTTTTGTGTGATATCTGTAGCCAGATAGACTTTTTTTTCCATTTATTAAGACAAAACGAAGCTGTCGGTATTTTTTAAGAATAACGATTGATAACAAGGTAAATATGAAAAACATAATAATTACTAGCATTAATGGTAACACTAAATTCATTAGTAGTAATATTTCCACGACACGCTAGTGAAATGGTTTGTTAGAAGTTGTAAGCAAATTTTAAAAAAATGCTAAATAACTAAGTAAATAACTATTAAATATAGGTACATATGGGGAATGCTAACATATATGGATTCAGAATTCAAACTTTTAAATTTTAATTTTATATTTAAATGGAAAATAAAATATGCGGCACCGTATTTAAAAAAAAAAGTTTAGATGGTTTGAGGTCAAAAGGGCTAAATGGTATATAATTCAAAAGTAATAAAAGCATTGCTGCATAGCTTTAGAGTTCTACTAACCACAATGCTAATACCGATACCCAATTTTCTAAAATTACCACTACAGATTTTTTTTTATTTTGTTCATTAGACAATGGTCTAATGAACAAATAAAAAAAAAGGATGGAAAGGAAATTAAATAACTCAAAATCGGTAGAAGGGAAATTTCATGAAAATATACCTAAAATAACATGTAAAATCGAAATATGGAATAAAAAGGGTACCGATCCATTTAAAATAAAGAAGTTGATGCCAACTTACCGGTATAACCGCAAATTCAGCCATCTTGAAAATATAATCAAATCCGCCATTACCGTAAGTATAAATTTTCACATACCAGTCATTTCTACAAGCCCCAATACTTTTAGTGAATGGTTTCGATCAATCGCCTCATTTTTTTCACAGAATTTTAAGCTTTACAACTTTCATATGAAGCACATTTCTGAATTTATGCGTAATCTTAGGAAAACTTCAATAACACTCCGATTAGGGTCACTTTCATCTATCTAGCTGCTGAAGCTCACCTCGACGGAGGTGAAAAACACAGAATAGTCATATCGGACCATTATTGAAGCGATTAAAATAATAAACATTTAGCATGAATTATTTCCGAATTCAACTATTCAGCAACTGGCCCGTGTTGTTTACCTCACATCTAGGCGGTGGTGTTGCGAGAACGGTGGATTTTTGTGTTAGCTACTGTCACAGGGAGTGGTTGTATGTCGTCACTGATAATCGTCATCGGTTAGTAATTAAATTTATTTTAACTTCTGCTAATGCAATGTAATGACACGGCGTTTTATATCAGTATTCTGAATAAATCGAGTTCAAAAAACGCAGTAGCGCTAGAATACTTCTTAAATCATAAACAAACATCTGTAAATTAGTTTATGAAATGAAATGTTTTGAAAAAACGCTACTTCACTATCATACAATCAACATATACAATCACTACTTCCACATTTGATTAGAGTATATTACTAAAAACATTATCTTAAAAGTGTGATATTTGGTCTTCCATTATGTCCGATGTGTCTTTTATGATGAGACCTATATGATGATTATGACTTTAGCTAACTCTATGACTATACTTTATTTATCCTGTTCAAGCTCGATAGTTCGACATTTGATAATCCAACCCCCACTAGTTCAATGTTTTCCAACATTAAATTTTTAGATATCGTAATTAGCACTCGGTAGTTCGAAAAAAAATATAAAATCGCCGCTCTGTAATTCAGTATTGAACTCTGTAATTCAGTATTGAATTAAGTAGATAGCCGCATTTTTATGATGTTAAATTATCGAACTTATACTGTACATGACTTGTATGACTTATATGCTCTATATGACATTTATGTCCCGTATGTCCTTTATAGCCTTTATTATATTTATGACCTATATGGCCTATATGACCTTGATGACCTTAATGACCTACTTTTATAACCTTGATAACCTTTAGACAAAATATTACCTTTATAGGTTATATCGTCTGCCCCGTCTAGCTATACATGCATCGATATCTCGGTTATTGTTGGAGATAGAAATATGGTTAAATGGGGATAGTTTAAGGGGATTTCATTTCCTATTCGATTTTTTCAAATTAGATTCATTTTCGAGATAATTCCAAAACACTGTAAAACTGCGTTTTAGAGAATGTTCCATCCTGTTTTAATATCCGACTTGCGATATTAATTGCATTTTTTATTCTTCAAATTGAAATATTTAAAAACCGTTCATTTTAGTCAGATAATGATTATTAAAGATGCTTTAAAAAATAATTCAAATATGGTATAAAATATATAGTGTCGCATTTTAAACACGAGTAACACAGTTAGTGTCGCGATAGAACCGGAAATGATCGAAAGTTGTCCTTATTTTAGATCAGTAGAGCATCCTTGAAAATATCCTCATACAAATATTCAGTTCCATTTTATTTACAGTTCTCCCAAAACGTTTAAGCACCCTGTGCATAACACATTTCTCTTATTTCAGAACATCAATTTACAGTTTAAACGAGGGCATTTAAAAAAAGTTTCCTAATTTACAAGGCGCTTAAAAAATACGGTTTATACTTTCATTATCAAAGAGTTTTATAGTACCGAGCATTGCAGCACACATTTCCGGACCCTAGTGATAACATTTCCCTTTAAGGTTTCTGAACTTTTAAAGTAATATAATTAATATTATTTTTAAAAATATCTAACGAATAAAATTGCAATAAAAATCATTATAAACATAATAATTTCACTTTACTTATTCGTCTTCTTAAAAAAAAAATATTGTTTTCAACCTATCAAGCACATTGCACATAAAATGTTTTTAGTCTAGCCACATAACAGGTAAACCCAGTAATTCACTTTGTTTTCACAAAATGGCAAAGAACTCTGGCAAATCAACGGAAAAACTTAGATCAAGGTCGCATTCTTTATGCGTTACTTATACAAAAATTTGTGTAATACCAACATATTTTCAGTTTCCGTGAAAAATTTATTTTGTTTTTTCTCACTTCCTCAGACAACGGATGTTTACATGACACGTGAAAATATTTGGCAAACAATACCAGCTGTTTTTTAAGATTGAATATTCCATTCATACTTCAAAGGTTGTGTAGGAGTATACACTGCTCAAACAAAAGGTGTTTTAAGGTGTAGTTCGGTTCGGTAATTAGTTTTAGGTTAAATCTCTGAGTCTCGAATTGTGAAAAAGTTCATTAAAATAACCAGTATATTTTTTACATTACCTGTTGTAAGCTTATGATTCTTTAAATTTTCAAATCATCTACTTATAAGCAAATCTATCTGCCTACAGGACATGTAGGCAACATTTAACCTAGGATAAATGAGCAGAGGAGGTATTGGACTTAACTGCGTCTACGTTGGAAAGAGAGAGGGATCAGTATTAACATAATGTCCAACTGTTTGGTCCTGTTGTACACATACATAAGTGGTGTACTATAGTATAGAGATCAAAAAAAAAAACGTCATCAAGAGTTGGCCGAGAAAAAAAAGACGTATTTCTATTCTTAATCGAATTTATAACCTTAGTATTTGTCAAAACTGTCACATCATATGACAGTCATTGTTTATTTTACAAATTGTGACAGCTACTTGGCAAAAGTTTGACATAACCGAAAAGCTTAGACATGACCGCTATTTCCATCTCTCTCGTTCATAGCCAGAGTTGATGACGTTTTTTGGATGTATCTATATATTAGATAAATATAGTATATCAGTAAGTCCTGAAAGCTTTGAAAAGTGAGAGTGGAAAGCAGTGGCGGCCCGCTTTAAAAGCAATGTATCGATTGCAAGTGGACACTTGTGAAGAATATGTTGGTTGTTCAGTTGCTGCGCAACAAATCACTAAAAATAAACGTAAATGATCTTAATATTTATAACACGTTCTATTTATAGTGTAAACGTAGTACGTAGAAATGTAAGTCAATTATGATAAACGTATAAAGCGGTTATTTAAATGTAGAGGGATTTCTACTAGTGTACCTAAATGAAACTCGACCTATTCCGGTGGGGCTGACAAGGTCAGCAACCCCTAGATGTTGTTTACGGGAGTACACCACTAAGGACTAGTAGGAGGTAGGTCCATTAAGCCAAAGTAGAATAAGAATTCCCGTTCTCTGTTATTCGTCGCAAAAAATCACAGAGCAGGATTTCGATCTTATTAGGTCTCATCAGCGTGATATATTTGACGACGAACAACAATGAATGAGAGTCTTGGCTTATTTTCTCGCCAAGTGGATACAGCGGTGACATAGAGTGACTGCCCTATAGTGTACCTAAATTGAACTGTCGTATGTCGAAATGAATTGTCGTATTCAGGAGGGTCTGACAATCAAACGCCTCTATGTCACCGCTGTATTTACCTGGCGAGAAATTAAACTGATACTTTCATTCATTGTTGTTCGTCGTCAGATATATCGCACTAACCAAACCTTATTAGGTCGAAACATTATCCAAATCGGAGATTTTTAGGGACGAATAGGAGTGAACCAGAATTATTGTCATTCTAATTACGCTTAGCAGACCTACCATTAGTGGTTTGCTTCCGGAAATGACATCTATGGTTTGGTGACCTTATCGGACCCTACGGAATACGTCCAATCTCATTTAAGCACAATAGAGGGCAGTCTCTTTATGTCATCATTATATTTTTTATGGGAGAAAATAAGCCGATATTGTTGTTGATTGTTGATCGTCGTCAGATATATCGCAATGATGAGACCTAATAAGGTCGAAATCTGCATCTGGACTTTTAACAACGAATAACATTGAACAAGAATTATGATTTCTGAACAATTCTAGATTATCATTCTAGAATTTTTCGTAAATCATGCAAACTTTCCTGTGCTGCAAAATTAATTTAAAAGTTTCAAAAAACAGTTCTGTTACTTAAAAAAGAATGGTACAGTCAGTGGTATATATAGATATGTAGATAGGAGTAGTTAAGTAGATTGTCAATTAGTTAATTTTTGAGGTTGAGAAATTAGTATAATACTGTAGAAGGCCTACTAATCCTTGTTCGTAAAACCAAACTAGTACTGTAGAAGATAGGGATTGAAGAAGATAACAGATCACAAGATGGAAGTGACCATGTGAACCAACCTTTCATAAACTATTATATTTACCATTCTTAATGCATTTGAATATTTAAGAGAAAATAGATGTTTTAATTACATGCAGAGTAAATACAGATGTGTATGTACTTGTATATATTACTTATATTACATTTTTTACTATGTATATATTACATTATATTACATTTTAATGAGGTTCGCTAATGCAGATTCTGTGAAGATTATTTGTTAAAATTCATAAAGGATTACTGAAAGGGTTCAAATAAAGTACAATTATATTTGGATATATCTGTCAGATCATATCTATAATTTTCAGTTTCAGCTAAAGAAGACGTATCAAAAATAAAAAAATTTAAAACATTTTTAGGACAACAATTATACCTTATTATAACAAATATCCTTGTAATAAAATTACAACCAATTAACAATTTCTATTATAAGATAAACAAGAATATTCTTTACCTTGCATACAAGTATATATTTAAAACCTGTAAATTTTATGAAAATATATTTTGTTGTTTCGTTTGAACCGCTAAAAATAGGAGAAAATTTAGGATAAAAAAAATAAAAGTGAATTATATGAATTTCTCCTACTTACGAAAAGAACTTATACATATATAATATCTACTCAAGAAGTTACCTATTTAGATAAGGTTTATTTATTTTACAAGTTCATTGCTGCCACATATTTGGCAGCAATGAATTTGTTATTTTCCATGAGTAATGGTAAATATTAACTGTTTATCATCATTTCTGATAAACTACATAATTTGGATTTGATCCAATTGTAAGAAAACAATTTTCTATACGAGAACTATTTTTTTAAAACAAAAAACATTTTGACTGTGTTCATTAAATGCTAATTTCAAAATAAAATAAAAACATAAATATCATAAATGATGCCAGTCGCGTCAGTAAATATTTGTGTGAAAAACTGGGAAGCCAAAATGAGTCATAAAATATTTGCTAAAAATTAATAGGTTAATAAATGATTTTAAAAATATTTTAAAATCATAGAGTGGCCTGTTAAACGTTTTGGCAGAAGTACAGTGTGGGATTAAAAACTTGTATCGGGGTGTTTTCAAGGATATCCTCCTGTCCTCCTTATCTAAAATAATTGCTTTTCTGCAATTTCCAGTCTTTCTGCAATTTCCAGACATATCATAAAAACTTCGTTATTTAAAATATGATTTATATGCATTAATCTAAAGAAGGTCGACATATTTCAATTAAAAAAAAATATATAATCAGTTGCAAACCTCTTGATGCAAATTAATCTACTTTGCTTTTTCTCTTAATAAAATAAATGGTTAATTTTTTACCATACTATTTTGAAAGGTGGGACTGACTTACTTTTAAGTACATATTGGCAATTTTAAATTGAATCGAGGGATGCGCAGAAGGCAGAATAAGATGGAACTGGTAAAAACGACTACAGCAACAATCAACACTATCAGTACTTATTACAGTGTTTTATGTACAGTTGAGAGAGAAAACTGTACAATGTACAATAACTGACTAAACCTATGGAAATTAATTATCATAATGCACATTTACTTAGTTTATTTTTTATGCATAATATAACAATGTCAGTAGATAGAACATGCAGAAGATTCAACGAATTGGATAAACCATAACTTGCTACCAATGAATGAAAATAAGTTCAGGAAAATTGAGAGAATTCTGATATGCGTTGTCAATTTTAAAGATTCTTGGACATCTCCATACCCGTTTCCAAAACTTTCTTTTTTATCTCACAGGCACTAAGGGCATTATACAGTTGACTGCTGTGAAAGAAACATACACATTTTCGAGAAAATAGATATTAAAAGGAAAAGTTTGGAGAAAATAGGAATTAAAATTTAGTGAATAGAAGCAATTTGCTGTTTTCGTTTTATCACATTTTAAATTATATATTTAAATATTTGCTTATAACATCAACTGCAACTGTTTTTATTCGCTCTAAGCATAATGTAAAGACGTAGATCAAAGGCATAGATTAAAGGCAGTCGCTCATTAATGTCTCGAAGCAGTTTACATTTGTCTTTATAAAGAACATTAGGCAGGTCTCATATGCACCTCACAAATTTCTATGCCAAGCATTTCCGCAGTTACCGTAGTCACGTTTAGGCATATCCATTGGAATGTGGGCATGTTAATAAGTTTCTATTACAACCAAAATCTTTACAGTGTGCCGTGCAAATATAATAATAATAAAAATATAATATAAAGATAATAAAAATCAAAGATGATTATAATAATATGCTATTTCTCTTTTTCTATTTTTTTCGATAACAGAGTCTCATTATTTTTTGTTTATATTTCTTCTAAAATAATATATCATTGTCGTGTTTTAAAGAGTCGGTACACGTATAATGAATAAAGTAAGAATTTAAGATGTAATGATAATAACTGCTAATACTTATATAAAAAATACATTTCTGACATTGTGTATTAAGGCAGGACGTCACCTTCGGTATGTTAGCACTGTTCAATCCGTCCTACAACATTTTAGTAAATAAAAATGATACATTCTTGGCTGGGTTAGATTCATAGCCTTTAATGTGTATCATGTTACACTGTTGATGAAAATATACATCAATTTTTATTTTTTATTTTTCAAGGACGTTGCCGTGGAGTTACATAAATCAGAGTGAAATATTTCCACTCCAGTCTTTGGCTTCCGCGATGAGGTAGTTGAAATTGTTGTTGAAATATGGAGGGTACAAAATCGCCACAGATAATCGGCCCACTACGTCACCAATGACCCGCCCGCTGAGTGGGAACTGCCTGTTAGATATAGCAAGTATGTATGTCCCATTCTATTGCGTACGTATTGCAAAATAATTGAAAATATGCGAAAAATCTACCGAAACTTTAACTTCTTTTTTCGGTTGAAAAATGTAGATTTTTTTGTCATTGAAATTTAATCGGAATGGCATTATTACCATCTTAAAATTGACATTTTTTTTACGAATTAAAAAAAAAAACGTGTTATCCTACAAACAACAGGAGCCGATATATTTTTTTTTTTTTCAAAAAATCGCTACGACCTCGTTTATTAATATTAAGTTTTGAAATTTACACATGTTGTAACTGAATACTTTATTGTACTAATATAAAAAATAGTCCGCAATGATTGACCCATTTTTTTACGGTAAACTTAATTTTGTTTTGCCCCGTAAAATGCTTGCTGCTCTCGACATGTTGTTATAAAAAGCTGTTATAAAAAGCTCGACATGTTTGTTATACAAATTCTCCAACTTTTTGTCTAAAACATTTTTTTCTAAAATGTTTATTTTTTTTTTTAAATGAAAAAAACTGTTTTTTGAGAACTTTGGACGCCATTTTGAAAATGAAGCCATAGGGTAAGTCCGGGATTGATGCCCCACCGTGAAAGACGCCCCACCACGATAGTTTCTCTCTTGACCGTTAGGTGGGCCAGTTGTTTCAAACGGCCGCTGCTATGTTAGCGTCTAAGTGCGTGTGAATCATTTTTTTGTGAATACATCATATTTCAGGTGAGTTATTCTCAAAAGTTTATTTTCAGAACATCGAAAAATTTATCAAGATGTCTTGTTTGTACGCACACGTCAAATAAAAGGAAATTAACCAAAGTTTTTGATGTTGCAATGTGTGTAGGCATATTTGAGGTTAGGCTAGGCGTGATTCTATTATTCTAGCGCTTATTTTGAATTTAATTGTTGGCTGGGGCATCTATACCTAACAATCGGTAAAGATGCCCCAGCCTGTACGGAGAAGACGCCCCTTTAAATAAATATATATATTTTTTTATTTAAGCATGCCAAGCACATACTCGCGCACCTCCGACAGAGACAAATGGACTGAGCAACAGTTAACCGATGCTGTGCAATCTGTCAGCAATAATTTAATGGGAGTTAACGAAGCTTCCCGCACATTTAACATTCCTTCCAGGACATTACGTAGGAGGATTAAGAAAGGTGTGACTAAAAAAATTGGAATGGGCCGTGGACCAGTGCTTGGCGCCGAGAATGAGAAAAAGCTCGCTACGCATTTAAAGAAACTGCAGAGTCGTGGTTTTGCCGCAACTAGGGAAGATGTGAGAATTTTGGCATACAACTTTGCTAATAGCCTGAATATAAATCATAATTTTTCTAACGACAAAAACAAACAAAAACCTGTAAGAAAAGTAAAATTAGTTTGGATTCGGATACAACTGATACGGAAGGAAGTGTGCATTACGGCGAAGATGAAGACGTGAGTGAAGAGAATGACGCCCAATGCATCGGATGTGGGGAAAACTATAATTTTACGACAAAGAAAGATTAATGGGTTCAGTGTATTCATTGTAAAAGATGGTCGCATAAGAGCTGTTCAAAATATGAGAACCTTTGTCATTTATGTGGCAAAGTACTCGCAATGAAAAGAAGAAAATAGTGGTCTTCTTATTTTCTTACCAAAAATGTATTTTTATTCATTAGTATTAGAACAAATTTTGTTATGTTAAACGTTAGTTAACATACTTTGCGTTATGATCATGTTATGTTCAAGTTAATTAACATTAAAAATCTACTATTTTTTGCAAGGGCATCTATCCATTATTTGTGAGGCATCTTTACCCGTCAATCCGGGGAAGATGGCAAAAGTTGATTTTTTCTTTTTTTTTTGTTGTAAAACAATTTTGGTTTATTATAATGACAATGTTCATGTTTCAATAAAAGAAAACATTTTTAGCTATCGAATAGTACAGTTGTTATACTTATTCTTCCAATTTTTCTCTACAACACATAATTATGAAAAAAAGGTGGGGCATCAATCCCGGACTTACCCTACTATTCAGAGGGCGTAAAGTAGTTCATTGAATTCTACGGATTTTTCCTATTTTCTACATATCTTTGTTTATTGCAATTTAATACATTACGTATAGTAATTTTAACCAGTAAGTAAGATTAATAACTTTACAAGTGTTTTCTTATCAGAACACCTTCTGGCAGAGTCAATGAGTGCGGTCTCAAGCTATTTCAAAAAGGTCGGCTCTTTCACGTCAACCCTCAACGAAGAACATTCATTATGGCATACATTTTATTCGTATCTTTAAATTTTAATATAATATGCCAAAGCAAGTTCTCCGTCGGAATAGACTGACCCCCATAAATTACGACTGGTGAGCCGACGCCGCCTCGAGTTGTTAAAACCTTGGGAAATAAAGTTTACACAGATGGAGACGATAAGGCAATTTTGGGACTAGTAACTTATTAACATGTTCACATTCCAAAAAATATTCTCATACGCGGCGAGTGCATTGTGTATGTGCTTTCAATAACGAGGTCTCTTTTTGAATCGCTACTGCTGCTTGCATTATTTTCCAAGATGAATGCCTGTTCTTGCAAATTAACGCAGAACTTACTGTTCAGATGGATAATAGCATGACGAAACAAAAAAGCGGGGAAAGAGGGATAATTGGAGACATAACAATATCACCAATAACAGGTCTACAAAAATAAATTGCTGCAGGAACTAAACTTCTCAAATCCGCATGGATTTGTGCTAAAACCGAATTTTTAATTCAAAAAAAGGTTATACCGCGTAGATTATCAGTAAATCCCGATTTTTTGTTGTCAAAATACGTTTTTATGCGAAATATATATTTTTTTTAAATATTAATCAGATTTATTATTCCTTAACCAGACATATCATTTCCGATGTATTTTAAGCGCTGAATACGATCCCGTTGTCAAAATTTGTGCTAGACCATTCCATTTTTCATAAAATGAGAATTTAGGTTGAAAAACAGTACAAAAATGGAAGAATTTGTGTTTTTCAAGAATATACAGGGTTTGTCCGGAAAGTAATGTCAGTGAGCTTTGAAAAATGGTTTTTATTGGTTATATGTGTACAAATCTTCAGAAACTTTCAAAATACATTCCTCCTGCGTCCACACATCAGTTCCAGCGGGTCTTCCACGCATCAAAAGCCGCACGGTAGTCGTTTTCCGCAATCGCCTTTAAAGCGTCGGTGCAAGCCTTCTGAATGTTTTTCACCGACCCAAAATGCTGTCCTTTCATTGGGGTTTTGAGGCGCGGAAACAGAAAAAAGTCTGGGGGGCCACATCGGGGCTGTAGGGAGGCTGGGGAACAACGGTGATGCCTGCCTTGACGAGGTAATCGGCCACGAGGAAGCAGGTGTGCGAAGGCGCATTGTCGTGGTGAAGCTTCCAGGATTTTGAGATGTCTGGGCGGACGCGACTCACCCTGCGTTTCAGCCGCTTCAGCACCTCGACGTAAAACTTTCCAGTTACGGTTGTTCCCTGAGGAACGAACTCATGATGGACCAATCCTCGGCAATCAAAAAAGACAATCAGCATTGTCTTGATCTTTGACCTGGACATCCTGGCCTCCTTGGGGCGAGGGGAGTTCGACATGTGCCATTCCGCACTTTGCCTCTTCGTCTCCGGATTGTATTCAAAGACCAAACTTTCGTCCCCGGTAATGACGTCATCAAGGAAAGCGGGGTTGTATTCGCAGGTGTCCAAAAAGTTCTTGGCAGGTTTCGACACGCCTCGCTTTTTGATCGTCCGTTAGCACTTTTGGCATGAGCTGGCTTCGCGCACACCTTCCTCATTCCTAAAGACTCCGACACAATTTCGTGAACAATGTCGTAATGTCTAATGTTTCGGAAATTAAACGGACACTTAGACGACGGTCAGTGTTCAACAAGTCACGCACACGTTTCACATTGTCGTCGGAACTGGAGGTTGATGGCCGTCCAGCGCGGTTCTCGTCGTTGACATCTTCCCGACCTTCTGCGAAGGCCTTGTGCCACCGGAAAATTTGGCTGTCCGAAAGACAATCAACGCCGAAAGCCTTCTTCAACATTGGAATGGTTTCCGCAGCACTCTTCTCCAGTGTCACACAAAACTTGATCGCCATCCGTTGCTCAAGCGAACGTTGCATTTTTTCTTGCACCGGGTCACTGTAACGACTCTCAAAGAACGAGTGATGCGACCGCTACAACGACCGGTAGCCAACTGACGCTTGTTGGATCTTGTTGCCAGATCCCCCCACCACAATCCCAGCACGTAAAGCGCGGGCTGGCGCGTACAGTCTCGGGAAAAAAAATTCACTGACATTACTTTCCGGACAATCCATTTTACCAGATTGTCATTCTCAAAGTATTGTTAGAGCTGAATACGATCCCGTTGTCAAAATGTGTGCTAGGCGCTTCCATTTCCTATAAAATTTAGGGAATTTAAGGGCAGATGAAAACCCCAAAAATTGAAGAATTTGTGCTTTTTAAACACAATCCAAGATAAGATAAAAAATAAGAGAAAAAAAGATATTTCTATATAATTAAAATTTAAAATAATATAAATAAAAAATTTTCTTTCACAGAGTGATATTTATGTCTCTATATTTTACGCTCTGAATACGACTTCATTCAAAATTTGTGCTAGATCCTTTTAGAGATAAGAAATGGTCGTAAACATATTTCGGAAATGACATGTCAGGACATGTTCTTCCATTTTTGGGCTGTTTCACCCTAATTCTCATTTTATAGGAAATGGAAAGGTCTAGCACAAATTTTGACAACAGTATCGTATTATATTTATTATTTATTTATTTATTTATTTATCTTATTCAGCGCTTAAGAATAGTTCGGATATTAAAAAAAAAATATTTCGCATAAAAACGTATTTTGACAACAAAAAAAACGGGATTTAATGAGAATCTACGAATCTACGAATAATTGTGAGTTAAAAATTCGGTTTCTTTCCTTTAGTTTTTGCCGTATTATTGTTAATATCTCGTTCAGCTGGATGATCAAAAATATGTCTTGATTAGTCTATTAGAAAAATTATATTATCTATATATCATTTACAATAACACTTTTAAAACAATAATGTGCAGAGAAATATATGTAATATAAGATATTTTATACACTGTGTTTCGACGGGGTTGCATTGATAACTTCAGGCGAAGTTTGAATTAAACAGTTTACGACAGACGAAGTCATTTCAAATACAGTTGCGAATTTTGTGACTCGTGAAGGTGACCGGTTCACATGTGCTTAATTTTTAGTAGATTAAGTAGATAGATAAAGTAAAGTAGAATTTTACAGATATGTAACTCCAGAACGATACGACCCAGGCAATAGATTTTGATGTAGAATTAAATTCTCCATAGATCTGTATAGCATTCCCTACACCCCTCTTTAATAGCATTTTAGTTATTCTAACAAATCATTTGATTATTCAACAGTATGTTATGGAAATTATATCAATTATTGTAATTACTTAAAGTGGAATATAACATTGAATAAAAAAATCTTAATTCAATTATTTAATTTAACTTGTTCAACAATACATTAGATTGTATGAATATTTTTTCTAGCACCATGCTTTCGATTAATTATGCGACTTGAAGTAAAAAAGTGTGGCACCCACAAATTAATTAAATCAATCAATCATAAAGTGTTAACGTAAGCTTATTATCTACGTATTTTTATGTATTACTAATTTCACGCGTAAGTTCGCTTATACGTAAAATTATCACAGAGAAAGATATTACTTAAACATACTTATAAGATGGTGGTGGTAAAAATCTTAACGAATTTACAAATCAAATAAGGCAAGCAAATAATCTCTTTATGCGGATGACTAAACATATATCTACATTTTTTTCAGGTCGTTTGTAATGAGTTTGTAGTTTATAAGTGTTAATATACATTTAGTTTATATTTTACATACGATACTCTTTTTGTATGGTTTTTTTTTTTGTAAATATGAATAGGGTTCGGAATGTTTGCCTTTAAGCGTGTTAAACTGCATTAGACTATCCTGCCTTCCTGCAACGGGATGGCGTACTACTGCGCATACGTGGGTCCTGGCGCGTTGTCTGGAAGAGTCAATGCCGTTCATAGCACGGACAATAAATACAAGCGTATATAATTTACAAGGCGCTTAAAAAATACAGTTTATATATAAAATACTTTCATTATCATAGAGTTTTATAGTGCCGATCAGGCGTTATGGCACATATTTCTGGACCCTAAATATGAATTATTGACAAATGCATCTACTGTATTACTGTAAATTTGCTCTTTAAGTAAAAATAATTTCACTTTATGTACAAATCGATATAATTATTCCTCATTTTTGAAGATAATCGATTAACTTTTTTATATAAACGGCATCGAAAATTGCTTTTAAGATTCATCCCCACGGCCTGCTACGATTTTATTATGCCCCTGAAATTCAGTATAACCATTTTTTATTTAAAATTTGAATCGATTAATCAGAAAGAAAGACTCCTATAAGCGAAATTTGAACAAAACATAACAATGTATTTCTTTCTATCGATCTCAAAGTTGAGCCATAATATCTAGTTTTAGAGTAGCTAGACGAGTCAGGTTTGCTATGGAATCATGACAAGACAGATAAACGTTATTTAGAATCACCTAAACTTAATTTTGACCCAACTGTCGTAGACAAAAAATATTGTTAGTCTCTTACGTGTAGGTGTTTATTAATAACAATATCTACCTAGGTATAAAAAAAACTGTAATAGACAAAACATAGTTCTTTGTGTATTACAGTTGGGTCAAAATTAAGTTTAAATGATTCTTGATAACATTCAACTATCTTGACATAATTCCATAGCACACTTGACTCGTCTAGCGGCTCTCAGACTCGATATTTTGTTCAATAGTATAGAAATAGTATAGAAAACAGATTTTGTATATTTTTTGTTCAAATTTCGTATATGAGGGTTATGATGGGTCTTGATTAACGCTATGGATTCGAAATTTGAATAAAAAAATCGCTAAATGGCTCGCACTGGAGTATAAAAAAAAACGTAGCAGGCCATGGGAGTGAATTTTAAAAGCGACGGTGGGGTTAGGAGAAGTAGTTTTCTATATTCTTTCAATAAAATAAAGCCTTAATCGATATTCTTCAAAATAAATATGAGGATTTTATGGATTTGTACATAAATAAAAGTAGACACCCTTTATACTATATTAATAATAATTAATTATTAATAATTGATTAATTATATACCAATATACCTATTAAAACTATGGCACATGAAAAATTGGTTGGCACTTTTTAGTGCATCGTTGATAAAATTGTATAAGGACGCTGTAGGAGTGTTTTTTTTTTGGTATTTTATTATTAGTTTTTTAGATAGACCTATCCTATTACCACCACATATTTTGTTAAATTTTGTATTATGTATTCATCAAAAGTGAACTACCGATGACAGCGATTGATAACTTCACTCACTAAACACTGCTTCAAAAGTAGCTCATTTATAAAAAAGATTGTATTATATATGTATAAATGTGCATATCGCACGGAACGTAACCTTTTAATTACCGTACCATTATTATATACCATAAATTCAGAATCTTTGACCAACTCCATTGGCGTAATATCTACACTTATATATACAGTCTGTCCCAATTTGATTATACTTGCATTGGTAATACTGCATTTTCGTAGTTCAGATAAATAAGATGCGTCTAAATCGAGTTCTAAAAAAACAGATGATCTTAAGAAAAACAAAATTGTAAAAAAAACTTTACGAAGTATTAGTAGACAACAGCGTGTTGTTTTTTTCAGAAAAGACCAAAATAGTCTTCTTCAAATTGTTTGTGATTTTTTTAAAACAGCTGAACATTTTGGAAATCTGAGGAAATCACCTTCATGATCCATAGATTTAACAACTTTTCTATAATTAAACCATCTTTAAATATATGTATGTATTAACTCATTTCCGCCCAAACGACGAGATTTTGTACTCGACTTTCGACGCTATAACTTAATACATAAATGTCCTGGAAAAAAAATTGTAACATAGTGGTTTTGAAAGCTTAAAACCTCCTCTTTCAGATGACATAGTCGAATTCGACCTTAGTTTGAATTGAAAAAGTTATAATCGATTAAAAAAAAAGTACGAAGTTTTCATTCCTTTTTTCTGAAATTCGTATTTTGAGTCGGAAAAAGCTTTTTTTTGGTTGCTCATGACGTCTGGTGCCATTAATATCTGTTCTTTAAAACCTCAGAATTTTTCTCAGCATTTTTTGAAAATTTTGATTTTCCGAAAATAAAAAATGTTCTCAAAAAATTCTGAAAAAAACATCCCTTGATCAACTTTAGGACGTTTTTGTTCTTAGAAATGTTTTGATAGTCCATAGTTTTCGAGAAAAAAAAGTTTCAAAATGAAAAATGAATTTCCATTTCGAGTACATGTTTGATCTTTATTATATAATTACCGGAAAAAAATGTACAAAACTGTATTTTTTATCGTCCTATTTATACTTTTTCAAATTTAATTTCTCACTCTCTGTCTAATTACATTACATAATTACATAAATAATTTACATTATGTATGTAAAACCTGTTCATCCAAATCCATAATAATCGAATTAAAACGTGAGAGGCAAGGGGACTCACGTAAATCAAGCACCCCGAAGGAGACAAAATCTCACCACGTTCAGTCACGGATACGTTTGTGTCCCTGGATTAGACAGAGAGTGGCAAGTAAAATTTGAAAAAGTATAAATAGGATGTAAGCAAATGAGAAAAATACAGTTTTGTACATTTTTTTCTCCGGCAATTATATAATAAAGATCAAACATGTACTCGAAATGGAAATTTTCATTTTTCGTCTTAAATCAAGTCTTAAAATATATCAAAGAATGTTTTTTCCAGAATGTTTTGAGAAAATTGTTTATTATTGGAAAATCGGAAAAAAGATTCTCAAAAAAATGCCGAAAAAACTTCTGAAAATTTAGACATTTTTGTTCTTAGTAATTTTTTGATAAAGTCTATACTATTCGAGAAAAAACTGTGTAATATTTAAAAAAAAAATCATTTCGGCCGCCATGTTGAATTTGCCGAGTGGAATTTCCCAAAATTTCTATGAGGTTTTGAGGAACATATATTAGTGGCACTAGATGTCATGATTTGAGCAACCAGAAAAAGCTTTTTCCGATTCAAAATACGAATTTAAAAAAAAGGAATTAAAATTTCGTACTTTTTTTTAATCGATTATAACTTTTTCAAATCAAACTCTAAGTCGAATTCGCCATCTGAAAGAGGAAGTTTGAAGCTTTCGAAAACATTATGTTACGATTTTTTTCCAGGACATTTATGCATTAAGTTATAGCGTCGAAAGTCGAGTACAAAATCTCGTCGTTTGGGCGGAAGTGGGTTAAGATATTTAATTATTGAAATATGTATTAAAAAAGTTTATCCATCACCATATTAAAGGGTATTTAAGTCATATCTTTCTATCTGATAATTTTACGTATGAAAAAACTTACACGTGAAATTAGTAATATAAAAATACGTAGATAATAAGCTTACGTTAACATTTCATGATTGATTGATTTAATTTGATTTGATTGATTCGTGGGCGGCCCACGTTTTTACTTTAAAAGTACCTATCATACTCATAATAATCGAAAACGCTGTGCTAGAAAAGTTATTCTTACACTTTTATGCATTATTGAATAAGTCAAATAACATAAATACATTTAAACTTTTTTTTTCATGATTTCAACATTTCCATGATAATGTCATTTCCAAAATCAAGTGACATGTTAAGGTCTGTTTTCACGCTCATGCAATATGCGCTTCAATTACACTATCCTGCAAGATTTTGCCCATGGACAATGAATAGTTGTTTCCGAAGTAATTTTTTCCGTTGAAATTTTTTCCGGGCTTTTCAGAATTGCTCTTTATCTTGCCTTCCGAGAGGGATCGCGTCTCCGGGCCCTTGGTCTACTGTCTAAAATTTTTTTCTTCTTTTCGTACCGTTCTTGTCAAAAGGTTTTAATTTATAAAAAAAACAGAAAAATGAAAAGACAAAAACTAAGAATGAGGAAAGTTAGGTTTCGGATAAAGCTCCTGGAGGAAAAATAAAGTACGACCTGCCTAAAATGTGGACTAATTATTTAAAAGGTCTAACTTTTCATTTATTATACAGAGTTTTGATTTTACTAACAAATTAAAAAATATGGTTTTGTTATAAACTATCACGTCAGGTTTTTGAGATATTCTAACCTAAAAGTGCAAAAAACACTGTTTTTGACATGTTTGAGGTTATGTAGCATTGCGATTTTTTTTTTCTCAAAAAAAAACTATTTGTAAGTTAAGTACAAGTCTTCTTCTTTCAAATGCCGTTGAGTTTGCTCAAATATATTTTCTTTTTTCGCTGAGATATCGCATTTTGAAATTTTCTGCTTGTGATTTTCAGTATACCTGAAAATTCATTAGGGACACGTGTATATCAAAAGATTGTAAAAAATATTTAAAAACCGATAACAAGTCAATATTTTCTTATCTTCAAAAAGATCTACTCGTTCAGGATCCAAGGTCAGATTTTCAAAATTTTTCGAAAAAATTCGATATGGCCGACCTGAGTTGACTAAAGTTACAATAGCGTCTACGGAAGTTTCATGAACTTTTTTTAAAGAAATAATGACGTCTTTATTTAAATTATTTTGTATACTAGAAAATTGTAGTAACATAATAAAAATAAAAATAAAGGTTAATACAATTCTGTACCTCAGAGCTAAACTATGTTAAGTCACATAATTCTTATTTAGAGAAAAACGTGTTTAAAGTTTTTTTAAACATTATTTTTATTGCAGGAATAATGTTTGTTGTACACTCATAGAATTTAAAATTAAAGTTGTTCATTAAAGTTCCCGATATAATATTCGGTTATTACGCAAAAATAAATATTTAGTTTTTTTGTAAAGCGACTTAACATAGTTTACCTTGCACAAAAAAACTGAAAATTTGGACATTATATATATTAAGTCCAGTTATGAAGTGCTGTCAAAAAAGGTCAATAAAATTAAGTCACTATGTCACAAGTCATTTTCGGTTTCTTCATCACCGTGGAGCAGATTATTATAGATGTTATGAAATACTGAAGGAATATAAGGCAACAGTTTTTGAAGATGCTCATACTTTTTTGTTGAAATTCTTTTTTAAACCTCCAATTTTAGGCAATTCTTCAGGCAGACAAATAATATGTTTTCTTGAATTTCTCGCTACAGCAACAGTCTGGAAGTCATCGTTGAAATTTGTTTTGAAAAAGAGAATTCCCGGATTATCTCTTCTTACTTGGAAATAAACGCATTGAGAAATTAGGAAGTGTGTGTCCTATCACTTGATTTTTTTCGCATAACAAAAGGTGCGTCGAATCTCTTAAAAAGACTTTTGAAATCAGAAAAGTCGTACGTCTCCATCCCCGTAACATTCAAGGGTTTTTTGATAGAACATAATCTCACAACTTGTTGCCAGTCACATGGCGTTACTATTCTGTTGAGACTTTTTCCTTTCCCGCTCAGTAACTGAGGGATCGCCGTCCGCTTCCAAGTGAGTATGCCCTTTGGTCTTACTTTACTTTGGTCTTAAAATTTATTACTTATGGACATCAGATTTCTTTTCTTTTCCAACATAATAGAGTTGGATCCAACATAAAAGAGCTCTTGTGCTCATTTTTACAGTTTTTGTTCAACAACGTGATTATTTAACATTTTTATCGAACCCACAAACTTAAACTATAACTTGCAAGCAACCTATACAAAACATTGAAATAGCGGATTGCCCTGGAAGAAAACGCAGTTTAATAGGACTCCATTGAGGAAAGTTAGGTTATTCGGACTTAACATACTAAAGTGGCGCAATCTCCTGGAGGCAAACAATATTAAAGTCACTTGACTTACATTGGCTCTAAGAAGCTAGTGGACTTAACATTATTTAAAAAGGTCTAACTTTTTCATTTATTATCACAGAGTTTTGATTTTACTAACAAATTAAAAATTATGGTTTTGTTATAAACTTAACATAATTAACTGAAATATAGCATATTTGGACTTAACATAGTTTGGCTCTGAGGTACAGAATTATATTCCTTCTGGCGGAAGCAATAAGGCGACGAAAATGCGAAATTACGGTAAAATAAATTCGATTGACCATTCAGTTTCTATGTTTTCGAAGTAGCTGAAGTCAAATTCGATGTTATATGTTAAGGTATATGATGTTATATTTTCATTTCTTTTAATGAAAAATTTAGTATGGTGAAAATGAATATTCAGAAAATTAGTAGGATTTTTGAGATATTCTAACCTAATAGTGCAAAAACTTGTTATTGATTTTTAAATATTTTTTGCGTTTCTTAATAAAAAAAATCTTTTGATATATCTACACGCGTCCCTAATGGGTTTTCAAGTATACGAAGAATCACAAACATAAAAATATCAAAATGCGACATCTCAGCGAAAAAACAGATATTTGAGCAAATTCGACGGCATTTGAAAAAGGATGACTTGTTCTTTAAGAATCCCACACATAGTTTTTTTGAGATGAAAAAATTCGCGGTGCTACATAACCTTAACTATATCAAAAACAGTGTGTTTTGCACTTTTAGGTTAGAATATCTCAAAAACCTGACGTGATAAAGCAGTTATGAGGATCCCGGATCTATTTTCAGCGGGAAAAATTACTTCGGAAACAACTATTCATTGTCCAGGGGCACAAAATTTTCAAAATGTTCCAGGGTAGTGTTGTTATTAATATAATTAAACGAACAGCAGCTACAAGAGCTAATGCCGATTAAAATTGCCTGTTTTTGAAGTCCATAACGTCTTTGTAGAGTCGTAGTAGAGTACTCACATATTGAGGATTTAAATCGTACTGGTTGATATATTTGTACATATTTATCTGGACTTGAAAACGTTCACTTTTATTTGAGTAAATGGGCTTGCACAAGTCAGTTTGTGTAAATTGCATGAGCGTAAAAACGAGAGACATATGGAATGCTAGTACAAACTGATGGAGACTTTAGTTCGATATCAAAATATAAAGCAAAATATGAGGCGTTGTATTTAAGAAATTCGAGTTTAAATAATTTCAGGTTGCGCTTTACTTAAACAGTCTCTACATAAATGAGTGATAATAAAATTACAGCTGCACAGCTTTAAGATTATACTAACCATAGTGCCAATATACATTTTATTTTCTAAAATGACCGCTACATTTTGCATTACTTCGATATATACTATTCCATTTAAAATAAGGAGGTTGATGTTGACTTCCTGTAAAACAGGACGTGCAGTCATCTTGAAAATATTTTCATAGAGTTGACCATATTAGGTCAAATTCAAATTCCCAAAAATCAGAACTTTCTTCAAACTCTAAAACTTTTAAATAATTCATCAGTCATCATATAGGTAACATCATTTGATAGTTACGTGCAGACTTGTGTTAAATACAAAAAAATAACAAACTAATATCATTATTTCATATAGAAAACGAAAACCTTGTAAGTTTTAACTGCCATTGATGACACATACGTCTCACAGACAATTATGTACTAATTTAGCCACACGCGAAAGAAACAGGATGCGGTTACGCCGATTAATTTTTCCTTCATCCTTTCATTCATTCAGTTGAGCATTATCGGCAAAGATCACTACAAAGAAAGTGGTATGGTCAGATACTGACTTTATCTAAAGGCGAATACCTAGTTATATACCTAGTATATTAAAAAAGGACTAAGAAGAAAATTCCAATTCTTTGTCATCGATTTAAACACAGTATTTTATTAAAAAAAACTGCCAAGTATTGCTAATATATAACAGTTTATCTCTCTCTAGACACGTAATTCCGGTTGTACAAAAATCTAATGAAAAAAGACGCCATATTCAACGTTATCAATTTTAATTTTTAAATGACATTTAAATTAGACAAATAAGAGCAAGCTAACGGATATCGATAAAAAAAGGTTAGTTTTATTTATTTTAGGTTGAGTGACCTAATAACATCAGAAAATTCGTTATTATCATGAATGATAATGTATAGATGTGATAAATGTGTAGATAATGTATAGAGTATGATAACAGAATAGAATAAACAAAAATAAAATGAAAAGAAAATATTTATGGATGTACATATTAGTAAAAAAACAATTTTTAACTAGATAAATGGGGAAAACTGAGACAGTAATAGGAGATACATTTTTATAACGCAAAAGAAAAATCTTTTAACAATTTGAAGGTGTTGTGAGGCAGATTCATGAGCATACACTCGTACATATTAATAAATGACAAACGTGTTTCAAAAAAGGGTGCCCGCCTGGTTGATATTTTTGGTTTCTTTGCTATCATTTTTTTTTAATGTTGGAGATCATTAAAGAGTTTGTAGCGTGTAATAATCATATACATTTCTTCTGTTGTGGAAACTAATAATTGCAAATGATTGTTGGGACTATCGATTGTTCAGATTATCAAAAAGGAGTTATTTATTGTATTAAACAGAAATGCAGACATATTTATATATAAGTTTTATTTTATTCCTTAAAACAAAAGAACACAGAAAAAATCAAAACGTATAGTCATATAATACAGATAATTGGTGAAAATTTATATTAATTAAAAGACAAACATTTAACAATTTAAGCTTTTCACGTTTATTTCGTCGACATGACGGTCGATTCCTCACACAATGGGTTCTTCAGACAGCGAGTAGTACTAATAATTTCTAAGATGCAAAATTTGATTTTACTAGTATACTTTCCGGAACATTTTGCCTAACCGTAGCAGGTAAAATGAAAGAAGTAGATAACTATAATTATTCTGTACCTGACACTAAAAACGAATAATCACAAGAAGACAAATTAATTTCAATTTGATCATTTAACACTTTTTGTTCTTTTCTTGTTATGTAAAGTTTCCGTTATCTAAAATCATGTTTTTGTCCTTTTATTTTCTCATACAAAATTTAAAATTGAAATTTAAATTGAACATTTAAATTGTTGTTGAACGTCTGATTTTCTTCTAGCATGTGGGTTGCTATACAAAATCCGTGTTCTTCTTACTGTAGCTTCTGCTAATCTTATATTAAAATTTCTTCATATCTGTTCTATATACAAGGTGTCCCAAACTGATTTATATAAACCGTAACTCCATTACCAACAAAGATATCGGAATGTAACAAAATAGACGTCAATTTGTTGTGGAAGGTGTTCACCGGCATTAAAAATATCGCCAAAGGGTGCCCCTGCAGTGCCACCCCAACTTTTTTTATGACCTCGGATATTTTGTCGTTCTAACTTCTCTTTATTCTCATTGCACGATTTTTTTAAATTGAAAATCAGTAACATCTCCACTATTTGTGGACCGATCTTCAGTTAAAATAAAACTTATAAAACTTGTAAAAAAGATATTATAAGTTGTATATGTGAGGTGTAATGTATAAGTTGTATATGTATATGAGGTGTCATTAAAAAAAAGTTGGAGTTGCAGTGGAAGTTGGTGGAATTTAAACTTGTCATATTTTCGTAAGAAATCGTGTAACCCACACTAGATTTTTCGTAAATATTTTTCAGCTCCTTTCTAAGATTTTCTGGGGATGTTCCAATTTTAATGTGATTGTATTAAAATACAATACAATTAAAAATGCAAAATAAACCTAAAAATAAAGAGGTCCAGTAAAACCGGTTAAGTTAAAGATTTTTAAGGGAGGATGAAATGGTAGTAGCGAAAGAAAGTGATTTTGGAAAATAGATCAAATCAAATTTTGAATGGAAGGTTTAGTATGTACGCAATAGTGAAAGCTCTAAAAATGTTTTAGAACTGTCACTAACACGTGATTCTACAATAACTATCACTAAGGGTCACTATTTTTACTATGACGTCAATGTTACATACCTATGGATGAGTCAATATTTATAGCAATATACACGTATATATAAGTATGTGAAGTTGATCTTAGTATTTTAGCATCCTATAACTCCACCTTTTTTGTCGAAAATTAAAACTCACTATAAAAGACTTTTTAGAATTTATCGCCTGAAAAACGTATTATTACTCATAATCAAAGTTATAGGAGAAATACTTAACTAAATTCGAATAAAATAACAAATTACCCATGCCTTGGGATCATTAATATTCATAATATATTTAAATGTAATAATTTAGTATATGTAGTTAATTAACTAATAGCTAGATAAATATTATATATATTTAATTTGCATTTGAGTAACACATAGAACATTTTTAGTTTCTTCTACTTATGTACAAAATTAAATGATCTTATATATCACTATAGAGTGGATGTCTCCTCTCCTGGAAACTCCGATATTCATCGGTATCCTCTCGATTTCTGACAGTCTAATGCACCCTACAATGGTTGACGTGAACAGCTAAGTTTTTTCGACACAATTTTGAGATATTTTCTCTCGGATGGTAACATTGAAATTTTTAATAGTCTATTATAAACATCACCGGTAATTGTGGTGCATTTTTTCATATACTTAACCAACAGTATTCCATCACAGTCCCAAAAAACCGTTGCCCTAAATTTTCCCGTCGAACACTAGGCTTTTTTGCGAGTTTTAGATTTTTTGAGAGTGGAGACCTTTCATGGGCTCATGCTTTGACTGATTTTATTGGAGGGTGTCAGTTATATACCCAGGTCTCATCGTCAATAATAATTTTCGAAAGAAAGTCACAGTCTTGATTTAACGTCATCAAATTTCTTTGACAAATTTCTATTATGCCACGTTTCTGTTCTGGTATGAGGAGCCTCTGAATCCATCTTGCTCACAGTTTGTTGTACATATCCATGTAAACTTCTTTAAATGTTGTTTTTGATACCTGAATTTGCTAATCTAAACTTTAATTCTGAGATCTTTCAGGATCAACTCCTCATATTTTTTTATTGTTGTATTGTCCCAAAATGTTTATCAGATTTTGAGTAATCTTCAATGGATTCTCGACTCGAACGAAGTTGTTTCAATCAGAATTTTTCTTAACTTAGTGATAAAGCATTCTCACATACACACCGCACGCTCGTTCATTGATAATTTTGGGGTCATTTCCCTACTTAGTAAAAAAATTGTGCCACTTCTGTGTTCGAGTATTAATTCAGATTTATTTAACATTCAGACCTAAACTGAAGTTAAAAAATCATTTCGATTTCATCTCAATTGAAAAAATACTTATAAATGTTTAAAATTAAAACTTTACTTTAAAAATCACTGCGATTTGCTGTTGTTTTCAAGGATAGGTAGACTAAATAAAATACTCTCGTTTTACATTACTCGTAACCTTTCAAGGACATTAGAATTTTTATAGTATATACTTAAGTACGATGTACTTAATTTTTTTTTGTAATTGTTCCCAAAAAAACTCTGTTTTCTCAATCATCAGATCAGTTCGACATTTATTTTTGTTGCTATTTAATTTGTTAACTCACCTTTGACGCTATCATTATGATTAAAATCAGCCTGTAATTTTAATAACACCGTTAAAATTTTGAATAATACACGCTCACATACGTAATACATTAGCTATATGTTATATTATTCATCGACATTAAGCAAGCACAGATTTAATAAGTAGTTAGTTTATAGTGAACAAGTGTACCTATATCTCTCAATGTCAAATTAATGTGTGGTAGTAGTGGAGGAGACCACGTAAGACACGACTCTCAACAGGTGAAGGAGGACACGTAGCGGAGTTGCCACATCTCAATAAAAACCGAATATTCAACTGCAGAAGTGAATGGACTTTTGTGCGAGTTTTGATCTACTAGTCACAATTAATCTGAAACGGGGTTATTGTGTTGTAATACTCTCAGCGTAATAAATAAGTAAGGTATAATTATTATAACATTTATCTCTCTGAAGATAATTCAGTTCACAGTAAAATTTGTATAACATAAATTATGTACATATTCCTCTTACGATAATAGTACTAAAAATAGACGTTAGGCTATTTTTAGAAGTCGAGATTCCACGATTATCATATAATATGAATATTATTTTTATAGGCGAATTGCATGTATATAAATAATATATTTGTAAAATTCACTCTAAATAAGGGTAAACAGGAATGTTTTGCTTAAATATTAGATGGTATTAGTGTTATTTGTTTAATTAATGTTGTTGTCATATTTAGTTACAATAGCAATATAGGCCTAAGCCTATATTGCTATTGTATTACATATAAGTGTGTTCCTCCTTTATTGTCGTTTTGAAAATTAAGTTTTTTCTGTCATCCTTATCATTACAAGGCCGACGATAACCCATGCAGTTATTGTTTGGTGGCCCAAATGCCAACAAGCCACAGCAAAATTAAATCTTAGCCAAGGACAAAGGAGCTTGCCTAAGCATTACTGTCGCAATGCGAATACACCCACTACAGCAATGGAGGTGATGATTATGTAATGTGAAGCAATGTGATGTAACTTATATCTAGCTGAGATGGCAACTACAGCGATTGGTATACAGATAAATGTGGGCAGCGCTGTGACTAGGGCCTGTAGAATATTGTTATCAGTAGATTTCCGCTACTACAAGTTGCACTGACATCCCTCTCCAATTCGTTTTGGAGAAGCCTTATACGATTAGGTATTGTCAAACCACTGTAGAAAAGATTAAAACCAAATCTTTACGGGTGGTTCAAAGAGGAAGGAAGAAGCAGACTATACTCGAGCTGCATGCAACTCCGATATGCATGAGCTATGGATCAACATGCTACCACACTACAAACTGAGCTGAAAAGCATAAGCATTGCTCACCCGCAGTTAAAATCTACACAGATACTAGACAGTCGCTACTAGCCCTACACAACTACAAAATAACGACGGCGGCAGTAAATTAATGTGATCAAGCACTTCTAGAACTTCATCTAGCAGATGCATCTCTCACAAATAACATTTCTGTTTGTTGGATGAAGGACCAGACGCAATGGCAACAAGAAATCTGATAGTTTGGCGAAGAACGCATCCTGCCGGAGCATTTTCGGAGCGATCACTCCTAACTCGCTACCTATCACAGCAATAACTCAGCAAATTGAAGAAGATACCCATGTGAAATTTAATTAACTATGGTATAAAACAAGCAGCTGCCAATGAGATTTTAAGGTACTTCAACAAAGAAGCGGCAGTGGTATATCTGGTGATGACTAGGAAGAATCTTGGTTTTGTAATAGGCATTCTCACTGGGTATTGCCAGATAAGAAAACAACTTCACAAATTGAAGTTAAATTAAACATCACTTTGTAGAGGTTATCAGCGAGAAAAGGAGGCCATTGCGACTGCTCCGCCATCTCATCAACAAGGGAATCCATAATGGGTAAACGTTAGCCATCCTTCGCCTAAGAAACATTATCACCGTTTTTAAAACATGAATATGGCTGACGGCTTAGGTAGGTTGAACCCGCAAAGGAGGAAGCACAATGAGCCCAGTGAGTCTTAAGTGTTGCGGTCTTTTGAAGGCCGCCGTCTCAAGCTTCTAGAATCCAGAATCCAGGTATGTTGTCAATATTTCTACATATGTATGCATTTTTGTTGTCTCCTACCTACATAGCCGACCTGCGGTATGACTTATCTCACGTGAACTACTACAGCGCCATCTGAGCAACCAAAACGATAAACATTTAGATGATTTCTACTAATAACTGTATGAAATTTAATTGGTTGTGAAGAATGGTGGTGACTATTCAGTGTGGTTTTAAATCAATCAAAATCGACAGTCTAATATGGAAAAGTATTAAAAATAGAAGTCAATTAGTTCAGTTTTTCGTGTCAAATATTATAGAAAAAGTGAGTGATCATTTGTTGTTAAGAGATCGTTGACACACTTGTTGACACATTTATTTACGGCGTTAATCCACTTTTTTTTTGCACTTTTGCTCCCTTCAAATTAGGGAATTGGATACAAAATGAGCTCGCGATTTTTGCATACAGTATTTTTACAATTGTTCACATAACAAAAACAAGCAGCTCCTCCGTATATATTTCAAAACTTATGAGAGATCTTTAACAAGTAACAGTAGCGACTGACATACATACATGATATCCTGGGCATGATATCCCTATCCTGACATGATAGCGCTGCCGGTACTACGCAGATAGCCTCATTTCCTCGGATTATACAATATTAAGAGAACGTTTTTAAGATCATACATATAAACCATATATTATTTAAACGCAATATTTGTCTAGTAAGTAAACTGGTATACCAGATTTACAAAATCATATCTACACAAAAACTAATAAATATACTTGTTTGCTTATACAAAATAACATGAAACGCTCCTTTTGTTTAAAATATATAGAATGTTCCATTTAAGATATTTATTGTATTGTATTGTACCCATAAATAAATTTAAACAGCCTCAGCGAAATCTGTTTAACACTGTTTAGATTCTATGTAGAAAGTTCAGGTTTATCTTTCTTCAGCTTTGGTTTTGTAAAAGAACGCTGTATTTAGTTTGTGATCACTGATCAGTATAAAAAAGCAAAAATAAATTATACATTTTTACAAAAACTAGATGCCAGTTTTGCTTTTGTTTTTATATAGAGGGAAGTCCAAACAATTATTTTTTTTAAGAAATGTCCTGTATACATTTTAAAATAACATTTTTTTCTTATATTACATTTTGATGACAAATATAATGGCGATATATTTAATTACATTTTGGGTGGGTGCTCGTTTTCCAATGAATGGTTTATAAACTCTTAAATACGTAATAAGAAGGAAAATCTACTAAGATCTAACAATACCAAGAAAATATAATATCATATATTTGTTAAGAATGGTTAACCTAATTTTTTTAAACATATACAGGGTGTTCCATTTAATAAATACTTATTAAATTTGATTTGAAACAAAAGACTACAACAAATCCTGTTTTTGAAAAAAAATGTTGGAGAAATTTATTAAAAGAAAACGGTTGTCTTTCAATTTTACATATATGTACCTATGTACTAATTTTTGAAAATATATTCCCAAATTGCGTTTTTTTTTAACTTGTAGCTTGAGAAAAATTATTATATTGTCTCGATGCTACACAAAAAACTATAACTAAAATTTATTAAATTTTTAATTTTCTGTAAATAATTTACTGATCTATAAATATACCTATCACAAAGTATAGGTACTTCGCGGAAAGCAAAATATTATATTACTAGTTGCACATCTTGCTACTGAATCTAATACAAAATTATTACTACAATTAATAAAAACTAAAAATATTCGTACGTATTTTTGGAGGTCAATATCAAGTGGTCAGAGATTTCTGACCCATTTTGATCGCAAATATTTTTTGACAGAGCGAACTTAGAAACATGCGGTGTTCGCCAGTCGATTTAGTTTTTAAAAAGTTTTTTTTTCGTACTATGTTAACTACTTGTTACTTGTTCTACAGGGTGTTTTTGATATATGGTCAAATTCAACGTTAATTCGCTGCTATTTTAAATGCAACACCCTATATCTGTTCACATCAAATAAAAGCTGCGTTCTTCCGCTTACCAAATATGTATAGTTTCTTACACTGTACTTTAAAAAATGGGTAAGTAATTTGATTTTTAATAACATCGTGCTTTGGACGTTCCAGCAAATTCTGATCCATTTTGATCGTAAAATATCTTTTCACAGAGAAAACTTATCGGGATGCGAATTTCGCCAATTGTTTTACTTTCTCAGTAAGTTTTTTCGTACTACGTTGCGACCTTGTTACTGGCCGTACAGTTTTAAGAGCTTTAAGAGTGAAATATGATCAATTTCAATGTAAAAAAACGCCATTACTTTGAACACAACACTCGGCATTATGTTTACACTAAACAAAAGTGAAAATAAAATGTAACAAATCATACATTATTGGAAATCTGAAGAATGCAGCTTTTTGTTCGGCGTAAACATATATAGGGCGTTGTTTCAAAATAGTGGTGAATTTTAATCAATCTTGAAATTGACCATATATTAAAAACACCATGTAAGGTAAGTAACAAGTTTTAAACAATATTACAAAAAAAAATTTCCTGAGAAAGTAAAGCAATTGGCGAAAACCGCATTCTTCAAAATTCTCTCCAAAAAAATATTTTTGATAAAAATGGGAAAACCTCATCCTTGTAAGTTTACTCTGTCAAAAGATATTTACGATCATGGGTCAGAATTTTCTGGGACGTCCAAAACACGATGTTTTTAAGAATCAAATTAGTAACCTATTTTGAAAGTAAAGTGTAACAAACTATTATACATGTTTGGAAAGCGGAAGATTGCAGCTATTGTTTAGTGTAAACAGATATAGGGTGTTGCATTTAAAATAGTAGCGAATTTTAACGTTGAATTTGACCATATTTCAAAAACACCCTGTAGGACAAGTAACAAGTATTTATCATAGCACGGAAAAAACTTTTGAAATATTATATCTACTTGCGAAACCGCATTCTTCTAAGTTTGCTCTGTCAAAAGATATTTATGATCAAAATAGGTCAGAAACTCTCTGGGACACCCGGTATTGTTATTATTTATCTACTTAAATATTCTTTTTTTTGCAAATATGGAATTTAGAGATATTAGATGTCTGTATTTTCTTTCATATATACATTGAAATATTTAATTTATACTATAAAACATTATTCATTACAAAGATTGTTTGACACGAAAGCAAACAAGATGCAAATGAGTGTTGTAAAAAGCCATATTGCAAGAAATTACGTTATAACCAACGCTGAACTTCAGGTTCAACTTTTATTAGCTGTACTGGTTAGATATTCTCAAAGAAAATATGAATCAGTCTTAAGAGATGAAGTTACACAATATGCAGGAATTTCCAGTTCATCTCATATCTAGATGAGTCTTAAAATGAATAATATTTTTAGAAAGCCGAATGAAGTGATGAATTCAATTGACGCACGACGCACGAAATTAATTAATTTTTTTTTTAATTCTCCACTTGCCTGTTGACTGATCAATTTGTGAATCGTTGTGTCTAAGTTTAGAACATCTATTACTGTGGCATTTTCTATTTTTATCTTATTATGCGAATAAAATGTAGATCCTTAAAAAAATCAGCACTCTTTGGTTCTATCTGTAAATACGTATCTTATGAATGAAAAAATTATGATGACAATGACGTCATATAGTAACTTGTACGAATATGTTAATATATGATATACAAGGTCTGCCAAAAAATCTGAAATCCCTGTGTAAAAAGAATTGTTTATTAAAACGAAATGGCCGTCTGGAGGTCTGTATATTCTTTAACTCCATAACCCTATAAAAAAAGTAGATATTAAAATAATATGAAAGCGGAGAAAAGAAAAGCATGAAAGATGCATATTAATCTATATTAAATGAGTTTTTTATTATAGAACAAAAAATCTAGAATATCCACTAATAATCCAAAACAAGACCCTGACATTTCACTAACACTAAAAGAATTTATAATAGTTTCACAAACACTAATATAAACTAATAATAGTTTTTGCATTTTATAACTTCCTTTTAGCTGCTTTAAAAAAAATGGTAAAACGCTGTGTTTGTAATATGAACGAATATTATACAGCATACTAAAACATTCAAAAACATACTCTTGTTTATGATTTAATACAGAAATTACAAAAGACTAGACACACAAAATGCAATAAATGAGGCAATGCGGAAGTTTCATAATTTGAGTGAAGCACTGGCAATATAAAGATTAATAATGAATTAACATCTTAAAATTGAAGCTATTTAAGAACAGGAGCAAACAAATTTTCGTGATTTTTATAATCAGATTTATTATATTTTGTATATGTATCCAAAAAAAGTTTGTGTTAAATTATGACAAAAGCGTTTGTTATTTAGAATGTTCACACTTGAACACTTCACCTTAACACCAAAACATTTTTTTGTAATCAACTCGTGCGTTTCGCCAACCGTGTTGGCACCATCAAGAGATGATTAAAAAAATTGTTCTCAAGTTTACCTTTCGACACTTCTTTTACACGACACTTCGATACTTCTTTTTACGATTGTAGTCAGAAAATTTTCCATTTTCCAAATCTGTTAAAAAATCGGGCCTTTTGTTTAAAATAAATCCGATGACATCGTAGTTCGAAAACAAAAGACGATCTGAAAATGACATTAATAAATGAAAAATGTACTTTTTCGGAAAAAAAACGAAACTAAATTGACCTGTCTGAGTATTTTTTGTAGAAATTTTCCCAAAAAAATATACTGAATTTATTCCAAACTTTACGACCTCAATGTACGTTTTTAATCCCATTTTAAAAAACATGTCGACATAAATATAAGCACAGTATTTTCAATGGTCAAAACGGCAACATCGCTATCGTATGTAGGCACCAAACAGCGTGTTCTGTCGCACGAGACTCAGTGGCGTGCGTCACAGCAGGATACGTGAGGAGGACGTGGATCAGCACGTGTAGACGCTCCGACAGGAACAATCGGCTTCCAATATTAATGAACTTAAGCGTTGATTAAGAATGTGTGCTTGTTTTATGGCTTCGCGGGAATCCCTAGATAAAATCTATGTCTCCTCATCGGTTATGCAAAGTACATTGTGCAATTGCAGATTATTCAAGTTATGGAACAACGTTTATTCGAAATTTGCAGATATTTGAAAAGGAAATGCAAATTACGAATACGGCGTTATATAGGAACCTACTATTTTTTTTTGTAATATCTACTATACTATCCTGTGTACGAGTATGTAGGTATTCGTATAATATATTTATACCAGTATACATATTACACAGGGTGTTTCAAAATTCACTATAAATGTTTTAAGGGCGTATTTTTGACGTCATAACTTATTTCTAAAGGGACGTATCCTATAAATTTATTGAAATTTAACACAACTGTAAAACGTTAAATTGTACAAAAGTTCTTCATAATAAAAAAACTATGCGGCTCACAAATATGTTTTTAGTCGCTTTAAAGGCTACATGCGCAAAACATTATGCACAAATCAAACCAAAATTCCTCTTTTGTAACAGTGCCAGGTATATATTTTTTATGGATATTCGAATCTAAATGCCTTTTACACTCTCGGTGATCGCGAAATATATATCGACGATTGGAAGATATTCACAAATGGTAACGAATGTGCCATTACAGCAGAAATTCACACAAAACCAGGTAATATGTAAATACAGTACATGAACGAGTTAGCCACTAGCGACAAAAAAGTTGTTTTCAATGCGGCGGTCGACCCGTTTACACCACCGGTAGGTCGCTATTGAAATAGCTCGCCGTCTTACGGAGAAAGTGTATTACGGCGTCGTCCCGGAATCCCTCGAAGACCTGTTCGGGATAACATTCTACGCACGGACAGTGGCGTGGGTATACAGGCGCCTAATAAATATGCGCTTAAAAAGACGGTTATTACTTTAATTATCATAAAGTTGTATAGTGCAGGCTCTGCGTGACAGCATGCTTTCCCGGACCTTGGTTACAGTTAATTTTTTGTGATAAAATGTATAGGTATCTCACAATTCTTTTTTTGAATTTCCTCTAAAATTTTCTAATGCTAGCTGGTAAATTTTTTATGCAGTCGTTTTAAATAATACTAGATTCACCAAAATCAACACTAATAGGGAATTTTCATTCAATAAAAAAATTGAGGATGACGTCATCTCTCGATAACAGTTGACATTAGAAAAGTGATATATACATTATTATCGAAAAAATGCTAGATTACACTTATATGTTTCCTAAGAATATGTCTTGAATTCAACTGGTTTTTCTGTTTACGTTCCTAGGTGCAGGACCAACAACTGGCTAAAATAATAAAAAACAAGTACTACTTTAATCTTAGCAGTTGCCTGATAATAAAATTATTAAATAACTTAATTTTTAAATAATTCTTAATGAACCCACCGAATTTACATCCACATTTACATGAGGAATTCCATTGATAATGTCCGTAAATTCCAAAAAAAAAATAATAAAAAAATAACGAATATTTCGCGCCATTGTTATTGACATTTGATTACCGTTAATATGATTGTAGTGTTAATATTGGGTGAAGACTATTACATCACATTTACAAATGAATGCAAAAGTGGGTATATTACATCTTTACTATAACAAATGAGCGAGACATGCTGACAAAATACAGGTATGTTAGCTCTGTTGCAAGAATGCAAAGTAATTTAGTAAATAGCGTATCAAACATTTATATATAAACAACTACATACATATATGCTTTCATTAGATATAAAAAACTAAATCATATGTTTATGGACATATTTCCACATAATAAGAACTTGTTCAATGTAGTATCATACTATATTGGGTGTTTTTATTTTATAAGGGTCGAATATTTTACAGGGTGATTCATCAAGTAACTTTATTAAAATGGAGTGTTCTTATAAATATGCGGTCAAAAACGTTTCGTTACTATGAAACAGGGTGAAAAATATTGTGTATGTGTTACACTTTAATACACTTGCAAGCAAATATCATTAAATGTTTAAATTTTATACACGTTGATGTATTTTCAGGAGGCATGGTTCCTTGGGTCACCCGATTTTTTTACGACAGAACTATTTTTTTTTTTTTTGGAATCAACTTCCTACACTCGTCTAAAATGTGTTTTCTTTATCTTGCTTTTTTTCATACTTATCACCGTTTTCGAATTATTCAGTTTTGCTGAATCCATCATACGTACATGCAAAACAGTAATTTTTTTAATCCTTTTATTGCGCGTTAACATTTTTTGGAACGTTTAAACTGAAACAATTTTATATTCTTTCTTAATAACAAACGTCCAATTTGAAATACATTGAGTATTTTAAATAATCGATACATTTTAACGCCCTCTATCTTTGAAACGAAAGGTTTTTGACCAGATAATAAAAAAAAATACTAAAATTACTTGAAGAATTACCCTGTAACATTGGACACTTATAGAACATTCGTTGTAGGTACCGGTTGTTTGATAATAAATCAACCTTCCTTCTACTTCCGTTAATATTGACTAAATACAGGTACATATGTATTTCAATTATGAGTATGGTACGAGTTGTACATGTGGCTATTGAATCGATTTTTAATAGGACACCCTCTATATTTTCCATTAGCTTACTTTCTTTCCGAATATTTTTATTGCAAATATTTTCAACTGATAGATATAGACAGTTGTGGACGGTCAACCCTTAATCAATCATCTGGTATATATGAATATAGTTTATGAACGGAATTGTGTCTCCAAGCTTTTTCTTAGCAACCAATGTTCTTAATATTATATTTCCTTAGCAATCAACGTTCATTCGCTATGCTCCTAGGATTTTTTTTGCGTATACTTGTGTTATGCATACGATCATCCTCTTTGTATCTACTTCATGTATGGATATCTTGGTGTTGATCACTTTACATCAACAATTTCGGTTATTTGTCGTACTGACTAGCTGTTCGTGTAATGTTCTGTTATTAATTTTCTATTAGCTACACTGGTTTCTTTTTTCTTATAGAAGGGTTTTTTCATATTCATTAATTTACTTCCGACCACTTGTATTTGCTGATTACAGTGTATTTTATTTAGGTACGCCCTCAACCTTCTTTATTTTACAACTGCGTTGCGACTGGCCGGCTTTCCACTGAGAGGGTGCTCAATATTTAACCCTGGCCACCTGAGTAGTAATATTTTTTATTGTTGTCAATATTAATTATTACGGATCTTAAATAATGAGTTCTTTTTGATCAGCTTCGCAAATATATAAAATCATATTTTTTTTAGTTTATGGCGAGTTACGTGTATTCTATGCTGGTGTCCGAATTTGACTGTGAGACACTGTACAATGTACATACCAGCAATAATTTAAATTAAAATAGTGCAATAATATATTGTCTCATTCAAGGCAAAATTAAAATATGAATTGTTTAACCGTACCTTACGGGTCACAGTAAACTTTTTGTGTTTTATTGCTGTTAGATGTTATAGTTGACCTTCGCAACGTTCATCTCTACCCGCATGTAAATACATAATTTCGCAAATTGGGATTTATGTGCTGACGTACTTTAACACGGCTTCAGACGGATTTTCTTGAAAAAACTTGTCTAAAAACAAAACAGTATATTTACCTTCCGAGACGTACGTAATGGAATAAAATATACCTAATATACCTATATAGGTATATTCATTGCTTACTTTGAAAAAACTATTTACATTAGAGGTAGCAAATTACATGCGATCTAGCCTTCTGGTAGAAATATAAACATACAGAGGGAATAAAAATATGGTGGTATGGGTGTATATGACCCGAAACAAATTCCGCATTCATGTTTCTGCTTTAGGGGTGGTATGGAAATGCTGAACCTAAAAAAGTAGTAGTAACTGAAACGGCTGACAGGGAAAAAATTGAATTTCCAGAAAGGGACTAGATAGAAGACCGCCGAAATACGTATCTCGCCCCGTAAAACCCAAAGACAAAAAAAGGAAACAATAGCAAACATTTATTTATTTATTTATTTATTTATTTTCATATAGGGTACAGAAAGTTTGTCGTAGAAGAGAGTGGGGTAAGTTAACGAACTTTTGCAATGTTTTTCCATAACTGTTTGGAATAACTTTGGTCTAGCGATATTTTCAAATAAATTTTGCAAAGGAATTATAGAAACTGTCGAATCACGATAGAAGTAAGAAACTGCAAACTCCTTAGGAGTAAAATCTTGTACACCGTGGAATGTTCCTACGTGGGGTATAAGTGTCCTAAATGGACACTGTTTTGAGCAGAAGGTCCTCGATAGTGTTGGGAGAGACCTAGTTGTTCAGGTCGACTACTTTCAATGGTAGTCCAGTAGGCAGGGAGTTTTATATATTCTTGCGACCTACAGGGCAGGTTTTTATAGACTCCCATGTATTTTTCCCGTAGAATACAATGAGCGGGGTCCGTAGAGCAGTATCCGTGTGGAACATTGTTTTAATAAACAATTTATGCGAAAATTTTCATATTTTCGCATATATCTCCGTTCCTGTGCATTTTCGGTATATACGGTACTATGAAGAAAATTTTTCCTTATTAAATTTAGAAAATTTTAAGCCCGACTGGAAGTTTCTAAGTGCAATTGTTAACTAATAATTGGCTAATAAAGCTGAAAAAAGTGCTTATTTTTAATTATTTATTTATTCGAAAAGTTAAGCTGAAAACAGTTAATTAATTAATTAATAACTTAAGTTATTTATCAGGCTGAAAACAATTTAAAAGACGCGTTTTGAAATTTACTTTCAAGATATTCCGAGATTTCCAAGCAACAACGCTAGATGATTAATGACGTCGCGTCAAAAAAGGTGGTCGCGTATAAAACGCTATAAAACTGGTCCATGTTAATATTTTTAAAAATCTCAAAAAGTCTCAAAAACTAGAAGAGATTTGTGACCTTTCTAGTTTAAGCCGATCAAAATCGTAGTTTAAATAAAGAAATTACAGTATTGTTAATTAAGGCTTCTCGAAAAAATTCGATCGTTAATTACTTGAAAAATTGTTCAGCTTGATAATTGCTTAACTTTTCGAATAAATAAATAATCAAAAATAAGCACTTTTTCAGCTTTATTAGCCAATTGTTAGTTAACAATTACACTTAGATACTTCCGGTTGGGCTTAAAATTGTCTAAATCTAATAAGGAAACATTTTATTCATAGTACCTTATATACCGAAAATGCACAGGAACGGAGTTTATGCGAAAATAGGAAAATTTTCGCATAAATTGTTTATCTAAACAATGTTCCACACGGATGCTGCTCTACGGACACCGCTCATTGTATTCTACGGGAAAAAATGGGTATCCGTAAAACCTGCCCTGCAGGTCGCAAGAATACTTTTTGATGATTTTAGCTCCCTGTCTACTGGACTAATGGTAGGTGTGAGTCAGATGGAGTTGTCAGGAGCGGAACCTAGTCAGTGCCACCTTGGTCGAGACCAATGATGAGTATGCCAGATTTCGTTGTTGCCAGTAGCCTTTGTTTGAACCGTCGTTCTGAAGTCTGATTACCGTGGCAGTTTCGGGAACGACCCTCAAGCAAAGCAAATTGGAATTGCGTTGTTACGACTCCCTCAGTCGTTTTAGT